>JAPPVO010000036.1:62301337-62376476 GCA_030407325.1 Camellia japonica
ATTGAAATTTTACTTTTGCTCTTACGTTAAAAGGCATTTCAAATAAAGTTCTTCCATAATGAGTTGCCAAGAAACATGCAAAAAAGTTCGGGGGGTCAGGGTCTTACAGTTTCTTTTGCCGCAGACATCGCCAAAAAACCTGCGCCCATTTCCACTTCTTGCAACCCAACTACAACGATGCCAACATCAGATACTGCAGTACCCACCCATGACATAAGTGCCTCATGAGAGGCCCGCCCTTGACTAACATTCCATGTGCCAACTAACATTCTAACATTTTCTTGTCTCGTGTATATTAGTTCTTTTGCAGCCAACTCTGACCGCAATATGTTGTCTAGCGGTCCAGGAGATGAGATGCTCCATCCACGTATACCACCATGAGTAGCCAAGCTAAAAACATTACCTCTCCCAACTACTAATTTTATCACAGGACTACTGTGAGCAATCCAACCTGCAATAAGATTTCCCTCCAGATTGAGCAACTGGACCATACCACTTAGATAGCCAACCCATATTCGTGACCCCGAAGTGCAAAAGCATTGAACAGCATAAGGATGGTAATGGAAATCTTGTAAGCGATTCCCATTTCCATCCCACTGCACAAGTAAGCCATTTGAACAGCCAGTCCATATCATTCCATCAAGAGTTAGTAGCAGTGCTTCTGTTCTTTTAGTATCTTCCACAAATGCACCTGCACCCTTAGTGGCAACCCGACGAACAGCATCTGCAGCTCCCATTATAGCATTACGTGAACGTTGCAGAAAACTATTTCCTTGGGATTTCTCCTTTTTAGATTTGGAAACGAACTTTACATTCATCTCATCTTCAACTGCTTGATCTTGAACAGCTGACATGTCAACTCGATTCTCAATTTGACCATCTACATTGTATACTTTTAAAAGTTCCCTTGTACGAGCATCCCTGTATAGTTCACCATCAGGACAATTGAGATTGAAAAATGAAATGTATACTTTCCTACACAATTAGCAAGGCATCAAGAAAGTTATGCTTTTTCCCTAAAATTTTAAGCTATAAATAACTACCAAAAATGAAAAAGGCAAGGGGGAAAATACAAATAAAGAAAGGTAGCCTTTTCCTTGCCAATGCCCAATGAAATTGAAAAAAGGCAAAAAACAATAAATAAAATTTTAAAATTATATATATCAATAAAAGGAGATTGCTAATTCATTATTTTAATGTTTGCATCCACAAACCCTTCTCTCTCAATGTGGGGACACCCATGTGAGAGGGAGAGCTGTGAATGCAGCCTAAAAAGTTGTGGAGTCAGAAATTTCCAAACAAGATGGCCAACTTCTTGGATCATCAATGTAAAGTCCAGCTATAAATTAGCCTTAGGGCAACAATGTATAACGTGCAAACCTACCACAATGAGAAGGATAAAGACCCAGCAGCCCATACTTTAGATCTAACATTATCGGATAGAATGCACTTCACATCTGAAGAAGATATACTACATACACCATTAACCGTAACTTGGCTTCTCAGGTCAACGGCTGATCTCTCCACTAATAAAGCAGCCATGCGTCTTTCCTCTGATGACAGACACAGAGATTTTTCAATGGATTCCCATGGCCAAATCTTTATAATTCCTCCTTCAGAACCTGACCATAGGTCACCTGGATCCAAGTAATAAAAAGTTCAAAACAACTACATCATATGTAACAGTTTCTGAAAGCTATTTATCATGTATTGATAAATGTTCACACTCATCTAAAATTTGAGAAATAAAACATGCCAAATTGGGAGATTGGACAATAAAGTAGGACCCAAATAATGTCATAGAAAGATCATGTCACTAAGTTGTTAGCATGAACTGTTTCAAGATTCTTTCAGGGATGGGGTTAACTATATAATTTAGCCCAATAAAGATGCATATAAACTGTAATACAGATGGTGGAAATAACTTGAGATAAACAGAACCATGCACTCATGTCAAACATTTTCAATGAATTAGTAAGCAATAACAGCATTATGTTTATAAAATATTCAGACTTTCAAGTTATAGTCCAATACATGTCAGGATCTGAATTCTAAACAATAAAGCAAATACTTAAACCTTCTACCATCATAATATAGATATATGCTACCCTTGGTAAGATATCCATCAATCAAGGAGGTCCGATGTGCTCTTCACAAACTACTAATGCGAACAAATGTATGATAAATTAAAATAAATCATTGTCGAGGAAGACCAATGTGCTCATCAATGGACACAAGGAGAAAACTAGGGACTCAATCACACATTCACGGGAGAGGATTTACCAAGAGAAGTTATCACCATGGAAAGAATGGGACCGCGGTGAGCTTGCCAAGAGAGACCTTCCCTGAAAGGAGTATCATCCAAAGGCTGGTCCATCTTCCAAGACCTAACCTTACCATCCTTATGCCCAGACCATACCAATTTATTTCCATTGTCCACAAACAAGCACATGGTGGGCGAAGTATTGACAGATTCGTAGAACGGTGCAGCATCCTCGTCCCCTCTCCGAGCCCTACCGCCCATTCCAATTCCGAACTCATACGCATCCTTCAAATTCCAAACCCTAATTCCAGACTCTTGCCCAGCCCAAAGCTGACTGTCCGTACAAGCAATAGTTCTCAAGAATTTCCCAACCTGAGTCTCTCTGAGCGGGTGTGGCCTCAGCTCGAGGCAGGTTGGGCGGCCGGGATGCACAGCGGCGCGCAACGGGACCCTGAAGATCCCGGTGCCGCCACCGCTGCCGACGAATTCCGGAAGTGGTTTCCGGACTTCGTCGGAGCATTCAACGGAGAGGTTGAGATCGAGCCTCTGGCTGAGATAAGACTCGTCGAGGGAGTCTGAGGGGGCATCGGTGGGGGTGACGGTGGTGGTGGAGATGGAGTTGGAGTAGGGGTAGGGGTAGGGGTAGAATTCCTCGTCGGAGGAGTCGTAAAAGTGGTCGATGTTTTGGGGGATGCGGTCGTCGTCGAGGCTGTGCTTACGCATTTGGTGGTGGCGCTTGTAATGGCCGCCGGTGTTGCTGCGCAATTGGTGGCTGTGGGAATGGGCTTTGCGGCGGGGCGGGGCGGAGGGCAACGCCGCCAGTGCCTCTCGGTCGTCTTCTTCGAGGCGTTCACCCATTGTTTGGGGGAAGAGAGAGTGGCAGAGCTTCGAGGATTGAAACAAAAAACATAACCACCACCGAGGAGAGAGAGAGAGAAAGTGAAAATTGGAGATGGGGAGAGAGAGAAAAAAGAGGACATGACGAGTTGGGTGGTTGGTTAGTTAGTTAGTTAGTTAGTTGGCGAAGGGGAGGCGGGGAGTGAGGCGTAGCTTGCTCTGTTCGGACGGACACAAATGTTACAGTTGGTGTAATTGTGTTTTTTCTTTTCCTTATGTATTTTGATAAAAATATACCATTTAGAATAAATTTGAAAAAAAAAAAATGTTACTTGAATTAGCTCGTAGCAACTTTACACTTCTCTTTCTCTCAGTGTTCACTTTTCTTTATGGTTCTCAAACTGACTATAAATCTTACTCGTTCCTTTCCATTTTCATTTTTTTTTTGGGGAGAAAGCAGATTTCGAGTATAAAAATTAACAATATTACATATAGAAATATTCAGGGAATATCAGCAACAGAAGTTATAGTGAAATTTCTTTATAGCAAAATGCATCCATGTAGTGGGATAAGATTAGAGGATGTAAAGCTCCCTTATAAGAATCAATCAGCTAAAGCATCATCTGCCAATGTTGGAGGAACCACTTCTGGCATAGTTTAACCCACGAGTTGTTTGTAGCCAAATAAAAAAAAAAAAAAAAATGATTTATTTTATTTTACTTTCTTCCAAATGTTCCTAGGTAAGATATTATATCAAATTTATGTATGAATGTTGTTGTATTGAAAAAAATGATTTATTTTATTTTACCTTCTTCCAAATGTTCTTAGGTAAGATATTATATCAAATTTATGTATGAATGTTATTTTATTGAAAGATTCTTTTAGTCGAGCCTATGGCGATATTAGTCAATTGAGTTTTGAGTCTAGTCTTATAAACAGTATTATCTAAACAACTTATGAGTCTCTTATTTAGAAAGTACTTTTAAATATTATGCTTTTGATTTACAAAATTGAGTACACACTTAGTTTTTTTTCCACTATCCATGTCTTTAAAGCCAATATTTCCTCCTTTTTATTTATTTTTTGGTTGATTCCAATTAACAACAATGGAACAATGCTACGGCTAACTTGAAATTAACTAACATGTCTAGCATTGATTGGCTAATGCTAGAATTGGTCTATTGCACTAGCCAGTTAGTAATCAATAAGATAGTTCGTTTAAGAATAAAATCTTTACCCTAACTAACGTCTTTGGAAATGTCATGGCAACCAATATATTTTACAAGTCCTTTGATATTTTGCTTTCATGGATGTACTCATTGTTGTTATGAGGGGAGTTGCAATTTGCACACATAGTATTCTTAAATTCACTTATTAAAAATTATATTTTTTTATTACAATTTTACCTTCCAATGCCGTTATCATTAAGAATAAAATTACAAAAAAAAAAATTAAAATTAAAATATAAGTGCACCCACCTACCCCACTAGCAAAAAATTGATTACTAACAACAAGTAACATCAAATAGTTTAGTAGGAGTTTCTTTTCCCTGCCCAAAAAAATGTGTATGTTTTCAAAACAAAACAAAAAAAATTGCATTTTTTTTTTTTTGCATGTGTTTTCAAAAAAATGTGTATCTTTTCCACAGTTTTTTTTTTTTATTTTTTGTGTGTGTATGTTTTCAAAAAAAAAAAAATGTGTATGTTTTCAATATGTATATTCGGCAAATATTATGATTGATAATGATATGGAAAGGGATATTTTTTGTGGACAAAAGAAATGTGTATGTTTTCAAATTTTGAAAAAGGAACAATTTGTTGTCGTTGATTTAATACTTTGCTCTTATTTTTTTCCATTTGGTGCAAATTCACAGATTTTTTTGCATCCAATCTTACTTTTTTTTTTCTTCTTTTAATCGGCTTCTTACATCCTACCTCCATGGACAGGGGCAATGCTACCATATACTCGAGAGTCTCTAGAGGAAAGGAGAAAAAAAAAATTACATGTGAGAAAAAGTTCGATGAAGGTGTGCCATTTTTCTTATACTTTTTATAAAAAAAATAAAAAAAAAATTACTATTTAATTTGAAAAAATGTTGTGACATCTTTCTAAATTGATATTGGTAAAATAATTTTTTTAGTTTTGTATTTATTCATATAATTTTATCTTTTAGTTCAACCAAATAATAATAAAATTGTCAAATTATTAATAATTTTTCTGATAATGGTCTCTAATCTATCTATTTTTTAAAAGATTAATTTGAAGGCCTATTTTTCTATTGAAATTTATGAATTTTATTACAATTTATTAATTTTAATATTATACGTAACACAAGTATTTCTTAGTTTTTCATGTTCTGGTCTTATAAATACAAACAAAATATCTATACAAAAATTTCATACAAAATGACATAACTTGGAAACTTGTAGTTATACTTAATATCTCATTGCACCCATAAATGCAAAACTTACTTCATAAATACTATATTACAATGTATAATGTGGGAATTATAAAAATAATTAAAATGTGTAAATAGAAGTTTTTCATAACTTTTTATGATTGTTTCATTTTAAGCAAAAATATTATGGTGGTGTTACACGTATCAATTGCTATATTAATTAGTGTACTAATATATTATGATATTGTCATTCCAAAACTATGACTCCACCTATTATACAAATTATAAAGAATCACAATCTTTAAAATTATATCACATCATCCATTAGTACACTAATTAATATATCAATTAATGTATATAGCATTATTCAAAATCTTAAAATTAATGTATATAGCATTATTCATCTCAAAATGTATTTTCTGAATAAATTTTTACATGAATTATTTTCCAAAATAATACACATCATGCACTTTCGCATTATTAGTAAGAAAGGGTGTTTGTTATCATTTTATTATTTTCCGTTGTTTTTGTACATTACATCAACGTGTGCACGGAATAAATTTAAATAAATAAAACAAAATCAAAACCAACAAAAAAAAAAAATGAAGAAAAGTTTGGTCAGGTAAAGTTGTGGAGTAACCGTGACACCTTAAGGGTCCGCATCTTGAAATTTAAAGATACAAAAATTTAAAATATAAATAAACAGTTTTTCTTCATAAATTTAAAATTCAAAGCCGTTCATCCAAAGCCGTTCATCACCATAGTAAGCCCTGCCCAGGTTCCTACTTCCACTTGCTCTCACCTAATAGAATTAAGATTGCAAGTGAACTGAATTGTTCACGAATAAACTCGACTTGACTCGTTAAAGGCTCAACTCGTTTAGTAAATGAGTTGAACTCGAGTTCAAATATTAGGCTGTTTAGTAACAAGTTGAGCTCAACCTCGAATAAGCTCGACTCGTCAAGTTCGGCTTATTTATCTCTATTTAAATTGTATAATAAATATATATTTAATATATAAATATATTATTTATATATTAAAAATATAGTACTCTTTGGTATCAAAGCCAAGTTGTTGATATGTTGAGTTATTGTTTAGTTATTTCAGTTTAATTCTTCTCTTATTGAGTTCTGTACTTTAATTCCAGTCTTCTTATTTCTTGCTACCTTATCTTTGTCTTTTACTCTGCCAGTAGCCACCCACCTTTCGTCTCACGTCTAGTGTAAGTCCTTTGGTTAGGTAGTTGATAGGCACAGGGGTTTCCCGGAGAGGGATGAGCGAAAACATGATGAGTTATCATTGAATTTAAGAAAATTAAATTAATTTTACAGAATCACAATGAGTCGTTTATTTCGAGGTAACTCTTCAGTTAGCTCTAAATCTACAACTTTGACTCCTATACCTAGTACAGATGTACTGATTAATGAAGAAGAACATGAATTTTAAGATGTTAAAATTGATTTAAGTTGGAATATTCCCAAAGTCAAAACTAAAGAAATCTACAAAACTAGTTTTTTACAATCCACCTTTAACGTAGATTTACAAGTCAAAACTGTTGAACAAGTTTATGCTTTAACTAAGATGTGTGAAACTTGCCAATTATTATCCAAAGAGTCAATTAGAAAATATCTCAAAGATGGTCATAATTTTATTCATTTAGGATCAATTCAAGTTGGAATCAAACCATTAACCCTCCAAGGACGAAACACTTCTGTCCTTTTATGTTTACGTGATGCTCGCTTTATTAATTATTATGATAGTTTAATGGGTATGATGGAATCAGGTCTTCATAAAAAGACTTGTTCATCTCAATTGTTTCTCTGATTTTACTTTAAGTCTTAGAGATCCTCATATATTAAAAGTTTTAACGTTAAATATTCAATTATTTGGTGCATTTACTAATATGTTAGAAAATGTTCATAACATTGCTTTAATTTATCGAATTTGTACAAATGTATTAAAACTAATTTGAATGTTCAAGCTTTAACCAAAAGTCCAAAGGATAAAACATTACTCATCCAATGTAGTATTACTGAAACTAATATTTCAGTCCCAAAAATGATTTGTTAGAAAGATATTACTCTTCCTGATGATTGGGTTACATTTAATGAAAATTATTCCCAAAATCAACGACCTTCCACTAGTCAGGATATTCAACACATTCAACAATTCACCAATGGTTCTGTGCATATTAAATTTAATTGACCTTATAGTCAATCTTCTCGCCATCGTACTTCTAGTGTCCTTACTAATACTGAGGATGATGAAACCTTTACCACCCCTCTATTTACTCAAAAAGACAGGAAACTTCACCTTTGTGAACCTTCCTCACAAAACTTGCACACTACACATAGTAAATTAAAAGGAATAGATAATTCCTCTACCTCTCAAATTAGTAAACCAGTTTATTCAATCCAAACACATCTTCATGACGAAGATACTACATCACAAGATTCACCTACTCAAATTGATTTTGAAGTTGTTCCTCCTATCACCCCACAACTATTAACTCTTAGTAAATCATTTATTCCTGATCTTAATAAACTTCATGCTAAGTTTAAATCTAAAGAAAATAAGTCAAAAAGACACACATATAGACATAATTATGATGGAAAACAACAATAAAAAATTACCAGGAAATGGTATAAATTTATGACTAAAATCAATTTCTTTGATTATTTAGAAAATAATTATCAAAAAGTAAATACTGTTACGAAAACTAAATCGAAAACTTCCCCTAATACTTCTGTTTCATCTAGTCACCCTCCTTTAGAAACCATACTTATTGAACATAAAGGTACCATAGTTCATGCTTCTCCTTTTAAGCTTCCTAGTGACGATTCTGAAGTTAAAAAAGTTATTGAACAAAATAATTATACTAATCAATGTTTAAAAACTATTGGAAAACAATTAGATAAAATTGAAACTTCTTTTGAAGAATATTCAACGAGTCATACTTCTACAAGTAAACCTTTAGACAAACCTCTTATTAATCTTCCTAGTACTCGGAAAAGGTTAAGCCTAGTTACTCAAGATAATACTACTGTTGTAGCCATTAATTTAATAAAATGTCTACCTCTTCTATAGACAAAGGAATTATTGTATTAACACAATAACCACCTGTTCAACCTAGTAGTGATTCAGACACATCAAATGGTGAAATTAGTCACTTAACCCAACAATTCCAGACCACCAATCTTAATAGAATCACACAACTTAAAGTTAATCTCATTACTCTTACAAAGAATTGGTATCCTAAAACTACACTCCTAGATCTTCAATTTGAAGAAAACAATATTAATAATCAATTTTCTGTTTCTGCTAAAAAATTATATGAATGGAATATCAATGGTCTTAGTTAACATCAAATTCTCCAAAAATTAATCATTTATCCATGGTTGCAAATAGTTACCTTACAAATTATCCTGATTACACTCAACCTGAAATTGTTACTTTAATTACTTCTGGATTTACTGGTATGCTCAAATCTTGGTGGGATAAATATCTCACTTCTAACCAACGCGAATCTATTCAACATGCTGTTCAATTAGATGAAAATGATTTCCCCATTTTTGATAAAGATATAGGATCTAGTAAACCTGATGGCATTAATACTTTAATCTATACTATTGTAAAACATTTTATTGGTACACCGACTAACATTCATTCTCGTATCCATGATCAACTTAGTAATTTAACCTGTGCTACTCTTAGTGATTTTAGATGGTATAAAGATGTTTTTACTTCTAGAGTCATGCTTAGAGATGATTGCACTAAGTCATTTTGGAAACAAAAATTTATTAATGGATTATCTAGTCTTTTTGCCCATAAAATTCGAGATGTCCTTAGTTAACCTACTAGTATAATCGAATATGATAATTTAACTTATGGTGATATAATTAGCACAATTCAAAAAGAAGGATTAAGAATGTGTATTGATTTAAAACTTAGTCAAAAAGCTGCTAAAGACAAACATAAAGCTAAATATGAATTAAAAAATTTTTGTGAACAATATGGTTTACCTCCTGTTGCTCTTTCATGACGCAAAAATAATAAGAAGAAATCTTCACGTAAATATTATACTAAAAAGAAATATTCACCTACCAAATCACTTGATAAGTTTTATACTAAACCCAACAAGAAATATCATAAAAGATCTAATAAGTCAAAATCTACTCAAGATGCTACTTGTTACAATTGTGGTAAAAAGAGTCATTATTCTAATAAATGTAAAGTAAAAGAAAAACTTAAAGCTAAGCCTAATCAACTACAAATTACTGACGAACATCAAAGTCAAATACTCGACATATTTAAATTAGCCGCTACTCCAAATCAATCTCCTGTTCAATATAGTCATTCATCTAGCGATGATATTCCCTCTAGTGAAACTTCTACCTATTATTCTCCTACTGATAATACTGACAATGAAATTGAATTAGGATGTAATGATACTTGCTGTAAACAAATCAATGTTCTTAGTAAATCACAACAAGAAGAAGATTCATTAATCGAATTAATTAGTAAATTAGAAAATCTTGAATTAAAAAGACAATATACTAATAAATTAAAATCCTTACTCATAAATAAAGATAAAAAACTCCGTCTTGAAAAACCAATTATTAGTTTAAATAAAACTTTAGAACAATTTAAAACGGAAAAACATAAAGAAGTAACCTTACAAGATTTACAAAATGAGATTAACCAAATTAAATTAACTATTCAAGAATTAAAAACTAAAGACAAATCTTTAGAGGAAGAAATTGCCATATTAAAGATCAATAAAAGTCTTAATGATTTCCACAAATCTAATGAATTTAGTTCTAATAATGAATCTAGTTCTAGTCAGGATCCAAACCGTGTCATCTTCGATAATCACTCTAATAGTGACAATGATAATCAAGATAGTAATCGCCTCAATATGATCAATCGAATTAACATTCAAAAATGGCATTTGAAAGTCAAATTGGTTATTAATGATTTTGAAATAGAAGTCATTGCATTAATTGATACTGGTGCTGATTTAAACTGTATCCAAAAAGGTTTAATCCCTACCAAATACTATCATAAATCTACTGAACAATTAAGTTCTACTAATGGAAATCAAATGCATATTAAATATAAATTACCAAAGGTACATATTTGTCAAAATAATGTTTGTTTTAAAACATAATTTGTTTTAGTTCGAAACTTAACAGATAAAGTCATTTTAGGCACTCCATTTATCTTTTTATTATATCCATTCACTACTACTAATAATGAATAACAACGCAAGTTTTTGGTTACACTGTAACTTTTAAATTTTTGTCTCCTCCCGAGATCAAAGAATTAAATCAATTAAAAGAATGTTCCATTTCTCAATCTATTAACTGATTAACCAAATAACTTAAATTCCTCAAAGAAGAAGTCAAGTATAAACAAATTGAACCTCAATTAATTAATCCAATTCTTATATCAAAAATTAACAAATTTAAAACACAGTTAGAAACCACAGTTTGCTCTACTTTACCAAGTGTTTTCTGGCATAGAAAAAAACATGTGGTCATTTTACCCTATAATAAAAATTTTAATGAACGACAAATCCCTACTAAATCTCGCCCAATTCAAATGAATAATGAATTAGTCGAAATGTGTAAAAAAGAAATTAATGATTTACTCGCCAATAATATCATTAGTAAAAGCAAATCCCCTTGGTCTTGCCCTGCTTCTTATTTTAATAAAAATGTTGAACTTGAACGTGGTATTCCACGATTAGTCATTAATTATAAACCATTAAATAAAGTTTTAGAATGGATACGCTATCCAATCCCTAATAAAAAAGACCTCATTAAAAGACTTAGTCAAGCTGTTATCTTTAGTAAATTTGATCTTAAAAGTGGATTTTAGCAAATACAAATTCATCCCGATGATTGTTATAAAACTGTCTTTACTACACCTTTTGGCCATTATGAATGGAATGTCATGCCCTTTGGATTAAAAAATGCTCCTAGTGAATTCCAAAACATTATGAATGAAATTTTTAATTCCTTTAGTCATTTTTCTATTGTCTACATAGATGATATCCTCATTTTCTTTAAGTCACTAGATGAACATTGGAAATATCTTAATTCCTTTCTCCATATTATCAAATATAATGGTCTGGTCATTTCTGCTCCTAAGATTAAGCTATTCCAAACTAAAGTTAGATTCTTAGGTTATGATATCCACCAAAGTGATATTCTTCCTATCAGTCGTTCTATTGAGTTTGTTTCTAAGTTCCCTGATGAAATCTTAGACAAAACCCAGTTACAACGATTTTTAGGTTCCTTAAACTACATTGTTGAATTTTACAAAGACCTTAGAAAAACTTGTCAACCCCTTTTTGATAGATTGAAAGATAATCCTTCCCCTTGGTCTTTTACTCATACTGCTATTGTTCAACAAGTCAAAAAATATGTCAAGACCTAACCATGTCTTGGCATTCCTACTGAAAATTCATTCAAAATTATTCGGACTAATGCTTATGATGTTGGTTATGATGGCATTCTCTTTCAGAAAATCACTCCCCAGTCATCTGAACAAATTGTTCGTTTTAATTCTGGTGTTTGGAACAAAGCACAGAAAAATTATAGTACTATTAAAAAAGAAATTTTATCTATTGTTTTATGTATTAGTAAATTTCAAGATGACATTTTAAATCAAAAACTCCTATTAAGTGTTGATTGCAAAAGTGGTAAATATGTTTTGGAAAAAGATGTTCAAAATATTGCTAGTAAACATATTTTTGCTCGATGGCAATCCATTTTAAGTATTTTTGATTTTGATATTGAATATATTCTTGGTAGTCAAAATTCTATCCTTAATTTCCTTACCCGAGAATTTTTACAGGGAGGATAGTGCATCATGCCTACTCCTTATTGTTCTACACACAGATTACAAGTCACAAGATACCGCAAAACTATTCGATATTATAAGATTAAAATATCCTATTTAAAGTCACTACAAAATGACCCTTACTTTCATCAAGACCCCTACCTTCAATTCAATCAGATTAGAAGTTATGGCAATTTCATTGCTCATTACACTAATCTAGTTAACTTTCATATGGATAGATTAGATGTCCTCAATGGATACTAATCTACTTCTGTCATTTTTCTTACAGATGTCAAGCCACAAACCTACTACAAAACCTCTTGCCATTGTGCCATCCAGTCAACCCATTGTTGCACCTTCAATTGATCTAGTCAACCGATACCAAATTCTTGGTAATATTCCTAAACCTAGTTACACTTCGGCTCTGGCTTCAGACGCTTTTGCCTGCCAAGTCAATTACACCAATGCCTCCTAACAAGTCTACCCCAAGAACAGATTATGTTCTTAAATAGTCATTCAATCTCTTTTACAAAGAACCAGTCCACAAAAATATCCACAATGTCCTTGAATTAGTCAAATCCTATTTCCCTAATGGATGACATTTCATTCCTTCTCATCCCAATAAGTCAATAACCTTTTTTAAGGATATTCTTTTCCACCATAAGTCAATCGTCATTAAACCTATCTATGATCGAGTCCAGACTAGTAAAATCATTTATCATTTCTTGTACATTCATAATATTGTTCCCATGGAAGAATGGGGTCTCCCTTTTCTGCTACAAGACCTTCCCAACCATGATATACAATATAGTTACTATGATTACATTGATGCTTGGTTCAAAATCCTCCTACATCAAAATGAGTCATATAGTCATTCTTGGTTTTTCTCATTTGACCACAAATTCAAATCAGAATTCCCTTCTTGGTTCCTAAGATGGTGGTCACAGCATGGTGCCATCCCCGAAATCATCCCTTTGAGTTAATAGAACAAGTCAATTACTTCTCTTCTATTTATCAGCTCAGCCAGCATAAAAGTTAGTTTTCCTTGGTTACTCCATTTCATGGCCAAATATAAAGTCCCTTGGATTTTTAAATGGCAATACAGTCTATCCAATAACATAGTTAGTTGTCAACATTTTGTTAAATGGTGGGATGCATTCAAAGCCCATCGTATTATTGAACAAGTCTATCAAGAATTTCCAATTAACATTCATGCCCCAACTCCTGCAATGGTCAAATCTCAGCAAAACCCAAATGTTTCAGTCATACAAGGAAGCCCACTTCCTCTCACTACAGTCAGGCATGGAAGCCCATCAACCAACATTGAACCTTCCAAATCCAAGTCATCCAAGGCCAAGCCCAAAGCAAAGCCCAAGTCAACCTCTAGTGATGAATTAATCCAAATGGCCAAATTATTGATGGCCAAAGCAAAGTCACAAATTGAAGATGAAGCCTCGGATGATTCAGCCTCCTCTAAAGTCTCAACCAATCATGATCCATATGGTCTACAATTCCAAGATGCTCAGGACCCATATGCCTAAAAAAGTCATTGGATTCCATATATGTACATCAGCTTCGAACACTACTCTTACTTTGAGAAAAGCTGCTGATATGTATATTGATTCCCCATCAGTCAACTGTGCAGTCACGTTCCCTCACTGCAAGTAAAAAAAAAAAAAAAGAATAAAAAAGTTCTCGGTCATAGAAAGATGCTCTCAGCACCCATGTACCACTTATTTTAAAAAAAAAAGAATAAAAAAGCTCTCGGTCATAGAAAGATGCTCTCAGCACCCATGTACCACTTATTTTCAGGCTTTTTAGAAGTCACAAGTTTCACAGTATTTTCCAACTTTCGAAGTCACAAGCCTCACAGCTCTAGTCACAGGCCTCACAGTTCCAAGTTCACAAGCTTAATAGTTCCACTTTGCCTATAAAAGAAGCTCCTCAATCAAGCCCAATTCAGAGGGAGAATGTAACGCCCCGTATTTTATTACTCGGACAACCTTACCTGTGATAACCCTGGTCCGTACTATGCTAGTTAATCTTAATTATGATTGTGATTATGTCTTTGATATGATTTTGAGTGCCATTTATATGAATATATGTGGTTTTGAATTTCTATCTGTTCACCGTAGGAAAATCTGTTTGATTATCTACTTTAGAATTTAAATTGAAGGCCTTACCGGCCACAGAACCCGAAATTGATTACGCCATTGTGATTAGCGCAATTTTTAGAGCCTATGGTGAAATCTAATTGAAAAGTTATTCGGATCAAATAATTAGATTCAGAACGATTAATTAGAGTACCATTATTTGGTTTTAATTAATTTGATTAAGAGAGCCTATAAAAAGGGGCCAATATACACTCTTATTCATTTGGCTTGAGCTCAAAATCTGATTTTGCTCTCTAGAGTGAGAGAGGGAAACCGAATTTAGAGAGAGAGAGAGGGATCAACATTAAAGAATTGCAAGAGAAGTCAAGAAACTAAGGGGATTAGCTCAAGAATTGGCCATAGTTGTGAAGGTTGAAGCTCCTAGGTGAGTAGATTCATAAGTTTGAGTTTGTAATTTTGTAAATTTAAGGTTGGATTGTGATCAAGAACATAACTTGAATTGAATTTGTTGAATTTGGAGCTTGTATGAACATGCATGTGCATAATTGCTATAATTTTGTATATTCAAGCATGAATCATGTTGAACAAGAAGAATTAGGCACCAAATCTCACATGCATACATGCTTTTCATAAGCTTCGTGATCATAAGCCTTGTTTGTATCGGTTAAGATAGAATTGGAATCAAGAATGTACATGCATGCATGATTAATGAAGATAAGGAATTGGTTTGAGGGTGAATATACATGTTTTGGGACCATGAAGAGAATTCAAAATGATTTTGCAAAAAGGGACCATAATTTGAGCAATTGGCCTCATATTATTGTTGTTCTCATGTTATGTAACATGTTACCATGTTTTTGTGTCCAAAACATGAGCTTTGAACCTTTAAACTTTGAGTTTGAACTTGGAGAACAATTTTGGAAGTTCCAGAATTCGGCACGTCTGCTCGAGCGGGGTAATGGCCGCTCAAGCGTAAAATGCTAGCTCCCAGCAGTTTTGCAGACAATGTCGTCCGTTCGAGCGGGAAGAATCACGCTCGAGCGTCCAAGGCATATGTTTGACCCTCAGCTCGAGCGTCCGAATTAGTGCTCGAGCGTGAATATGAGGCAACCAATACTTTTGCAGACCATGAGGGTCCGCTCGAGCGGCAGAACCCACGCTCGAGCGGGGACCCCTGTTTCAGAAATTTTGTAAAAGTGTTCTGTGTTTCATTTTTCGTTCTCTTTCACTTCTAACCACTCTTAGGCATGCATTGAACATTATAAATGAGTTAAAAGGATAAGAAAGAAGCCTAAGAGGGATGTATGAATTAAGAACGGATTGAATCGTTTGTGACCCATATGTGTTATGTAATGTGTAGGGTCCAGCTCAAGGGTGAATCCACCGGCAGAACACTGTGAGTAATATCTTAGTAAAGATATTTTGAAGTATGTTATCTGTACAATTGCTTACTCTTATTCAAGTTTCATAAGTTTGATATGAATGATTGAGCCAAAGGCCGTTTGACATGAATGATTGGGCCAAAGGCCGTTTGACATGAATGATTGGGCCAAAGGCCGTTTGACATGAATGATTGGGCCAAAGGCCATTTGACATGAATGGCTAGGCCAAAGGCCGTCGAATATGAACGATTGGGCCAAAGGCCGTTGGGATATGAATGAATGGGCCAAAGGCCGTTGGATATGCGTGAATTGGGCCCGAGGCCGTTTGATTCATCCAGAACTGTAGTCATTTGATACATTAGATAGAAATATGAATTGGGCCCAAGGCCGTTTGACGTAACTGTTCCAAAGTCCGTTATGTATCTTCTTTACTTGGTATTATTCACTAGGCTTTCGCTCACTCTCATTCATGTGTCTGTAGGTGAGCTAAGAGATGTCCAAACCTAGCCCCAGTGAAGTATGTAAGAGGCAACCACCGTTTTGAGGAGTCAGCCTTAACGTCTCACGTACGAGACTCGTTTCGCCTTTTTGTCCTTTCGTTATATTATAAATTTGCAATGTTGGCGAAAACGTTGAATTACTTTTGTATATGAGTTTTGTTTGGCTGACTGTATAACTGAAGTTCCTGGATATGGATCAACTCTATGTATATGTGTGAGTTATTATGAAATACTTTTGGAATGATTTTTGATGCCATGTAAGTACAGCTTTATGGACAAAAGTTTTTAAGTTTGCTTCTGTTTTGACCCCTTAACTCTAATTAAGATATGTCATGTTTGGTTTGAGGCCGAAGGTAATCCCTTGATTACTGGCTGGTTGTGTCCTTAACCTATGGGGGCGGGTTCGGGTCATGATAGAGTGGTATCAGAGCACGAGTAATAACTCACACACTTGTCCAAAAGAGCAATAAGCGTCTAGAAAAGATCTAGGATGCATTCATGTGATAAGTAGGAATTTGTAAATGTTGAGAATATGCTTAGACGCTTCGAGATAAATGATTATGTGCTATATGTTTGTGATTAACTTGCATTGCTAATTATGTGAATATGTATGCTCTGTAGTATATGCATACTTGTGAAACTTTTGTATTGAGAATAATGCAAGTCTAATCAGATGGTGAGAACAAGAGGTGATGAGATAGAGGAGTCCTCTACTGCCAGAATGGATAGGATGGAAAGATTGATTCAGGAAATGACAGAAACATTGAGGCAACAACAACAGTGGCAACAACAGTGGCAGCAACCACATCCTCCACCTCCACCTCCACCTCCAGCACCACCTGTGCCAGACTTACAGAATGATGACCGAATAATAGCTCTCACCAAAGAATTCAAGAAAATGAAACCGCCACAGTTTCATGGGGGATTAGATCCGTTGAAGGCCGAAGCATGGGTTCTCGGCATTGAAAAGCTATTTGAAGTGTTCCCTTGTTCAGAGACACATAAAGTACTTTTAGCCACCTTTATGCTAGAAGATGAAGCAAGAAGATGGTGGATGTTAATGCGTGAGAATCATAAAGACGTTGGCTGGGCGAGATTCCTGGAAGTCTTCTATGATAAGTACTTCCCTCAATGTGTCCGTGACAGGAAAGTGTCAGAGTTCATGGAACTGAAACAAGACAACATGACAGTAGCTGAGTATGAGGCCAAATTCACTGAAGTGGCCAGGTTTGCACCACATGTGATTAACACCGACTATAAGAAAGCGAGGCATTTTGAAGGTGGGCTTCGAAATGACATTTTAGAAAGGGTAAATGTTCTCAAGCTGGAAACCTATATTGGGGTGCTAGACCGGGCCATAATATCAGAAGCTAACATAGCTAGACAGGCCAAATCAACAATTGACTGGAAAAATAGTAAAAGCCAGGGCTTCTTTTCGAAGAAGAAATTTTCAAAGAAGCAAAACACGGGCTCCTCGAGTACTTCTAATTCTTCCCGAGATACATCTCCAATGTGCAACATTTGTAGTAAGAGGCATCATGGAGTTTGTTACCGTGTGTCAGGGGCTTGTTTTAAGTGTGGAAAAACGGGGCATATGGCCAGGGATTATAATCAGAACTGCGGAAAGTTGGCTACTAGCTCCACCGCATCAATTCCGAAATCGGGAAATACTTCGAGAACTACTACTACCGGAGATACCGTGAGGCAAGGGAGAGTTTTTGCGCTTGTTCCGAGTGATACACGAAATGCTGAAGCTGTTGTCTCAGGTACTATTTCTATATGTAATCAAGATGCCTTTGTGTTAGTTGACTCCAGATCAACGCACTCTTTCGTAACTTGTGCATTTGCATCTAGACTGAGTAGGCCTCTAGAACCATTACCATATTTGCTATGTGTGTGTGCTCCATCCGGGGAATCTGTGTTGTGTGAATCTATATATCGGTTTTATGACATGCGTATTGGGAATGCTATTCTGTATGTAGACTTATTGCCCTTGAACTTTAGACATTTCAATGTAATTCTGGGCATGGATTGGTTAACTAAATACTGTGCCACCATCGATTGTGTAACTAAACGGGTTGTATTTAAACCACCGGAACAGGAAAAAATTGTGTTTGTGGGTAATGGGGTAGTGCCTCCACCTTATTTGATATCTGCAATGAAAGCATGCAAATTAATCAGGAAAGGGTGCCAGGGTTACTTGTGTTATGTGTTATCTGAACAATCTGTGAATGATGAGTTGAATAATATCCCTATTGTTAGAGAATTCCTAGATGTGTTCCCAAATGAACTACTAGGGGAATTGGTGGACAGGGAGATAGAATTCACTATTGAAGTCGTGCCAGGCACTCAACCTATTTCTAAAACTCCCTACAGAATGGCTACTGCTAAAATGAAAGAACTGAAAGAACAATTGCAAGACTTGCTCAACAAGGGGTTTATCCGATCTAGTACTTCACCATGGGGTGCACCGGTGTTATTTGTGAAAAAGAAAGAAGGAACCTTACACTTGTGTATCGACTATCGAAAACCGAACAAGGTAACCATAAAGAATAAATACCCCTTACCTCGTATTGATGATTTGTTTGACCAGTTGCAGGGATCACAAGTGTTTTCCAAAATTGATTTGAGATCCGGGTATCACCAGTTAAAGGTGAAAGCAGAAGATGTTGAGAAAACTGCATTTCGGACAAGGTATGGCCATTATGAATTTCTTGTTATGCCATTTGGGGTGACTAATGCTCCTGCAGCTTTTATGGACTTAATAAACTGAATTTTTAAGACCTACCTTGATGACTTTGTTGCGGTATTCATCGATGATATCCTGATATATTCAAAGAATAGACTTGAACATGAACATCACTTGAGAACTGTCCTGCAAACACTTAGAGAAAAGAAATTATTTGCTAAACTACAGAAATGTGAGTTTTGGTTGGATGAAGTCATTTTCTTAGGGCATGTTATCAACAAAGAGGGGATTTCAGTGGACCCGCAGAAAATAGAGGCAATCATGAATTGGCCTACATTGACAAATGTAACAGAGGTCAGCAGTTTCATGGGCTTAGCTGGGTACTACAGAAGGTTTGTAAAGGATTTTTCAAAAATAGCCGTGCCTCTTACCCAACTGACACGCAAGGGGCAACCATTCGAATGGAATGACGAAAGGGAATCTGCCTTTCATGAACTGAAAACAAGATTGACCACTGCACCAATTTTGACACTACCATCAGGTACGAAAAACTTTGTGGTTTTCAGTGATGCATCTTATAAAGGTTTGGGTTGTGTACTAATGCAGAATGGAAGGGTAATTGCCTACGCCTTTCGGCAGTTGAGGCCACATGAGAAAATCTACCCAACACATGATTTAGAATTGGCTGCAGCTGTATTTGCCTTAAAAATCTAGCGACACTATTTATATGGAGCAAAATGCGAAGTCTACACAGATCACAAAAGTCTGAAGTACTTCTTTACACAGAAAGAGCTAAATATGCGGCAAGGAAATGGCTTGAATTGATAAAGGATTATGATCTTGAAATCCAATATCACCCCGGGAAAGCCAATACAGTTGCTGATGCCTTGACTTGAAAATCGATAGGAAACATGGCTTGTTTGCTTACTGAACAGAAAGAGATCTTGCAAGATTTCGAGAAGTCCAAGATTGAAGTGGTATTCTGTGAACAGGCGGATTGATAGCCACTATTTCAGCTGAACCAGCAATCATTGAAGAGATTAAACAGAAACAGAAGGAGGATGAATTCCTTAAAAAGATAGTTGATGAATTTGAAACGAATCTGAAACCCGAATATAGTGTGGTAAATGAGGTGCTGAAATTTCAAGACAGATTGTGTGTTCCAAACCTTCCCGAATTGAATAAGAGAATTCTAGATGAAGCTCATAAATCAGTATTTGCTATGCATCCAGGTAATAACAAAATGTATCGAGATTTGAAACAAAGCTATTGGTGGCCCAAAATGAAGAAAGAGATTGCAGAGTATGTGTCCAAATGCCTTCAATGTCAGCAAGTTAAAGCCAAACATCAGAAACCAGGCAGTCTACTTCAACCTCTCCCTATTCCTGAATGGAAGTAGGAGCATGTGACTATGGATTTTGTTGTTGGTCTACCTCAGACTCCTCAAGGTATGGATTCTATTTGGGTTGTAGTTGATAGACTAACTAAATCTGCACATTTTTTGCCTGTTAAGACTACATTTGATGCTTATAGACTGGCTACTATATATGTTGATGAGATTGTCCGTTTACACGGAGTTCCGGTATCTATTGTGTCGGATAGAGATCCAAAATTTGTATCTAGATTGTGGAAGAGTCTACAAAGAGCAATGGGAACAGAATTGAGATTCAGTACTGCATTCCATCCACAAACAGATGGACAATCAGAACGGACCATACAGACTTTAGAAGACATGCTCAGAATGTGTGCTTTAGATTTTCAAGGGAGTTGGGAAGACTATTTGGCACTAGCAGAGTTTGCATACAATAACAGCTTCCACTCCAGCATCGGTATGGCACCATACGAGGCTTTGTATGGTAGAAGGTGTAGATCACCAATTTGTTGGACAGAAGTCGGGGATAGGGCTCTTCTTGGGCCTGAAATTGTGCAAGACACTTCTGAGAAGATCAAAACTATTAAGTAAAGGCTCAAAATAGCTCAGGATCGACAAAAGAATTATGCAGATGTTCGAAGAAGACCTTTCGAGTATGAGGTTGGTGACCATGTGTTTATTCGTGTGACTCCAATGAAGGGCCAAGTAAGGTTCGGTAAGAAAGGGAAATTGACGCCTCGTTACATTGGGCCATTTCAGATTCTGGAAAAACTTGGCCCAGTTGCTTATAGAGTTGCTTTGCCACCGGGATTCAAGCAAATCCATAATGTGTTTCATGTGTCGATGTTGAGGGGTTATCTTCGGGATCCATTGATTGATCATCACCGGATAGCTCTTGATGAAAATATGGAATACGCGGAATGGCCAGAACGAATCATTGACCAGCAAGTGAAATAGTTAAGAAGCAAGTCTATCCCGATGGTGAAAGTGGAATGGAAAGAACACTATGGGACGGATGCTACATGGGAAAAAGAAGATGAAATGCGACTACGCTATCCACATTTGTTTCCTGACGAAGGTAAAATAAGTTTGGAGGACCAAACTTCCTAAAGGGGGAAGACTGTGATAACCCTGGTTCGTACTATGCTAGTTAATCTTAATTATGATTGTGATTATGTGTTTGATATGATTTTGAGTGCCATTTATATGAATATATGTGGTTTTGAATTTCTATCTGTTCACCATAGGAAAATCTGTTTGATTATCTACTTTAGAATTTAAATTGAAGGCCTTACTGGCCACAGAACCCGAAATTGATTACGCCATTGTGATTAGCGCAATTTTTAGAGCCTATGGTGAAATCTAATTGAAAATTTATTCGGATCAAATAATTATATTCAGAACGATTAATTAGAGTACCATTATTTGGTTTTAATTAATTTGATTAAGAGAGCCTATAAAAAGGGCCAATACTCTTATTCATTTGGCTTGAGCTCAAAATCTGATTTTGCTCTCTAGAGTGAGATAGGGAAACCGAATTTAGAGAGAGAGGGGGATCAACATTAAAGAATTGCAAGAGAAGTCAAGAAACTAAGGGGATTAGCTCAAGAATTGGCCATAGTTGTGAAGATTGAAGCTCCTAGGTGAGTAGATTCATAAGTTTGAGTTTGTAATTTTGTAAATTCAACGTTGGATTGTGATCAAGAACATAACTTGAATTGAATTTGTTGAATTTGGAGCTTGTATGAACATGCATGTGCATAATTGCTATAATTTTGTATATTCAAGCATGAATCATGTTGAACAAGAAGAATTGGGCACCAAATCTCACATGCATACATGATTTTCATAAGCTTCAGGATCATAAGCCTTGTTTGTACCAGTTAAGATAGAATTGGAATCAAGAATGTACATGCATGCATGATTGATGAAGATATGGAATTCGTTTGAGGGTGAATACATGTTTTGGGACTATGAAGAGAATTCAAAATGATTTTGGAAAAAGGGACCATGAATTTGAGCAATTGGCCTCATATTATTGTTATTCTCATGTTATGTAACATGTTACCATGTTTTTGTGTCCAAAACATGAGCTTTGAACCTTTAAACTTTGAGTTTGAACTTGGAGAACAATTCTGGAAATTCCAGAATTCGGCACGTCCGCTCGAGCGGGGTAATAGCCGCTCGAGCGTGAAATGCTAGCTCCTAGCAGTTTTGCAGACAATTTCGTCCGCTCGAGGGGGAGAATCACGCTCGAGCGTCCAAGGCATATGTTTGACCCTCAGCTCGAGCGTCCGAATTAGCGCTCGAGCGTGAATATGAGGCAACCAGTACTTTTGCAGACCATGAGGGTCCGCTCGAGCGACAGAACCCATGCTCGAGCGGGGACCCCTGTTTCAGAAATTTTGTAAAAGCGTTCTGTGTTTCATTTTTCGTTCTCTTTCACTTCTAACCACTCTTAGGCATGCATTGAACATTATAAATGAGTTAAAAGGATAAGAAAAAAGCCTAAGAGGGATGTATGAATTAAGAACGGATTGAATCGTTTGTGACCCATATGTGTTATGTAATGTGTAGGGTCCAGCTCAAGAGTGAATCCACCGGCAGAACACTGTGCGTAATATCTTAGTAAAGATATTTTGAAGTATGTTATCTGTACAATTGCTTACTCTTATTTGAGTTTCATAAGTTTGAGATGAATGATTGAGCCAAAGGCCGTTTGACATGAATGATTGGGCCAAAGGCCGTTTGACATGAATGGTTGGGCCAAAGGCCGTGGGATATGAACGATTGGGCCAAAGGCCATTGGGATATGAATGAATGGGCCAAAGGCCGTTGGATATGCGTGAATTGGGCCCGAGGCCGTTTGATTCGTCCAGAACTGTAGTCATTTGATACATTAGATAGAAATATGAATTGGGCCCAAGGCCGTTTGACGTAACTGTTCCAAAGTCCGTTATATATCTTCTTTACTTGGTATTATTCACTGGGCTTTCGCTCACTCTCATTCATGTGTCTGTAGGTGAGCTAAGAGATGTCCAAACCTAGCCCCAGTGAAGTATGTAAGAGGCAACCACCGTTTTGAGGAGTCAGCCTTAACGTCTCACGCACGAGACTCGTTTCGCCTTTTTGTCCTTTTGTTATATTATAAATTTGCAATGTTGGCGAAAACGTTGAATTACTTTTGTATATGAGTTTTGTTTGGCTGACTGTATAACTGAAGTTCCTGGATATGGATCAACTCTATGTATATGTGTGAGTTATTATGAAATACTTTTGGAATGATTTTTGCTGTTATGTAAGCACAGCTCTATGGACAAAAGTTTTTAAGTTTGCTTTTGTTTTGGCCCCTTAACTCTAATTAAGATATGTCATGTTTGGTTTAAGGCCGTAGGTAATCCCTTAATTACTGGTCGGTTGTGTTCTTAACCCATGGGGGCGGGTTCGGGTCATGACATTACCAATATTCATTAATTAAGTCCATTTACAAATAACATTTCATCCTTGGATGAAATGATGAATAATTAAATATACATATTCCCTCTCGTTATACAACAATGACATTTACATACAAATAAAAGAAATGCCCTGAGGCTTATAATAAAAGAGAGGACACTACTCTTTACAAAAAAATAGCACTCAGCCAAACAACAAATGAAGTAGTACAATCTATCACTACATTACACTTACGAAATGGTAAAAACCATTGTTTGATCTTCAAATCCGAAAAGCATTCCCTGTACACATGTACAGGCAGGGGGTGAGCAATTACTAGCTCACCAAACAATCTCATATTAAAATATTAGAAGATATGCGGGTACCAAAATACTCATACATATATATGAAATCATATCATGTCAAAACCATATGATTTTATTACATAATCTCTAAATCCAATTTACTTAATTAACCACAACAAGTTAACTTAAATAAATAAACATGTTTCAATAGTAATAGGACATCCTTTTCAATTCATTCAATTATCTCATTATCAATTGAATCAAATAATTAAACAATTCATCAAATCCATTTTATACAGTCTTATGAGGTGAATGCATATGCCATGTCATGCTCAAAATATTTTTCTCATCTTTTGAAAATCTTACGCACAATGCCAATTTGAAAACACATTAATCCAACAATTTCAATAAAATTTCCATGATGGTAAATACGACTCAGGTAATCCCTAGGCTGGTGTTTGCAAGTAGACTATACAGATACTACCAATTTGTCATTTTTATCAGTATTAACTGAAAGGCTCGACACTTATCATCTACACTACCTTTCAAGACTTACCACCATATTTACCCCAAAATCATTTCATAAAAACTTGTTTCCCAACATTCCTTTCTTAATGCAAAGTTTTCAAATCAAATTTCAAAACTCATCATTATCAAATGAATTGATATGCCAATGTAATGATTAATAATACAATGCAATATTTCTTCCACTTTCAATACTTCCACACAATATTTTCATTGTGATCAAAATTCTCATTTCGTATTTCAATATAATTTCTCAAGATGAATATAAATACTTTTATTCCAATTCATTCATACGACAACAAAATTCCCACACTTAGAGTAATCTCAACCATTTAGTCACTTCAAGACTATATTAACATTTTGAACAACAATTTTCAAAACTTCAACAATTCTCATATTCCATGAAAACCATCATTTATATATAAACAAATAAACAAAATTTCAAACATCATTTATTTTTTGGCACACAAAATAAATATAACAACATCTCCAAGGATTGTCAACATCTTAATCACTCATCTTCATTTATTGAAAGAAAGTCACCAAAAACATCTCTCTTCAATCATCATAGTTCAAAACCCTCAATTTCTATTTTAAAAGGAACAAGAAAGTAAACCCACTTTCAAAAAAAATCTCTCATTTTCTTGAATCAACAATCAATTTTCAAAACAAATCAAAGGATGATTTCGAAAACCATCTAGACCTTGCAAAAACATATATAACACTATATTTCAATATAATCATTTTTCATGCCAAGCTATTTAAAGAGGTAATATTGTTACCAAATTCTCTACCAATAACAATTTCACAACTTTTTCTAAAATTACTTAAACAACATGATATTTACATCAAAAATTATGAAAGATGCCCAATAGTAATATTTTCAAGGTTATGAGTTTGAAAGTTCACATTTCATATTTTTATTTTCATAAAAATAAACACAACTTAATCATCAACATATGATATTTTATAAAATATCATGAATATAACACTTTTAGAGTTTTTAATCCCAAAATAACTCTATAATTCCTACTTAAGTATTTACTTCATATTTCTCAACATTAATTTATTTTTTCTCAAAAATAAATTCCAAATCAAAGATAAAAAAAATTCAACTTTATTTTTCTCAAAATAAATCATTTAATCATAATATGATGTAGAGACAATCCATACAATTATTAAATTTTATTTTCGAATTTCTTTGCAAAATGATTAACACAAAATGATTTTTTTCAAATCAATCTCAAAATGCCAACATTCTTAACATTTCAACATAATTTTTCTTCCAAAAATTACCAAACAAAAATCTGAATATGTATATATATATATATATATGCAATACCTCTTATAATGATATATTTTCTCAAAATAACCCTAACATAGTTTAATATAAAAATATGAAGAAAGTCCCTACCTCAAATATGAAGAAAAGCTAATCCGAAAATGCAAACATTACCCGATCATGGATCCGAGATCACCATTGCGAAGATCACGACAAGCTCTCTGACTTTCATGTACAACACTTTGGCAAAATCTCACTCTAAAGACTCTCATTTTAAGCTCAAAGGTTGAGCCAACAATAGAGAAATAAAGAAGGGGGGAGAGAGAGAGAAAGACGTTGGGAGCTCTCTGCTCAACCAAACCAAAGAAAATGAAATGAAATGGAAAGGAAAGGGAGATGAAATGATGGCTACTACAAAAAGGGGGGACAACCCCATGTGGGTTTGGCTTTCCAAAAGAAAAAAATTGGTTTCTCTAAAATATATTTTGTAATAATATCTTCAAATTTTATAATATAAATTATAAAATGATATAATTTTTCTCACCACAAAATATAACATTTTTGTACACTACAAAATATAATGTTTTGCTCACCACAAAATATATCCTCATTTTATTCACTACAAAAATATATAATTTTTCACCATATGGTACACACCATAAAATCAACTATTAAATATTTATTAGAATCCTATATAATAAATAATAATAACTCCCAAGGTGGTTATTACCAATCACATAATTAAAAAGGACCAAACAGTTAAACATGAGTCATTAAACAAACTCAAATTAAATTGAATCTAAGCCATGGGTCTTAATTAAATTCCCACCCATAAGCCAAACATGGCCCAATTATATACCAAAATAGACCCAACAAATTTATCTCAAATCCTGATCCGAACACCCAAAACTTAATTTTAAATTCTGCTATAAATTAAACTGAACACCAATCAGTCCGTGAATTTTCATAAAATAAATACTCGTCATTAAATTCTAAATTTTTTATCCAATATGCTAGACTCATATGGGAATAACATATAAGAATTTCATAGTTTTCTGAGATCAGGAACTATTTTAAAAAAATACAAATCTGAACTATTTTCACACAGAATTTACACAGCAATCAAATTAGAAAATTTGCTCAATTAAATTATGCACTGACTATTTTAAAAAAAAATAATTATGAGTCATTACAGAGAAAGAGTTCACAATTTTCTTTCGCAGTTTCTCTCAGTTTCTATAAAATTTTAAGTTTATTTTAAAATTCAATTTTTAAGGATGCAAGTAGAAGCTGTATTTTCCAGTTACTTCTAGTAAACAATTCTGTATTTTCCGATTACTTCCAATAACCGATTGTAAGTTAATTTAAATGATTGTAAGTTTATTTTATTTCTGCTTATCTATTTTAAAATATTCTATTTATTTTATTTTAGTTTATTTAAGTTTATTTAATTTAGTTTATTTAACTTGTTATTTTAATTTATTTAAGTTTATGTAATTTAGTTTATTTATATATTAAATAATATTTAAAAAATCTTATCAAGCCGAACCAAGCTAATCTCAAGTTTCATTAATATTAATGAACCGAGCCAAGTTTGAGCCTTAGTTTGAGTTCAATAAACGAGTTCGATAAGAAAATAAGCCGAGCTTGAGCTTAGCAAAGCTTGGCTCAACTTGACTCATTTGCAACCCTAAATAGAACTTTTTTCTTTATGTTTTTTCTTTGAAAATGGTGGAAAGGAGTAGGGTGTGCACCAAAAAAGAAGAGGCATGGAATGGGTGTGTAACGGGGGAGAGAATTAGTGCAAGAGTTGTTGTAAGAGGAAGGGGTCGTAGGTTGTGTGATTGGAGAGGAGATGCAATGTGTCAGAGGAAGGTTTTGAAGTGACAGGAACAAGTTATGACATTGTAGTTAAGAATGGATTATAAGAGGATGGATTTATTGTTACAGGAAGGGGTCGTAGGTTGTGTGATTGAAAAGGAGATGCAATGGGTCAGAGGGAAGGTTTTGAAGTGACAGAAACAAGTTATGACATTGTAGTTCAAAATGGATTATAAGAGGATGGATAGATAAAGAAAAATTTAGATTTTATTGGCTTCGTAGGGAAGTTGGGTTGATTTTTTTATTTTTTTTAAAACTATTTTAGCTCCAATTAAAAAGTTCGTTGGGGCCGATTTTTTTGACTTTTATGAGAGAAAAAATAAAATGATTATGGTTTGGATCTGAAATTTTATTTTATTGACTTTTTAACCCTTTTTTTGTGACTAATTTAACCAAAAAAGCAACCCAACTCACATCCCAAATGACACCATACTCTTTTAGAATTTTTAAAAAATAATGGAACTACAAATAATAAATAAAATACAAAATGATGAGCCTAATGAGTTACTTTTGTGATGTAAATATAAATAAGTTCTAATAGGTAGTCTTAATCCACACTGTCTTGATTCTCAAAATGAATTATCAATTCTAGCAGCCTCTGATCATCTTCATTATTATTGTACATATATTTTATCTTTACCATACTTAATTATAACACACATTTTAAATTCGACTATAAATATTATAAAAAAAAAAAAATTTAATGGATATGCAATCAAACTTATACAAGTCACAATGCTTCTTTTTTTTTTTTCTTGGAGAATTATTCGTTGCTCCCAAAGCACCATGTCACATGTGACAGGTCATCACACCAATGAAAATGTGTCAATTAAGATCATGGTAAGTCAGCAACTAATAATAAACTCAAACTCATTCTAAACGGTAACATAACAGTAACAGACGGATGGTTAATGCGTTAAACACTTACTCATGTGACATTTAAAGTGTTTAACATCTTAAATGTTCATCCGTTATTACGAAGTTGTCGTTTAAAATGGGTTTGACTTAACTACTAGTTGCTAACTTATCCACAGACACCTAACTTAGATGGCACATTTTCATTGGTGGGAAGCATCACCTTGCACATGTGGGGTGGTGCCATCGGGCAATGAACGAAGAAGAACGTCTCAAATGCTTACTCTTTTCTTTTATTAATGTTGGTACTAAAAATTGCTTTCTCTGTCAATAAGCATAACAAGCATGGAAAGCTAATCCAGCGGATGATAAGAGTGAAGGCCACGAGTTTTACAGTGGGATATAGCATAATGCAGAACAAATGACAGAGGAAAGGCAGTTAAGGTAACCAAGGTGGCAGAGTCAATTTTCCTCTGTCGATTCGTCTGATAGCGCAAAGAAGTATGGCCAGATGTGGCCCAGGAGTGGAGCCATGAAGTTAGGCATGTAACTGATGTAGGGCACGTGGTGTGTTTGCATAGACTAAAGAGAAAGGTGGAGCTATAGCAGAAGAGGCAGTTACAAGCGATTATGGAGATCATGGACAGTTGTGCAAGAAGTGGAAATAACTTGCTCCATGGTAGGACACATGTCAGCAAATGAACAGTAGGGCCAATAGTATAAAGGCTGGAGATTCGAAGAAAGAAAGGACAGAAAATCCAACTCTCAGCTTGAGAAATGTAGGAGTAGTTCAATATGCTTTAGAAGTAGCAGTTCTTGTAGTTAGCAGTAATATTAGCAATAGCAATAGCATTTCAGTACTTGAAAACCTCTATCAGTTGTAATGATTATTGACTTGTAATTTGATCTTGTTGGTTGAAGTGACAAGTTTTATCATTATCAATCAATTTTTTGTTACATTCTGCTTTGTTTCTTTAGGAAGTAAATCTCCAAAGAAGTCCTTGAATCTGTCAAGGCATTAAGACACACAACTACATTGCTTGATCTTATAGTTTGTGAAAATTGGTTTGTTTGTTGACTGTCAATTGTGCACCCGAACCAGATTTTTGCTAACATATTTTGGCACGCCCAGTAGGACACTGTCTAATTTGGAGTAATGGCTAAGAAGAAACAAACTGAGCAGTTCCCAGAACTGAATAGGAATCTTGAAAAGAGGCCCTTTGATGGCACTATTCAGAGAGAAGATTATGATAAGGAAATCAGAGACAATGTTGATGACAGCCACCATTCAGTGGCTGGTCAAGATGATGGCTAGAGACATGGCCACATGGTAGGCCAGACAAGTGGCTCTCCAATGGACAATGGATGTTAGGAAAGCATTGGTTTTGCATGTGAGTAAGGTTCTTGCAAGCTTGCCTCCATATAAAAATCAAGTTTCAATTGAGGAAGTCCTTGTTGAATTTGAGAAGCATAACATTAGGCCCAGTCAGTTAAGGCAACTCAGAGATGAAGTTCAGGGAAGTAAGGTAAATCTTGGTCCTTCTTTAACTCCGCAAAATTATACATCTAAGCCTGCAAAGGTTTTGCTTACACCTGAACGTGTGTCATTTTATAGGCCCCCCACACTCCAAGAGAAGTATAAGGAGAGGATTAATTCAAACCTTGTCTTTAAGTTTAATGGGATGAAAAGATACCTAAAACTTAATGTTTGATGTTTATAATAATGACTTGGGACCAAGACCTGGACCTAGGGGGTAACAAAGGCCTCTAATGCAATGCACAACATGCATATGAAAGCCCTAGAGATGATAGCTATAACCCAATGGACCAAAGAGTAAGACCACCAGAAATGGTGAGACCTCAGTATGTACAAGAGCCTATACATCAACAACCTTGTCAAGAGATGAGGGGATTCAGACCTCCCCCATTTCAACAGGACCTAGGATAGCCACCTTATCAGCAACCACCACATCTATAACCACACCAACAACCACCATATCAACCACCACAACTATACCAACCACCATATCATGCACATTATCAAGAACCTAATGTTATTGACCTAAGGCCTAGAGGGCCTGGACCTCCTCCTTTCTAACAAGACTTTTATAGAGGAGGGAAACAACAGGTGCAGATGGGTCATGATCCTATGCCAAACAGACAAAATATCATAAACATTATACAAGAATTTGTGGACTCGCCTTTTTCTGTGCCCCGCCTTTCGAAAAGGTTTGAAAAGAAGGCCTCACAATTCGGACTCCTGTGGTTCTGAATCTAGTCTCACAAGTGCAATGTGAAACTAATAAACACCAAAGAGTCCAAATCCGGCAAACATTTTTGGAAAATCGATTTTAAATCAAATAATGTCAAAATTGGACTGCTTTGCCACATACAGAGTCGCCACCTAAATATTTTATTTTGGGAAAATTTAGGAAACCCTGACTCGTGCCAAAGGCCACGTGTCCGTCATCACCAAAGTTACCTCGGCTCGGGAACTTAGGTACGAGAGGGGAAAGTCCTGAAATGAGCACCCTTGCTAGCCCGATCAAAGATCGGCCTCTACTAATCATGATATGATGTTTTATAAACATTATATGTTCTTATTCCAGTTATTAATCTAACCTTAGTATGTGACGCACACAAGCAAGTATAGACTAGTCGCAAGACTTGGAATAATTCAACTCGTGTTTGTTTTCGAAAATGGTTTGAATTTGTCACCCTCAAGTGAGCTTAAAGATGCGGATTTGCCACAAAACATAGTGGGCTTAAAACATGATTTTGCCACAACAAAGTGGGCTTAAAGCGTACATTCGTTGAATCGTTCCAATTCAAACAACAAGCCTTTATCCACAGGCATTCATGCAGTTTAGCAAGTAAGCACATAGCCTCATGGCAAGCATGCGAAACATGGCATCATGGCAATCACACTCATGCAAGTATGCTAATGCATAAAGACTCATCGAGTACTCTAAGCCAAAACAAAAACTAGTTGGAAAGATGCATGATCCTAACTATGTGAGATGTCTAATGCAACGCATGCAATAATACAATTAATAGGCTCGGTTACTAATATGGCATGTGAAACAATTTGAACAACATGCGATAAACACGTATTCAAAAAAGATATTGAATTTGCAATGCAGCTTGAATGATACGTCGAGCCTCGGTGCATGCAAGATAAATGAATGTATGCAAGCATGCAATATGCTAATTGAAAATGTCCCTAATCTAACCATTAAAAGCGATTAAATAAAAGGGAGAAAGACGTGGGGTTGGAAGACATACACACACGCACTGACACTTATTACAACATTATGCCCTTGCGAAGAAGGGTCCGAATGAATAAGCTAACTAGCTACGCTAATTAAGCTAACTATTACAACATAATTGAAATGAATTAGCTAACTTATTCTAAGCTAATTAAATATTACAAATTGAATTAAGCTAATTAATTACAAAGTGAATTAATTAACTAAATAGTTACAACACTTGTATGAATGAATTAGCTACAACTAATTAACTAAGCAAAGCAAGTAAATGGCCTCGAGGGGCGAGGGATGCATGCATGCTCGTCAGTTCCCACCCGAAAATGCCACCCCCTTGCCATTGAACGCCTCTGTTTGCATATATTTGAACACCAACAGTGCTGTCAACTCCCAAAATGCCTCTGCTCCCCTCAGGAACACACAGAGCAACCTTCTTCATTGATGGCCGGTCGGCTACTGCTGGTGGCCGTCAGCCACTGCTGGTGGCCGGTCGACTACCCCTATCCAGAACTTCCTTTTTTGCTGCAATAGAGAGCAAACAGAGGCAAAGCAGTGTATTCTCAAGGAGTGTATGTATTGCTACCCTCCTTATCATCACACAAGCTCAAAGGAGTGTAGCTCTTGGCCCTCAAACCATCAACCAAGCATTTTCCATGCATGATGGCTAAGGAACCAAGCTTATACAAGCTTAATGAATGCACAAACAAGACTAAAACAACCACCACCTTATCATGCATGATCAAGGGTGACGGTGACCAAGAAAAGTAGCACATTTCATCACTTTGAGTATGAAATGTCCCATTTTCCTCATGTTCAAATTAACGTCTAATCCGAACACATGCAATGCAACACAAAAGATGTTTATCTTGCCTTTTTTACTTGTTCATTTTTGTTTACTCACTTTAGATTACCAATCCATTCTTTAATTGATTAGTCCAAAAGTGAGTATTCTCTAATGGAAAGTGGGCTTAAACCACAAGTGCCTTGGGCATGAAAGAGACCTCATGCCGTTGATAATGAACCCCCGAAGAGATTAAATCATTAAGCATGAATGTCTCAATTTCACACTTAAGCAAACAAGTGGTTTAAAACCACTTTCAAAGCAAACGAAAAAGTGAAGAATAGAGGGAGATTGCAGAGATTTCAGTGCTGAAATGGAGTGCAAAATAACACTAAAACATGCTTTCAACTCAAAAGAATGATGATCAAAGCATTAAAACACTAGGCTAATGAAGGAATTAACCCTACAACTATGCAAAACAAGCCTCAAAGGACTTAACCAGCCCAAAATAGAGCTAAAACAAGTCAAAACAGTAGCAAAAATATGCTGGACCAAAGCTAAGTTAGGCTATAAAAACATGCAAACATGTAAGGCAACTAGGCATACAAGCAAGACAACAAGGAAGGGAGGCTAACCCCTCCAATTTTGGACTTCAAAAGAAGGTTTTTTACTGAAAAACCTCTAAATTTTAGTGGCTAAAAGGCCCAAAAAGTTTGATTTGAATGTGATGAAAAATAGCACAAAAAGCTTCACAAGCTAAGAAGCAAAAAGGGGGATTAACCCCCTAACTCACAAAGGCTCAAACCACCACTTTTATGCCTCAAAAACAGAGTTTTTTACACTTCAAAAACAGTTGAAAAAGATGGCAAAACAAGTATGCACAATAAGCTTAAGTGAGGTAAGTTCTATACCTTTGAAGGGAAGAGTGATTCTAGGCCACAATTCAAGCCAAAACCCACTTAAGGAGTTCCAAGAGAGCTTCAAGCAACCTCAGCCCAAAGATGAACCACTTTGGTTAAGGGTTGATAGGCAAACTAGAAGTGTATCTCTACTTGTATGCACAAAAGGGCAAGAGAGAGAGAATTATAGAGAGAGAGGCTCCCAAAATTTCCAACCTTGCAATATGAGAGATATGTCATCTATATATAGAAATATATGAGCCTTGGTCGAAAATATCTCAAAATGGATAGCTGGAACCTTGTGCAAACAGCTGGAAGAAAAGATCTGCACAAAATATCTGATTTTTGCACCCATGGCCTGTCGGCCACCATTGGTGGATGACAAGAATCACCTTTGGACGACACATGGCCGACACAAAAAACTACTCTCCAAGTCCAACTTCAAATGGGCATATCTCCTTCTTCTGGACTCATTTGCAGGTCATTCTTGAGTTTAAATTGAAGCCCCAGAAGTCTTCTTTCCAATGGTGGCAGCCTCACATCAAAATTCCAACCAACCATATCTCCCTCATCCAGACTCGGCTTTAGAAGATTCTTGAGTGCAAAATGAAGCTCCGGAAGTCCACTTTCCAACAATGGTGGCCTCATAGCTGAAATCCAAGTGTACAAATGGATATGCCTGATTTAACGAGGGCTGCTCAACTCTCTCTCTTAACAGTTCATGCCCAACTTCTTCCCCAACTAGGTTTCTTCCCTCTCCTCCAATTTTCTTCAACTCCAAACCTCTAAATAAGGTGTTTTGAAAGATTTTCCAAAAAGTTCACCTCTCTTTCATGCATTTCCACTTTGTCCTTGCTCGGTTTACCGAAAAGCGCAATATTTAATGAAATGCAAGCCTCGAAACATCGGAGAAAATTTTTCAAAAATTATTTTGAAAGAGAGGGTTTTAAGGTCTAAAATCATTTTGGTCAAAATCATTTTAGTCCAAAAATGGGGTGTGAGAGCTCCTCTTGCCGAAAAAATCGAACCTTTACATAGCATAGCCTTCACTATCAAGTAAGTAATCAGTGGCGCCCAAGTCTTAAGGGCGGTCAAAAATGGGGTGTCTACAGAATTGTATGGCCCAGGCCTGAAAAGGCCAGATAGGTCAATGTTTAGGAGCCCCTACCCTCCATGGGTAGAAACAACTCCCATTCCAAGGAATTACAGTATTCCTAAGTTTACCTTATTTACAGGGGAACAGAGGCAGTCAACCATAGAGCATGTAGACAGGTTCATACTTCAATGTGGTGAACCTGGTTATGATGACAATTTAAAATTGAAACTCTTTCCTCATTCTCTATCTAAAGTGGCATTTACATGGTTTATTAACTTGCTAGAAAATTCTATCCATACTTGGAAAGAGATGGAGAGTCAGTTTCATGCTCAATTCTTTAGAATTGAGCCTGAGGTGACAATGGTAGACTTGTCAAAATTTAAACAAAGACAAAGAGAAAATGCATAACAGTACATCGACAGGTTTAAGAAAGCAAAAAACAGATGCCATGTGTACATGCTTGAAATAGAAGTCATAAGATTAGCCTAGTGTCACGACCCAAAACCGTCCCTATAGGTTTAGCATCGTAACCGGCCGTAATCCCGAAGGCCTCTGACCTGAAAATCATATAAATAGAGGGGCTACTGAGCAAATATACAAAATACAATGTCTATTGAGTTGTGCAGACATACATGAGATAGATAATTTAAAACTTTATACATATATATGACGTCAAAAGTTCATAAGTCATGCAATACCGTACAGGTATCATCAAAAGGGACTGAGCCCAGTGTACATTTAAACAAAACAAAACGAAAACAAAAACATCCTTAACATGATTCACAAAACTTGACTTTTTCAAACGGGAACCTCCCCGGGGAAGGCACGATGGTTAGCTGACCCAAACTCTCCAGTCAGCAACTTAGGCATGTTCACGGGCCTACTCACCTACATATATAATATAAATAGTAAGCGAAAACCCAGTGAATAATAACAGAGTAAAGGGTTTAATGAATGATGTCTCATATCATATTCAAAAAGTAGAAACAGATTCATATTCTTATTCAGAGTTCAGAAGCATATACTTATTCAATTTTATAGAGGATCATACGTGGTACACCCATTAGCACTAACAAATCAGATACAGAGCATTAAGGGTCATACTTGACCAGTTCCATAAAGGAACCTTCGGTACTGGGAACAGATAACATATTTAAGCCACGGTATTGTTATTCTCAGGCAAGGGCCATGAGACCACGATATTATTACCCCCGGGCAAGGGCCATAAGACCACGGTATTATTACCCCGGGCAAGGGCCTTGTGCTCATAGACCACGATATTGTTACCCCTGGACAAGGGCCTTGTGCTAAGGATGCCACGAGTACTTGTCAGAAATTGGACAAACCTTCATTGTATAGAATATAACATTTCATAAAACATATCTTATTTCATCATACAGAAAATAAATAAAGTTGAACATAGCTTTACTAATTATTACTCACAAATGGCTCCACTTGCAGAATAGATTAACAAGATAAACCAAACCGTCTATGGCGCGTGACCTATATAAACATAGAACGGATACATATTGAATTACACACCCGGAATCATTGGCTTAGTTCTTTCTTATCTTGGTATGTTTCTAATCTTTATCCTCATTATTATGTCTTAATTATGGCCTTGGAATACCTAGGATGCAATGAGGATGCCAAAACATCTTATTCAATACTTAGTCAAAAATTTTCGAAAATAGGGTCCTCACTTGAGCGCAACTTCCTTCGCTCGAGCGAAGCTTCAAACATAAGGGTGGTCGCTCGAGCGCAACTTCGGCCTCTCTAAGGGTTTGTAAAACTCTATAAAAGTACTAGTTGAGTGAATTTTTAGCTTGACACACGCTCGACGGTCGTTCGAGCGTGAGACTGAGGTTTTCGCTCGAGCGCAACTCTGGTCGCTCAAGCGGTCTGCAAAACTTGTAAACTTTTGGGAGCATACAATTTACGCTCGAGCCAACTTTTGGTCACTCGAGCGGAAGTGCAAAAAAAATAATGGTCGCTCGAGCGAAGAAACAGAATTCTGGAATTTTCCAGATTTGCTCCCAAACTCAAAACTCGAATTCAAAGCCTTAAAATGCAACCTTTGGGCCCCAAAACTTGAGAAAACATGTCTAAACTTGTAAAACATTGGGAATTCAAAATCATTTCGCAAAATCAAAGCCCAAAAGCATGCTAGTTGTGCAAGATCAAACTCAAAACTTTGAAAGCATATTGTGTAAGTAATGGATTGAGATCAAAGCTTCCAAATTATGATCAAATAAGGTAAATTGATGGAAAACATGGTAAATTCTCAAAACTAAGGTAGACTTAGGACATGCATGTGAGAATTCTTAACAATTAAACTTAAAATATAAGAAAATATGCGTGCACACATGGAATGTTCTTCCTTCCTACTTCATAAGCTCAATTCTTGCATTACTCCACTTAATTCTTAGAATTCATGTCCTAGATATCATAATTAAGTGTTGAATCCTTACCTCAACTTCTCAATTAAGCTCTAGGTGATGAATTCCAAGCCAAATCCTTGAGTTCCCAAGCTAACTTCTCCCAAATTCAAGCAATTCCCTTGTTTGATCTCAATTCTCTCCTCTTTACTCCCTCACACGTTTTTGAGGCTTAAAAATCTTGAAATAAGAGTGTAAAATGAAATCAAGAGTTCACTTGTGCCTTATATAGGCTTGATTAGGAAACTCATTCATGACTAATTAATTAATATTATTTATTCTAATTATTTGGTTCCGAATCGAATTTATATTGAACCTACCATAAAATACTAAAAATTCCAAATAACACATAACCTAAGTCAATTTCGTGGTCGGATGCCGATAAGGCCTTCAATTCATAGAGCAACACATGCAATTAATTCAGAATTTCATCTTAATTACTTATTAGACATCCTTAATCATGGTTTAACAGTTAATCATAGGTCGGGGTTGTTACAGTCTCCCCCCTCCCCCTCCTTAAAGGGTTTGGTCCTCCAAACTCGAATTACATTAGTTTTGGAAGAACATCGGATCCAAGGGGAATAAATCAGGGTATCTCTTCGTCATACCTTCTTCAATCTCCCAAGTTGCATAAGTCCCTCCGTGGTTTTGCCAATCAACTCTCACTAATGGTATTTCTTTGTTCCTCAATCTTTTGATTCTGTGATTCACAATCTGAATTAGTCTCTCTTCATATGCATAATCATCTTTTAGAAGCACATGGGTCAGCTCAATCACATGGAGTGGATCTTGTAAATATTCCTGAAGCATCGAAACATGAAAAACATTATGCATATGTTCCATGACCGGCGGTAAAGCTACCCGATACGTCACTGGATTGATCTTCTTAATGATTTCATATGACCTAACATATCTCGGTGCCAGTTTCCCTTTCACACCAAACCAAGTTTGCCCTTTTATTGGAGTCACTTTGATAAACACGTGATCCCTGACTTCATATTCTCTGTCTCTTCTTCAGATATCTGCATAACTCATTTGGTGACTTTGTGCAGTTTTCAATCTTTGTTGAATCAATTTCACATTTTCCGTCGTTTCCCGCACAAGTTCCGGTCCCAACAAAGGTCTATCACCTACCTCAGCCCAACAGATCAGAGAACGACATTTTCTACCATACAGAGCTTTATAAGGAGTCATCCTAATACTTGAGTGATAGCTATTGTTATACACAAATTCGGCCAATGATAAGTAGGCCTCCCAATTGCCTTGGAAATCTAGGGCGCACATTTTGAGCATATCTTCCAAAGTCTGTATCGTTCTTTCTAATTGGTCGTCTGTCTGTGGGTGATATGCACTGCTCAGTCTTAACTCAGTTCCAAAAGCTTGCTGTAGACTCTGCCAGAATCTTGAAGTGAACTTAGGATCTCTATCAAACATAATAGATATTGGCACGTTGTGTAATCTTATTCACATAGATGTTAGCCAATTTATCCACATTATAAAGAGTTTTAACAGGCAGAAAGTGAGCAGACTTAGTTAAACGATTAACAATGGCCCAAATAGAATCCATACCTCGAGAGAAGCGAGGCAGTCTAACAATAAAGTTTATCGTAATATGCTTTCATTTCTATTCCAGTACAAGAAGTTGCTGAAGTAGTTTAGCGGGTTGTTGATGTTTAGCTTTAACTTGTTGGCAATGTAAACATCTGGCTACAAAATCAGTAATGCTTTTCTTCATGCCAGGTCACCAAAAATTCTATTTTAAGTCATGATACATCTTTGTATTTCCTGGATGCATAGCAAATCTGGAATTGTGAGCTTCAGTCATAACTCGTTTCCTCAGGTCAGAACAATCTGGTTACACAAAGTCTATTTTGAAATTTCAACACATTATTATCAAGCACAAATCCCGGCATCGGTTTTGAGTCGATTTCATACACAATATTTTTCAAATATTCATCTTACAACTGTTTCTCTCTAATTTCTTCAATGATTTCAGGTTGGGCAAAAATGGCAGCTAGGAGTCCACCTTGTTCACGCAACACAATTTCAATCTCATTTTTCACCAAGTCACTCAATAACTCTTTTTGGCCAGTGAGCAAACAAGACAAATTTCCCAATTGATTTTTGGCTTAAAGCATCTGTAACGGTATTGGCTTTTCCCGGATGGCACAAAATTTGCAAGTCATAATCTTTAATTAACTCAAGCCATCATCTCTGTCTCATGTTTAACTCCTTTTGAGTAAAGAAGTATTTGAGGCTTTTGTGGTCAGTATACACCTCAGAAGTTGTACCATACAAATAATGACACTGGATTTTCAAAGCAAAAACCACCGCTGCAAGTTCAAGGTCATGGGTCGGATAGTTCTTTTCATGTGGGCGGAGCTGCCAAGAAGCATAAGCAATCACCTTCCCATTTTGCATTAATACACATCCCAAATCTTTGTACGAAGCATCACTGTAAATTTGAAACCCATCAGTACCATTAGGCAAAGTCAAAATTGGTGTAGTTACTAACCTGGTCTTTAACTCTTAGAAGGTAGACTCTCTTTGGTCGTTCTAATCAAACAGTGTATTTTTCTGTGTCAGTTGTGTTAATGGTAAGGCAAGCTTAGAGAAGTCTCTTGCAAATTTGAGGTTGTAGCCAGCAAGTCCTAGAAAACTCCTAACTTCTAACACATTTGTTGGTCTTGGCCAGTCTACAATAGTTTCAATTTTCTGTGAGTCCACTGATATACCATCCTTTTTGATCACATGTCCCAAAAATGCTACATTGTCGAGCCAAAATTCACATTTGGAAAATTTTGCATATAACTTCTTTTCTCTCAAGATCTGTAAGGCAGTTCTTAGATGATTTTCATGTTCTTTCTTGTTTTTGGAGTAAATCAGTATATCATCAATAAATACGATGATAAATTCATCAAGAAATTGTTTAAACACCTTGTTCATTAAGTCCATGAATGCTGCAGGTACATTAGTTACTTCAAATGGCATTACTAAAAATTCATAGTGTCTATATCTAGTCCGAAAAGCAGTTTTCTCAATGTCTTCTGCCTTAACTTTCAATTGATGATAGCCCGATCTAAGGTCAATTTTAGAAAACATTGGGCTCCCTAGAGTTGGTCAAATAAATCGTCTATTCGGGGCAATGGATATTTATTCTTGATAGTTACTCTATTCAATTCTCGGTAATCTATACATCCCCTTAAGGACCCATCTTTCTTTTTAACAAAGAAAACTGGAGCACCCCAAGGTGAAGTACTCGGTCGGATAAACTTCTTATCTAATAGTTTTTGAAGTTGGATTTTCAATTCTTTCAGTTCTGAGGTTGACATTCTATAAGGGGGTTTAGAAATAGGTTGTGTTCCAAGTATTACATCAATAGTAAACTCAATTTCCCTATCAATTAGATCCCCGGGCAGTTCATTTGGAAAGACATTATGAAATTCATTAACCACAGGAATAGTTTCCACATTAGAACTAATTGAAGATACAGTCAACACACAACACATGTAGTCCCGACAACCTTTTCTCAACAACTTTCTGGCTTTCATAAACGAAATCAAGTATGGCGGAGGAACTACCCCATTCCCAATAAAGACAAACTCAGGCACACCGAGTGGTCAAAACACGACAGATTTACTCACACAGTCAATGGTGGCATAGTATTTCATCAACCAATCCATACCCAGAATACAATCAAAATGAGTAATATCCAGTGGTAGCAAATCAGCATATAATAACATATCCCCAACCATGATGTCACATGCAAGATATACATAAGCACATAACATAGAGCCTTCAGATGGTGCAGATACAGATAACAAATAATTCAAAGGTTCTAAGGGTCTAGTTAATTTTCGAGAAAAGGCATGCGACACAAAAGAGTGCGTAGAACTAGAATCTATCAACACATAGGCATGTTAAGCACAAATAGAGATCATACCTGACACCACTGACTTAGTGTTCTGTACATCACCAGGTACTAATGCAAGCACTCGGCCTTGCCTTATAGTTTCTCTCCCGGTATTGGTTTTCACATTTGTTCTTGGTGCAGGAGTGGATCTGACTGAACTTGTCGCAGGATAGTTAGCATCATCGGATCTCATCGGACAATCTCTAATCACGTGCCTAGTCTTGCCACACTGAAAACAAGCACCAGATGCACGATAACACGTGCCTTTATGTTTCCTTCCACATTCAGAACAAACTAGCATAGAGCCACAGCTTTTTCTTGAACTGCTTGAAGATCCCATATTTTGCTTTTTGTGTGAGAAAGATGAATGGCCCTTCCGAAAATTGGATCCAGATTTTTACTTCGCCATTCTGTTATTGGTGCTTTAGCTTGTTTCATTGCTGTCAGGGTGGCCTCTCCCATCAACGCTCTGTCAAGTACCTCCATATATGTAGGCAACTTCAAAATGCCTACTCGATCAAACACATCCAGATCTAAGCCCCTTTCAAATTTCTGAGCCTTTTTGTAATCTATGTTGACCATATGAGGAGCAAATCTAGCTAACTCTGTGAACTTAGCCTCATATTCGGCTATGGACATCTTGCCTTGCTTAATTTCTTGAAATTCTGACACTTTACAATCTCTGAAACATTAGGGAAAATATTTCTCATAGAATATTACTTTAAACTGGGTCCACGTCATAGTCCCACTGTTATCTCGGATAAGCATCCACCATCGTCTAGCTTCTTCTTTCAAAGTATAGGTGGCCAGAAGAACTTTCTACGTTTCAGAGCATAGGAACACCTTAAATATCTTTTCAGTCTCTAGCAACCATGTTTCAGTTTTCAACGGCTCAATACCACCCAGAAAGATTGGCGGCTTCATTTTGTTGAACTTCTAGGTCAGTGAAATAATGTCAGTGTTTTCCAACTCAACTGGCACTGGAGGTGGTGGAGGGAGCACAGGTTGTTCTCTTTGTTGCTGTTTGATTGTTTCTGTCAAAGCTTCTAACATTTGTTCCATCCGACTCATTTGAGCCTCAGAAGATCCAGCTGTATCATCACTTCTTGTATTTTCCATTGCTATAGGTAAATAGGACAATAATAAACATAGGCAGAATAATCTCGTTCTCTGTGTTCAAGTCCAATTCAATTTGTTTCATAGTGATTCAAATATGTTCACATCATTTCATTTTAGTTCGAGTAGGTTCAAATAGTTCACACACCCATACATGCAGATGGAATGCCCCTAATTCTTACTAGGACATCCTATAGCTCATATGGACTCGTGTGTGCGGTATAACTCATCCTCTAATACCACTCTATCACAACCCAAACCCGCCCATATAGGTTTAGCGTCGTAACCAGCCAGTAATCATGGGGTTACTGAAGGCCTTTGACCTGAAAATCATGTAAATAGAGGGGTTGCGGAAGCAAATATACAAAACAATGTCCATTGAGCTATATAGACATACATGAGATATATAATTTAAAACTTTATATATATATATATATGTATAATGTCAAAAGTTCATAAGTCATGTAACACCGTACAAGTATCATCCAAATGGACTGAGCCCAGTGTACATTTAAACAAAACAAAACGAGAACAAAAACATCCTTAACATGATTCACAAAACTTGACTTTTTCAAATAGGAACCTTCCCGGGAGGCACGGTAGATAGCTGACCCAAACTCTCCAGGAAACAGCTTAGGTCTGGTCACGCGCCTGCTCACCTACATACATAATATAAATAGTAAGCGAAAGCCCAGTGAATAATAACAGAGTAAAAGATTTAATGAATGATGTCCCATATCATATTCAAAAAGTAGAAACAGATTCATATTCTTATTTAGAGTTCAAAAGCATGTACTTATTCAATTTCACAGAGGATCAAACGTGGTACACCCATTAGCGCTAACATATCAAATATAGAGCATTAAAGGTCATACTTGATCAGTTCCATAAAGGAACCTTTGGTACTAGGAACAGATAACATACTTAAGCCACGGTATTGTTACCCCCGAGCAAGGGCCATGAGACCACGATATTATTACCCCAGGGCAAAGGCCATGAGACCACAGTATTATTACCCTTGGGCAAGGGCCTTGTGCTCATAGACCACGGTATTGTTACTCCCGGATAAGGACCTTGTGCTAAGGATGCCACGAGTACTTGTCAGAAATTGGACAATCATTCATTGTACAAAATATAACATTTCATAAAACAAATCTTATTCTATCATACAGAAAATAAATAAAGTTGAACATAACTTTACTAAGTTATTACTCACAGATGACTCCACTTGTAGAACAGATTAAGTAGATAAACCAGACTATCTATGGCACGTGACCTACATAAACATAGAACAGATACGTATTAAATTACACACCCGAAATCATTAACTTAGTTCTTTCTTATCTTGGTGTGTTTCTAATCTTTGTCCTCATTATTATGTTTTAATTATGGCCTAGGAATGGCTAAGATGCAATGAGGATGCCAAAACATGTTGTTCAAAGCTTAGTCAAAATTTGCTGAAAACAAGGTCCTCGCTTGAGCGAAGGTTCAAACATAAGGGTGGTTGCTTGAGCGTAACTTCGGTCGCTCAAGTTGTCTGTAAAACTCTGCAAAAGTACTGGTTGAGTGAATTTTTCACTCGACGCACGCTCGACGGTAGCTCGAGCATGAGACTGAGGTCTTTGCTCGAGCGCAACTCTAGTCACTCAAGCGGTCTATAAAACTTGTAAACTTCTGAAAGCATGGAATTTACGCTCGAGCTAACTTTTGGTCGCTCTAGCGAAAGTGCAAAACAAAGAGTGGTCGCTCGAGCGGAGAAGCAGAATTATGGAATTTTCCAGATTTGCTCCCAAACTCAAAACTCACATTCAAAGCGTCAAAATGCAACCTTTGGGCCCCAAAACTTGAGAAAACATGTCTATACTTGTAAAACATTGGGAATTCAAAATCATTTCACAAAATTAAAGCCCAAAAGCATGTCAATTGTGCAAAATCAAACTCAAAACTTTGAAAGCATATCGTGTAAGTAATGGATTTAGTTCAAAGCTTCCAAATAATGATCAAATAAGGTAAATTGATGGAAAATATGATAAATTCTCAAAACTAAGGTAGAATTGGGACATGCATGTGAGAATTCCCAACAATTAAACTCAAAATATAAGAAAATATACATGCATGCATGGAATGTTCTTCCTTCCTACTTCATAAGCTCAATTCTTGCATTACTCCACTTAATTCTTAGAATTCATGTCCTAGATATCATAATTATATTGTCTAAGTGTTGAATCCTTACCTCAACTTCTCAATTAAGCTCTAGGTGATGAATTCACTCAGATTTCAAGCAAATCCTTGAGTTCCCAAGCTAACTTCTCCCAAATTCAAGCAATTCCTCCCTCACACGTTTTTGAGGCTCCAAAAGCTTGAAATGAGAGTGTGAAATAAAATCAAGAGTTCACTTGTGCCTTATATATGCTTGATTAGGAAACTCATTAATAATTAATTAATTAACATTATTTATTCTAATTATTTGGTTCCAAATCAAATTTAAATTGAACCTACCATAAAATACTAAAAATTTCAAATAACACATAACCTAAGTCAATTTCGTTATCGGATGCCGATAAGGCCTTCAACTGGCAGAACAAAGCAGAAATACAAACAGATATCTACGATAAACATATAGGAACACGAATAATGCAACACATATGCAATTAATTCAGAATTTTATCTTAATTACTTATTAGGCATCCTTAATCATTGTTTAATAGTTAATAATAGGTCAGGGTTGTTACACCCATAATGGTTTAGATTTTGAACTTAAGAAAAAGTTTGAAGGCATGATGTTTAGAGACTAATTTGAGTTGTCTTCAAGGGCAACCAGTTATGAAGCCATTCTCAGAGAAGAGCAACAGAGAAATGCAGCCTCATTAGGGACTTATTACCAAGAGGTTAAGTTTGACATGGAAGTTGACATAGATGTTGCACAAGTGATAGGGAAAAAACCTGTGGTTTGTGAAACATTAAAGAAGGTTAATAAGCCTATGAGTATGCCAAAAACACATCCAGCCAAAAAGAATGTGGCTGTGTCGAAAAAATGGTATTCTTTTGACTTATCAAAAGCAGATACATTATTTGATGAGTTATTAGCAAACAAATTTTTAACTTTGACTCATAGCCATAGTATTCCCAGAGAAAAGGATAGGGTTGGCAAGGAATATTGTAAATGGCATAACTCTTTCAGGTATTCTACTAATAACTGTGTCACATTTCGAAATTGTGTATAGGATTTAATCCAGAAAGGGATGCTAAAGTATGCTGAAAAAGATAAGGGGGTCATGGCAGTTGATGGTGATTCATTCCCAAACATGGTGGAGATCAACATGGTAGTAACTGACCTCTAGTCGACTGATCAAAAGAAGAAAATGAAGAACCCCAGAGTTCTCCTAGTGGAACTAGAGAAGCTCCACAAAGAAAGGATGGACAAAATTACCAATGAGGCAAAAGGAAAGAAAGTTCAAGAAGAGCTTAGTGACAGGTTCATCTGTTTTAGATGTGGCACTGAAAAAGAAAGAGCTAAGGCCATTACGATAGATGGAATTCAAAAAATTGGAAAGAATGTTGGCCTAAGGTTCAATACTATGGGTAGTGGTGATCTGCAGATTTTCGACAATGATTGTTTGCTTTATGATGGGTCAAACCCAAGGATATTTGGTCCTGCAGAGAACTATAGCAAGGATTATGCTCCATTTTTGTTCCAAGGAGCTCCTGTTCATCCATGTTTTGGAGGATCAAGTAATGTGAGAGCCATGCTGAAACAACAAAAGGGTTCAAAGCCATATGGGAATCCAAATATTCTAACAAGGCCATATAGTGGCCAGCAGCAGTTTGTGACTCCACATAGTGGCCAGCAACAGCCTGGAAGGTCATATGGGGGACAACAACAATTTTCTAAACCATTTGGGGGGTTTCAACAGTAGTATCATGGCCAAATAATGAAGCCAGATATGCATTTGGTTCAACTAAGGATGGTACAACCTCCAGTACCACTACATTTGGGGGGCAAGGAGTAATTTATCCAAAATTCCCTTCAGATGGTTGGAGGGAAATGAGAGAAACTAGAACTCAAAAAAGGAGAGAGCAGAGAAGGTTTCATGCTATGATGTCTAGAGCTGCAGGAGATAAGCCAACTGGAAAGCAAGATTTGGTATAGACTAGAGATAAGTTGGTTCCTGCTATTAAAGGGAATGAAGTGAAACGTTCAACTTCTAGAGCCCATCCAGTACAACCAATTTAGATTTTAAAAAGGAAAGTGGGGCGAGAAAAGGCAAATGACAGACCTGCTGAGAAGCTCTCTGAGAAAGCTTTATTGAGACAGAAGTTGAAAGAATTGAAGAAGGATTTAATGTCTGATGAAGATGATAACAATGAGAAAGATGTAGCAATGAAAGAATTTCAGGACCAGGAGATGGCCATAGATAACATGAACGTTAATGAAGAAGTCATAGAAGAAAAAGCCAAGTCAAATAGTTTTGGTGGTGACTTTGGAGAGAAGTTGGCTACCATTCAGTTTGGTTCTTTACCTCCATCTAAGGAGTGCAATATGATTATGGCTATTCCTTATAAGTTCCAGGCCAAGCCTAACCAACCAGATGAATTGGCAGGTGATATGGAAGACTTGTCTAAGCCTATGGTTCAAATAGCAATGACTGAGACATAGGCCAAGTTACCAAGGTCAATTGAGGTAGTAAGATCTGTCGATGAGGAGAAGGTTGTGTTGCAAAAGCCAGAAGATAGGCTCATCAAGCATCTAAGGCCTTTGTATGTTAAGGCCTACCTTTATAGAGTACTAGTAGAAAGAGTATTAGTTGACAATGGAGCTATTGTGTTAACATTCTGCCTTCTAGAACATTGAAAGCCATTGAGAAGTCTGTCGATGACTTGCTCCCTACTGATGTAAATATAAGTAATTTTGCTAGAGGATCATCTAAAGCCAAAGGAGTAATGGCTTTGCAACTTCAGGTTGGTTCTAGGTCTATGGAAATAACTTTCTTTGTGATAGACTCTACTTCCAACTATAATGTCCTGTTAGGTAGGGATTGGATACACCTTATGTACCCTCTTCTCTGCACCAGGCACTGATCTTTTTAACCAATGGTGGTCAAGGTGACAAAGGAGGAATGGAAGTTTACTGGGCAGATACAAATCCTTTTGTTGTTGATGTTAATAATATAGAAGTTGTGTTGTATGATGAGGATTTGAGGCCAGTGGTGATTAATAAAGAAGAGGTTAAGTCCTAGGGGAAATGTTTAACTAATGATCAGTTCAAGGCCTTCATTGAGGAAGGTTTCAAGCAAATAGGCTAGGAATTGGCCAAGCCAAGCCTGATGTAGAAGCAAAAAAGGCCTGTGATAGAGGAGGTTACTAAAGATCAAGAGTAATGTAGGTACAAGTGATAGAAGAAGACAAGCTGGATGAGATAGCTATTGTGATTAGATCTACTTTTTCTAGGCTTTTTCTTTATTTCTTCTTAGAAAGTAAGTTTGGCCCTAAGTGGCTGCCTAATTGTTCCTAGCCAGAATGTGTTATCGACAATAGCCCTCTGAGTCATAAAGAGGTGCAACTGAAACATTTGAAAGCTGCTCCTGCTAAACTTGATGACCTCAAGGCAGATGTGCAGGACCTTTTAGAGGAATATAACTTAGGAAGTAAGGCATGTAAGAGGCCCATCTATGTAAATGCTAATCTATCTAATGAATGTAAGAGCAAGCTAGTTGGTTTGCTTTTTAAGTATATGGATTGCTTTGCATGGAATTATGAAGAAATGTCTAGATTAAATAGAGCATTGGTAGCTCCCAATTAAAGGAGATTTCCTTCCTCCTAAACAACCTCCAAGAAGGATGACTAATGAAGTTGCCTTACTGGTCAAGGAGGAAATTGAAAGGTTGCTCAAAGCAGGTTTCATTAGAACAGCTAGATATCTTGAATGGTTGTCTAATATTGTCCTTATTATGAAGAAAAATGGTAAGTTGAGAGTGTGCATAGACTTTAGGAACTTGAATCTAGCAACTCCCAAGGATGAATATCCTATGCCAGTGGCTGAGTTGTTAGTAGACTCAGCAGCCAAAAGCAAGATTTTGTCCTTTATGCTGGGTATAATCAGATTTTCATCAACCCAGGGGATACACATAAGACAGCCTTTAGGTGTCCTAGTGCTTTGGGGACATTTGAGTGGGTAGTCATGTCTTGTGGATTAAAGAATGCATGAGCAACATACCAGAGGGCAATGAATTTCATTTTCCATGATTTGATTGGAAAATACTTAAAAGTCTACATAGATGATGTAGCCATCAAATTTGACAATTTTGATGAGCATTTGGAACATTTGCAGCAGACATTTCAAAGAATGAGGATCTACAAACTCAAGATAAATCCCTTGAAGTGCACATTTGGGGTATCTGCTGGAAATTTTCTAGGCTTCTTAGTACACCACAAAGGGATAGAAGTAGATACTAATAAGGCCAAGGCAATTCTGAAAGCAAAACCTCCAACTAACAAAAAAGAGTTGCAAAGTTTCCTTGGAAAAATAAATTTTTTAAGAAGATTCATTGCTAATCTAGCTAAGAAAACTTTAGTATTTCCTCCTCTATTAAAAATCAAGTCAGAAAATGAGTTTAAATGGGAAGAATGCCATCAAGAAGCTTTTGAGTTCCTCAAAAGATATTTGGAAAGTCCTCCAATGCTTATGCCCCCAGTGGCAGGTAAACCATTGAAGTTTTACATTTCAGCTTTTGACTTGTCGATTGGTTGTTTATTGGCTCAAGAAAATGATATGGGTCATGAAAAAGCCATATATTACCTAAGTAGGAGGTTAAATGATGTTGAGACTAGATATAATTATGTCGAAAAACTATGTTTGGCACTTTATTTTGCAGCCATTAGGCATTATATGCTACCTACAGAAGTGTTTGTGATAGCACAGACAAATCTGATTAAATATATGTTGTCCAAGCCAATCTTAAGAGGAAGACAAGGCAAATGGATATTAGCATTAATTGAATATTGTCTCAAATATGTACCACAAAAGGTAGTCAAAGGGCAAGCCTTGCTGATTTTCTAACAAAGCATCCTTGTACATCTGTCGATTTAGATTTGTATGAAGTCAATATGGTGGAAAATGAACCTTGGAAGTTGATGTTTGATGGTTCAAAGACAGATGAAGGAGTTGGAACAGGTATTGTGCTGATTGTGCCAAACAAGCAAATGTGCCAATTTGCATATCAATTGGAAAGGCAACATATTCAATCTTCTAATCAAGCTGAGTATGAAGCCCTAATAATTGGCCTAGAGCTGGCCATTGAATTCAAAATTAGTAGCCTTCAAGTTTTTAGATATTCACAATTGGTCATTAAACAAGTCTTTGGTGAGTTTAAATGTGTAAGTGGTGCTCTAAAAGAGTATTTAACTAAGGTTAAATGGTTAATCAGTTTCTTTGACCATATTACATTCACACATAGATACAGGCTAGAGAATAAAAAGGCCAATGAGATGGCCCAAGCAGCTTCTGGTCTGAAAATTCCTAAGGGATCTCAAGAAAGGGTGATTCGAATTAAGAGAAGCAACTTTTTTGCACGTAGGGATAGATGTAGACATTTCTTGCCAATTCTTATTTTGGATGTGACCGAGGAAGATTAGAGGTTTCGTTTAATAAAGTACCTATCGAATCCTAGTGACGGGAGTGATAGGCAAATAAGATATCAAGCCCTAAATTATGTTATCATGGGAGATGATTTATTTAGGAAGGCACGTGACAGTCTGACTTTGCTTTGTATTGGTAGGCTAAACCAGATAAAAGCCATGGCTGAAGCACATGAGAGAATTTGTGGGGCCCATCAGGCTAGTGATAAGATGAGATGGTTGATTAACAGGTATGGTTATTTTTGGCCATCTATCAAAAAAGATTGCATAACATATGCAAAGAGATGTCAAAATTGCCAAAAACATGGCAATATCCAAAGGGTGCCAGCCATAAGTCTTCATTCAGTTGGGAAACCCTAGCCTTTTAGAGGATGGGCAATGGATTTCATTGGGCAAATTTTCCTAGCCTCTTCAAAAGCACATTCTTACCTTTTGGTAGCCACTGATTACTTTACTAAATAGGTGTAGGCAGTGCCTTTAAAAGTGGTGACACAGACTGTAGCTTGCTTTTCGTGCTCCTTTCGGATACGATTAGCCCTACAGTTCAGACTCCCGTGGTTTTGAATCTGATTTCACAAGTGCAATGTGAAATAAATAAACACTAATGAGTCCAAATCTGACAATTCTTTTGGAAAATCGATTTTAAATCAAAAATGCAAAAAATGGACTGCTTTGCCAGATTACAGAGTCGCCACCTAAATATTTTTGGGAAATTTAGGAAACCCGTGACTCGTAATTAGCATTTTCCATGTCCAGATTATCCATTTGTCTTGCATGTATAAAAGCCCGGTTCATCATTCTAACCAAGCATTGTTATCGCTTAAATTCTTTGAATATGTGATTAGACCGCATGCTATCAAATTGATTCAAATACCATGTTAGTAGCCGAGCCCATTAATTGCATAATTGTATGTGTTGCATTAGTCATATTGCATTAGTTAGGATCACGCATTTGTTCTAACTCTTTTATCTTTTTGGTTTGCCTCAGAGTACTAGGTGAGCATTTAATTGTTTTAGCATGCTGCATGCATGTGATTATTGCCATGTCATCAAAGCATGATTCCATGAGGCTAAGTGCTTAAGTGATATATTTGTTTGAATGCTGGTGGATGAAGGCTAATTGTTTGAATTGGAATAAATTGATTAATGTACATACAAACTCACTTTTTCAAGTGACGCGTATTCAAAACAGTTTTTTTCAAACAAAACATGAAATCAAATGTTCCAACTTTTGCAAATTAGTCTATGCTTGCATGTATCACCTAGTAAAGTTAGCCTAATAATCAGAACAAGAGTATATAATGCAAATAAAAATCACATCATGATTAGTAGAGGCCGATCTTTGATCAGGCGAGTGGGGTGCTCACTTCATGACCTTCCCTTCTCGTACCTAAGTTCCCGAGCCAAGACAATCTTGGTGATGACGGACACGTGGCCTTTGATGCTCTATTCTACCATCGTAAGCAGAGAAATAAAAAGGAGAAAGAAATGGAAGTTGGAAGACATACACACTAATTACACTTTTTGCCCTCATGTAAGAGGATCCGAATGAGTGTCCAAATGTCCAGATTAATAACTAACTATTACAACACCAAACGAATAAATTAAACTAAACTAGCTACTTATTACATATTCGAATGAATTCTAAATTAACTATCTATCTAGCTCTATTTACAACAAGGGTATGATGACAATACTAATCATAACAACAATACATAAAATTGCAATAACAATAATATTTACATCAATGATAATTATAATGATAATATTAATACAAACAACAAGGAGGCACAATGATCTCATGCACAGTGTCTAGAAGTTGCTCTATCTACCAGATTGCTCTACCTCACCCTCAGCCACTGCCCTCTATTTCTGCCAAAAGGTCTCTGCTTACCAAACATTGGGAGCCGGCCGGCCCTAAATGAGATCCAGCCGGGCCAAAAAAGTATTGGTCGGCTCTAAATTTTATGCCAAAAAAATGTTTTGTGCTCTGAGATGAGAACAATATAGACAGAGCCTTTCTAGGCCCTGTTTGTCCCTTCTTCCCCTCTCTGTCATGGGAAACTCAAGAGAAGAGCGAGTTCGAATCTGAAATCACCAATAAGCACATTTTGATGGCTTGAGGATTTTGGGCACGTTTGGACAAAATTGAATAAATGCAATGAAGAACCACCCCTCCCTCTTATCATGAAGGCTCAAATAGGGCAGTGGACATGCCACAAGTCTCATCAACATATCATGGATTGATAGGTCACAATTCTCGGAACGATGGACTCGACATAACATCCGGCCGAATCCAACCAACTCTAAACATTTTCTTTATGTCGGTTTAGTTCATCTTGAGCTGATTTTATTAGTCCTTGCCATTCTTTAATCAATTTGTCCAAAGTGATGATTAAGTCCACTAAATGAAAAGAAACTTCAAACAAGAAGTGATCCTAAGCATGAAAGAGAGCCCATGCCTTGACGATGAACCTCCGTAGAGATTAAGCCATTGAGCATAGGTTTCTTTCTCATGCTTTGAAGAACCGTCGATCCGTTGAAGTGACTCTCAAACAAAAGAAGAAAAGAAAAGAGGGAGGTTGCAGAAATGATTGCGAGATCAATTATTAGAATGAGACTCTTCAACATGAAAATTAACCAAAGAAAAGTTATCGAAGCATGAGTAACACAGCACAACAAGCTAGATATGAGGACTTACGACACAATAAGCTAGATATTCAAATCATACACTAATTAAATCAATTAGGACAGCCCTAAAACAACCCCTAATATGCTAAAATAGTGGCCAAAAATCATGTTAAAGGGCATAAAAAAAAAAAATAGGAAAGAACAAGGAAATGCAAGGCTAGTGAACAAGAGCAAGGAGAGGTGGCTAACCTCTCCATTTTTTAGACCTCAAACCATGTTTTTTAAGCCTTTTTCAAACTCTGAAAATCAATTTAAAAGGCAAATAAAAGAGTGTAAAACAAGGGTGTGAACTACGAAGTAGAGTGCAAGAAAGTGGGTTAACCCTCTCTACCCTTTGGTAGCTATTCAAACCCAAGTTTCAACACTTAAAATAAGATCAAAACAATACAAAAATGAAAGCAATACAAAGATGGTAAGCTTATACCTCTTGCATAAGGTAAACTCTTGTTATGAACCAAACTTGGTCCAAGAACACTCTCAAGCTTGAATTGTGATTCACAAAGCTCAACCAAGGTTGTAAGTTATGGCTCCAAGGTTGTGTATGGTATATAGATATAGCATAAGGATGATCAAATATCTCAAAGTTAGCTTGCACAATAAGAAGGAGCTCTCAAGGGTTATTTTACTTCTTTGAAATTTTTCCAACCTCTAACACTGAGATATATGCTCATATTTATAGAATTTGAGAAAAATATGTTGAAAATATCTTCAAAAATGGACAGTTGGCTGATTCCTGTCCAGAATAGTGTTTCTCGCTAAAGAGAGCCGACCGGCTCCCAATGTGCGCCCCTATTCCATTGTTTTAAACTCAGTGTAGGGTGGTAGAATGTTCAAAAATGAATTTCTAGGGTAAAAATAGTATGAATATGAAAGGTTTGGGATTGGTTTTGGAGTGCAAACTTACGTTCCTTCGTCGAGACTTTGAATCACACTCAACGCAACTTTCATTATCGAGTGCGCAGGACAAAGCATCCAAGTCTTGCAGGCAGTCAAAAATGGGGTGTCTACACAGACTCAAGTCATTGAGTTCTTAAAAAAGAATGTGATCCGTAGGTTTGGTTTACCCTAATCCATTACTATCGATAAAGGCACAGTGTTCAATGGGAATGAGATTAAGGGGTTTGCCATAGAATATGGCATTCAGATATTGAATTCCTCCCCCTATTATGCCCAAGAAAATGGGCAAGCTAAGGCAACAAACAAGATTGTCAAGAACACTTTAGAAAAGATAACTGAGAATAATCCTAGGGATTGGCATAATCTCTTGTAAAAAGTGCTTTGGGCTTATAAAAATTCCAAGAGAGATAGCACAGGTACAACCCCATATGAGTTACTATATAGGCATGATGTTGTGTTGCCCTTGGAAGTGACAGTCAGGTCTAGTCGATTGGCTAGACATTTAGATATCCCTATGGATGAATATACTAAAGCTATGTTGCTTGAGTGGCAAGACCTATAGGAAAAAAAGATTATGGCCTTTAATCACTTGATAGCTCAGAAAAGGAAAGTTGAGAGAAGCTATAACAAGAAAGTCAAAAGTAAAGTGTTTTCTGAAGGAGAGTTGGTGTGGAAAACCATTTTACCAATTGGCTTAAAAAGCCCAGAATATGGCAAGTGGTCCCCAAATTGGGAAGGTCCATTTAACATACACAAAGTCTTTAGAGGGGGAGCTTATCATCTTGACTTTTTGGAAGGTAAGCCACACAGAAGAGTCATTAACGGCAAGTACATAAAGAAATACTATCCAACCATATGGGAGTGCATGAATAACCCATAAAAGCATGAAGATGAACATAACTGACAAGTCAGGAAAAGCCAGAGTAAATATGATAAATCTTTCATTAATGATTATGTCAAAAATACAATCAAGATAATTACATTTAGCCTAATCACTTTGAAAGTACATTGAAAGCCTACTCCAGGCTTGAAGGGCAGTTTGGTGCCTTATTTTATTCTGCCTAAGCCTGGTTTGAGCTTGTCTAATGGTAGAAGGACCACCCTCTGCTTGAGCAAGAAGGCTTGGAATTTGTTGGATGAGGTTGGCTTGTTCTTGTTCAATAGCAGCTTTTTGAGCTCTCACATGTGCCAATTGAGCCTCCAGTTAAGTCTCTTCTGCTGTGAGGTTGACAAGTTAAGTAGTGAGGGCCTATGATCTGGTAGAGGCCTCAGTCAGAGCATTGACTGCTTTTCTTACTTGATCTACTTGGGTTTCAATGTTTTTTGGCTCAGCATGGAATTAGTTGATGGCCACTAGGTGCTGTGGGAACTCTGTGAGGAGGTCTTGGAAAGCATGCACTTGATCTAGATCAAAGAGTTGAGGCATCAGAGGTGCAATGGCTTCCAAACAATCAGTCAAAGCTATGGTGTGAGAAAGAGCCAAATCATCCAGAGGTTGGCCAAGTACTTTGAAAAATTGGTCTATCAATTGTTGCTCTTCAACAGACAGTTGCTTCAATCTTTCTTCAACAGTCAGGTTGGCAACAGTTTGTTGAATAGCAGAGATGCCCAAAAGTGAGTCTTGGAGAGAAGCAATTGTGGGCTGATGCAATAGAGAGTTTAAGTCAGTAAATATTTCAAGTTGTGAAAAGTGAACAACTTGGGGTTGTGTTATCTTTGTTGAAGGCATGATAGAAGTTCCAGTATTGGGTAAGGTGAAGGTGGCCAATGCCTCTCTTGAGGGACTCTGAGATGGTGTGGTTTGTACCTCTATGTAGTAGTGACCGATGGTATGGTTTGTACTTCTATGTAGTAGTGACCGATTTGTAAGTGGATATGTAAGTCTTTCGGAGTAATCAAAAGCATGATTAGGCTGTGAAAGGAAATAAAGGGTAAGGTAAACATTTACATAAAGAATATCACCTATGAAGGAAATGCTTGAACTTCATAAATGGTTGTGGCCAGGGCATTTGTTATTAGCTTTCTAATAGGATTGGGATTGCATGAGGTTTGAACTCCATGTCCATGGTGATTGACATGGGCAAAATTAAGGTCCTTTGACCCATAGAAGCTTTAGTTTGGATTGATAAAGAAGCATCTATTGCTGGAGGTAGATGGAATGAAGACACTTTCTCCATTGATTGTTGTGTAGAGGTAGAAGGAGATCGAGCATGTTTTTTGAAAGGATGTGTAATTCCTTCATGAGGAGTCCTCATGTCACTTGAAGATGATTCATTTTCTAGGACCTCAGTATTAGCTCTATCAGCCTCACCCCTTTGGTTATAGAGTGAAAAATGGTCATCTTGATGAATGTCATCATCTTGCTCATGGACAGGTGAACTTCTATCGACAGGAGATGTATGGCTGTCAGGGTTGTCAGTTAAATCAATTGGTGTTTCTCTAGCATGGCCTAGGCCTACTTGAGATTCTTCTAAAGAAGAAGCCACACCAGGAAAGTTGATGACTTCGTTAGTTTCAGGGCGTACCCCTCTAAGAGGAAAGGCCATCAAATCCCCTAAAGCTATCCCCTGAGAGATGTCAGACAAAAGCTGAGCAAACTCAAGGGCCAATTCTCTTAGGCCTATTCTCTCTTGGCCAGTTTGTGTTTTCCTAAGTGGAGTGAGGATTTTGATGCTCTGAGTTTGTTTGGGAAGGGAGCAGATTGTTCTAATTCTCAAGCAAAGAAGAGGGCAGATTGGTCTGATTATCAAGCAAATAAGAGGGCAGATTGGTCTAATTCTCAGGCAAAGAAGAGGGCAGATTGTTCTGATTCTCAAGCAAATAAGAGAGTAGATTGGTCTGGTTTTTAGGCAAATCCTCTTTACGAGGAGAGTGAGATACAGCTGGAGAGAGAAGTTTTCTCCTCTTGTATGTCTGAAAGAGAAGAAAAATGAATAGAGTGTCAGTACATTAGAAAACATAATGTATAGTGATTTGCTATAAAGCAAGGTTTGAGTGAAATATATACCTGATATGACTCCATTACAGGTGGAGAGGAAGAGCTACTAAGAGGAGAAAAGATTAGGGCAACAAATGTTGTGGATTGAAAAGGAGTTGGTTGTTCTTGCTTTCTTTTGGACCTCCTCTCAAAAACTGCACCCTCCAAGTGTGATTGAGAGGGAAGAATCTCTTGAATTTCTTCTTGTCTTTTCTTAGTCCTTTGTTCAATTTCAACACCTTGGTTGTAAGGTATGAACCCCACACAGCTGGTGGTATTCAAGGGGTTACCTTTAGACTTTTTTTGGGGGGGGAGTTCATTGGGGCCTTGCCTTTGTTTCTAGGGGCTGGAACAGCCTGGGTAGGCATCTCTATAGCCAAAGGAATAGTCTTGATAGGAGACTTGGCTACATGGAAGAAACATGGAAGTTAGTACCAATATACACCCAAAGAAAACAATTTTAAGAATAGGTATAAGGAAAATGGGGGTACAAGTGTTTACCAATGCTCATTTCTACTCCTCACCTATTGTCAGGGTGCACATTCCAAAGGTAGACTTGGAGTTCTTTGTCGAAGATCAAATCACTCATCAATGACCACCATTCATTAAACCTTGTGGTAGAATAAGGAGTAGTGTGGCAGTAATAAAAGTTAAACTGGTCAAATAACCTCTGATTTTTAGCCAGAAGATCTTTTACTTCTTGAGAGATTTTGAATGGAATCTAGGTCTAACTTGTTCATGGATAGTAAGATAAAAGTAAGGGCAAGGGACAGTTTGATATAATCCCATATGCCTAGCCCATTGGCAAGGATTATAGCTCTCAAAACTGCAATTGGAAAGTCTACTAGTAGAGATAGATCCACCCACTAAGATATATCTGGGAATGAGGACTTGAGCCTAGAAATCCTTTTGTTTTTGCCTCCAAGTATCATTTAAAGTTTGGGGTTCAGCATTAATATATGTTATTCCAGAGGAACTGAAGTGAAAGTTAAGGAAATGAATGAAAAGTTGAGGATCTCTGTCGACAGGTAGTTCAAAAAGAATAGTGAACACCTTAGTAAATGAGCTGGATAAGGCTGGTCGAAAGGAGAGGAAGAATTCAACATAACTTTCACATGGAGAGAAGTAAGGGGTCTGAGTGGTAGGTCTAATCTCAGGGAAATAAGCATAAAGCCAGGCTTGGAAGAGCCAAAAAAGGCCACCACAGTTATGATCTATCTCTTTGTCTACTAAAGAAAAGAAACCCCTGTATAGTGTGCCCAAAAGAAAATGGGCAAAGGCCAATTGGGTGCCTTCTTGGATATAAGTGGCAAGGGCCAAATATTCTCTGGTGATTTTAAAACTAGGAACACATAGAAAGTGTTGGGAAAGCCACAGTAGGTAAAAGGTTGTTCTCTCCTCTTTGGTAGGTTCTGAGGAAAATTGTTGATATTTGGTTTGGAATTTCCCATAACTAAGGTCAATATCAAGTGAGACTACTGATTGGGGAGTTAAGAGTGCACTAATATGTTGGCTAGAAGTAGGAAGGCCAATCAAGTGTACAACATCAAGAATAGTAGAAGAGATCATACTAAACTTTAATACGAGAGAGTTGCATGGCAGAGACTAAAAACAGGCTGCGGCGCTAATAGCCTATTTGTCCATATCTAGAGCTAGAGTTGATAGTCGAATGGCATCATAGATGCCTAGAGCTCTCCAAAGATCGATGTCATATACCATCATTCGATGAACTCATAGCCTCCAGTTAGGGTTTGGTTTTTGCCACGAACGTAAGGGGTTAGGGCTTGAATGCCACTGATGCTAAGCTAGCTTCGCTTTTTTGAAAAGCATCACTTCGGTGCCTGCAATAGGGTAGTGATGGGTAAGTTCATCAGGTATTTTGGCAAAGAAAGTTGGACCCAGTTCCCCTTGTGCAGAGCTGTTGTTGCGTGGAATAATGCAGCTATCAAAGACATGTTGATGGAGTAGCTACTGGAACTTAGTTGGGAAGCGTTGCACAGGTAGAGTTTCTATTTGTTTTTTCCCTTTGGTTTGAGCTTGTTTGGGCACCATGGAAATGGTGTGAATAGAGGCTTTCAAAGCAGAGAGAGTAAATAGTCAGAATACAGAGCAAATAAGAGTGATGATGGTTTGAATTCTGGCATTCAAATAACTTATGGTGGACCCTTCTAATGGGCCTGGACCTGTTGCTAATAATTGGGCTTATAGTATTTTGGACTAACTTTATTAACATATGGGTTTTATAGTGGTGTTTGGACTTTATGCTGGCATTTGGGCTTATTTTATTATCGCCAGGTGGGCCTAGCTGTTCGTTTATAGGTCTGTCCAAAATGAAGAAGTGCCAATATTTAGTTTTTGCGAGGTGATATTCATTCAAAACAAAATATTCTTTTTGTCTTGAATGAGGGGGGCATTGTTGGTACTAAAAATTGCTTTCTCTGCCGATAAGCATAACAAGCATGGAGAGCTGATCCAATGGATGATAAGAGTGAAGGCCACAGTTTTGTAGTGGGATATGGGTCCCAAAATGCAGAACAGATGACAAGGGAAAGGCAGTCAAGGTAACCAAGATGGCAGAGGCAGTTTTCTTCTGTAGATTCATCTAATAACACAAAGATGTATGGCCAAACGTGGCCCAGAGTGAGCCATGAAGTTAGGCATGTAACTGATGTAGGGCATGTGGTGTGTTTGCATAGACTAAAGAGAAAGAAGGAGCTACAGCAGAAGAGGCAGTTACAAGCGATTATGGAAATCATGGGCAGTTGTGCAAGAAATGGAAATAACTTGCTCCATGGTGGGACATGTGTCAGCAAATAAACAGTAGGGCCAGTGGTATAAAGGCTGGAGATTCGAAGGAAGGAAGGAGAGAAAATCCAACTCTCAACCTGAGAAATCTAGGAGTAGTTCAATATGCTTTAAGAGTAGCAGTTCTTGTAGTTAGCAGTAATATTAGCAATAGCAATAGCAATAGCATTTCAGTACTTAAAACCTCTGTCGATTGTAATGATTATTGACTTGTAATTTGATCTTGATGGTTGAAGTGACAAGTTTTATCATTATCAATCAAATTTTGTTACATTCTGCTTTGTTTCTTTAGGAAGTAAACCTCCAAAGAAGTCCTTGAATCTCTCAAGGCATTAAGACACACAACCACATTGCTTGATCTTGTTGTTTGTGAAATTTGATTTGTTTGTTGACCGTCAATTGTGCACCCGAACCAAATTTTTGCTAACAATTAAATTTAAATTTAATGAAAAAAATACAATTTTGATACTCTAAATATAACATCAAACTAATATCAAATTAAAAATGTCTTAAACTTTTCATTAAATTGAGGATACTTAGAGCATTTTATCACTTGTTGCGGACATCCTCTCAAACAACCTCTTCCTTACAAAATTATCTTATATGTTGAGGTCAATTTACACCAAATCAAACTGATCAATCGACCCAACATCTGCTCAGTTGATCACTACTTTGATAAAAATTTAAAATTTTATGTTAAATCATATGATATATCATATAAAATTTTACTCAAAATTTTACTTGAATTTAATTTTTTTTTAAATAAATAAATAGACGGTGCATTTCTCTCAGCCTTTAATGTCACAATCAGCTTCTCGCTTAGGCGTCCTCACGCTTCTATATCTATATCTATATCGTCTAATCTCATTAAGAGAGAGAGAGAGAGAGAGAGAGAGCTTGATTTGTTGGTATGGCGGTGGTGGGAGAGGAAGTGAGCAACAAACAGATCATTCTGAAGGAGTACGTGAGTGGTTTCCCCAAAGAGTCGGACATGGTGGTGAAGACTGGTACCATTCGTCTCCAGCTTCCAGAGGACTTGAAGAACGCCATTCTGGTCAAGAATCTCTACCTGTCTTGCGATCCTTACATGCGTGGTCGCATGAGGAAGATGGAAGATAGCTACGTTGAGTCCTTCACTCCTGGTTCTGTAAGTCAATTCTGAAATTATATATGTATATATTATATGGAGAAACATTTGATTGGAAGAGATCTAGATTGTTTGATGACTTTGGGTAATTGGGGGTGTTTTGGTAATACTCTGTGGAAGAGGACTAAGTGGATATGTTGATTTTTATATTTTAATCTTGGGCAAATTTACCTTTGTACTTGTACATGTAGCTTGTGACATGTGCAGGTTGTCCCTTAACCTTTGGAAATAATTACTTAATTCAAATGTGGTTTGTAGATTGGAGTGTATCCACACACATTTCGTCTAACTTAACATGTAGTATATAAAGGTTATATGCTCATTTTTAAAGTTAAGGAGGTAAATTTTATTCCAGAGATTAAATGTATTTTACCTTTCAAACAAATGATGACGAAAATTTAAGAGTATTTTAGTCTTTTTTTATTAAATCGTTAACGAACTTAACGGTGTATTTTAGTTCACAAATCACAAGGAATTATATGATCATTTCCAAACGTTAGCAGACAAACCGCATATGATCCAAAATACAAAATAGATGAGGGTAAAGTGAAGTTGGCCCCTTTAATCTTTTTATCATGATGCCAACTGTTGATGATGTCCTTTTTCTTGTTTTTTATTTGATGGGAAGATCTGGATGATTATTATAGTAGAGGAATAGAAATGGGTATGTCAAAACCTCCAGAAGTTGTTGAAAATTTGGGGAATTACGAAACTATTTTAACAAAACTCGCAAATTGCTCTCCAACTCCACTTACCAGTCTCTTGCCATGTTTAGAATTTGGGTTATCATCACAAATATTTTGTATGATTCCCAATTTTTATTTATTTATTTTTTAGAGTTTTAACTATGTTGTAACCTATCCCAAAAAACTCCTTTAACCAATTAAGGCGAAAAATATTACAAATCTCCAATTAAGGCGAAAAAAGTAACCCATCTCCAATCTTTTATCCGTCAACAATTTCATCAAACTTAAAGTGATAGTTGGAAATTTGGTGAAAGATTTGATTCATACCTAATTTGATACAAATTTGATGAATCTCATTTTCAATAAAATTTTCATCAAATTTGGGTTTGGTGAACAATTAGAATGCTCATAATTTGTAGAGTTATTTCAGCACTTTGATATGAGTCCACACTTCACAGATACCCAGAAGACACTAATTCCCCAATGCTGGGATTTTGGTAAGAGTTTTTAAGCTGTTATTTTTCAATAGGCTATTTTTTGTCTGCAATTTTCTAGGCTATATGTTCTATTCTAGTGTAGTTAATTGTTGGATGCTAAACCTTTGGGATCATGTCTCCTGTGATACGCAATCCAAAACAGGGAACACTTCCATTCCAAAACACGACATTATTTGAAAACTAAAGTTTTTTTTTAGCATATTTAATAACTCAAAATTAGCAAAATAAAAAGAATCCACTAACAAATTCTCTGAATTTCTAGATAAGGAGACATGATAATGGTTGGTGGAAAATGATTTAATTATAAGATTAACATTTAAATTTGAGCCTACAATTTCACCTCAACTCAACATGCCTTTAGTCCCCTTACTTGGGGTTTAGCTACAAGGGTTTGTCTTCACCAATTGGGTCTGTCCAATGTTGAATCCTGGTTAAATCCAAGGCACAATTATGTTCTTTTTCATTGCCTCAACTTGTATGCTTGGCCTTCCTCTTATCCTTTTAGTTAGTGCACATTGCACATGCATATGACCCTTAAATTTCAATTAAATAAACCCATCTACTCAAATATTCCTGCTATACTAATCCAATACTAAAATTTTCCTGTACTATTCATTTTATTCCATCAAACATCTCCAGAATTTAGGGACTCAAAAGGTCTATTTTATTTCTTTCCATAGAGTGATTGTTTATGTTTTGTTAGCTACAATATTTAGGATTTCTCGTGGTCTTTTGAGAAATCATAAGTTTGCATGAGTGACTTTTCTTTTTCTTTTTCTTTTTCTTTTTTTTTATTTTATTGCTAGTGACTTTTCCTGTTGATGTTTTGCAGCCTATAACTGGATATGGAGTGGCTAGAGTTTTGGATTCTGGACATCCAAACTTTAAGAAAGATGACTTGGTTTGGGGAATGACTGGATGGGAAGAGTATAGTGTCATTAAAGAACCAGAGAGCGTATTTAAAATTCAAAATACAAATGTGCCTCTTTCTTATTATACAGGAATCCTTGGTAAGTTTGTTTAATTTGTTTGCTTCAACTACTGCAAGTGCAATAAGTTATGTTACATAGACTCGGGTATGTGTGTTAGGTGCGGGTATGTATCTACAGGTCAGACTCATTAAACCATAAATTTAAAGGTACGCGGACTCGGCAAAAAAATGTCATATTTTTATATTTTTAATCAAGTATATGAGATAAAATTGTGCTATATGTAACTTACAGTGTCGAAAAGACATTTCTAGCAATTATATAACAATATGTATATATAATAATAGTGTTATATACGATTATATAAAAGTGTCCATTGAAAAGTATCCGATACATATCTCATACTCTTGTCCAAGTGTCAGGTGTCCGACACAAGTATTCGATTATTTTAAAGAGTCCTTGTAACATAGGCAATAAGTAGTTCTCTTATATTTTTTTTAGTTACAAGAATCATTTTATCTTTGCGCAACATCACTCCTTGAGGAGGTTAGCAGGACATGAAGCTGAAAGAAGTTTTCTCTGTTTCACTTATTTTTGTCTAACTTTAAGGTCAACAATTATACTCAATGAGATCATCAAGGGGATCATTTGGGCTAGGCATTAATATTATGAGAACATTCATTCTGAGAACTGATTGCTTGACATTTGAACAAAATGAGCTCCCAATATCTTTTACTAGCATTAGTTTGGAATTATGAAGTGATAATATGTGCTCTCTCTCATATTCGCCGAATTTCCTCTCTGTCATTTTGAATCTCTATAATGACATCATGGGTCATTAATTGCACTAGCCTTTGTTCCAATATATGGGGTCTTTGGGAAGCTTCTTTACGTCCAATATTGAATATTAGGTAACTAGACATGCTAAATTTATGGATCCTATTGGTGTCTGAAGAATGAAATTGGGGATGTAGCATTGGAAGACTCTCTCTCTCTCTTCTCTCTCTCTCTCTCTCACACACACACACACACACACACACAAGATTATAGATGTTTGCACAAAACTGTATTTTCTTTTACTACTTTTTTTTTTTTTGATAAGTACATTTTCTTTTACTATATTTTAATTTAATGAATAGCTTCCTTTCTTATTTTTGGGCTGGCAGTTTCCACTAATTAGACTGAATATACCAACTCAATCTATTTATTAATATTATTATGCAATGTGATTGATAGATATAGAATTTTTTTCATGCATACTAGCATTAGTTTACAACTAATTTCTATCCAAAACTTTCTTTTTTTATTTTTTTCCTTCACTATGCTGAACTTGCAAACTGACTAAGTAAGTTTAATCCTTTTGACCATTTGTGGACGTTATGTTGGTTTGGTGAAGTAGAATCACATCACTTGTTCAAAGTCTTGTGCAATGTTACCTGGAACGTGGATCGTTCTGGTATAGGGAACGGGAGTGGGAACGTGGTACGCCACATGCTCTAAAATATAGTACGATAGGGGTAGACTTGTATATATTATAGTTGCAAATTTAAGGTACTTTTAAAGTAATTTTCTTTTGACTATTAAGCATCCAATAAATTTTAGTTTTTCTTCTTCACGTAGCAAAACATTTCTATGTGTACTATGACCCATTTTTTATGTTTTGTTTTGTCAAAACTTAACTTACCTTAGATTTTAATTCATTATATTTGATTTTTTTTCCTCCTAAGGAAACATTTAAGGAAATTTATTGGAAAAACCTTTTGAGATCGTTTTAAATCGCTAAATTTACCGTTTTGGAACTCAAGTGTACCATATTTTGGAACATGTGTACCAATCCGTAATTTGCTAGAGTATTAGCATTTTCTGGTAACATAGGTCTTGTGCACCACCTTTCATTTGACATTTTCAGGTAGTTGTTGTAAGGTAGATAATTTTTTACTTGATTTTAGGATAAGGTGAATTCAATATGTGACATTTTTCATTGTCCCTTCTAGATCTATGGCTTTGTATTCTCACTTTGACGATTGATGAAGTTTATTGCCAAAATTTCATAGAAGGCAAGCATTTTGTTATAGTTTAGTCAGTAATTCAATCCATCAGAGGGCATATATTGCTTGGAATTTTCAAAGCCTTAGTTATCATGCTTCCCTCTATAAGATGTGTAGAACTTGTGTTTTTATCAAATTCTCTGTTTGTTTTTTTTTTTTTTTTTTGGATTCTCAATTGTTGCTTTGAATTTGCATTTTGTAGGCATGCCTGGTATGACGGCCTATGTTGGTTTTTATGAGCTATGCTCTCCCAAGCAAGGAGAGTATGTTTTCGTTTCAGCTGCCTCTGGAGCTGTTGGTCATCTTGTTGGGCAGTTTGCAAAGTTATTAGGCTGTTATGTTGTTGGAAGCGCCGGAACCAAAGAAAAGGTGAGTGCCCCTCCACATTCCATTATATTATTCATGCTAAAATAACCAGTTAGTGGCTGGCCCAGTCAGAACTATATTGATTTCTCAATCAATGTATGTGGTCTGGCACATTTTCCTTAACTAGCATGTTTGTAGAACTGTCACAAATTTTGAAATTTTAGCCAAAGAATATTTTATGTGGGTCAGAGCAAGCATGGTCACTAACTCTCTTCTGTTTTTTGTTCTTTTGTTTCTTTCTTTTACTATTTTTCAACCAAGGTTAATCTGTTGAAGAACAAATTTGGGTTTGATGAAGCTTTTAACTATAAAGAGGAGGACTTGGAAGCAGCTCTGAAAAGGTGAGCATTTCATGTTCTTGTATAGAAATACATAACAACACTAAAAGATTTGGGGCATGTTTGATTGGATAGATTAGAGCATGGGATTGTAATTATTAATCCATGAGCCCAATTATTCTATGTTTCTTTTAACATTTTGGTTTAGGATTATTAATCCAATGGATAATTAATCCAACAAATTTGTAGGATTATTAGTAATGGGGTAGGGGTGGGATTATTAATCCAATGGATAATTTATCCTATTAATCCAATTGAATAGTGAATACCACACTCATTTGATAGGATTATTAATATCTCACTATTAGCCTTGTGAATCAAACATGGCCTTAGAGCCTAAGTACATTGCTGGATAGAATGGCTGCTAATATGGACAACCTTGTTCAAGGAATACCCTTTCATGAATAAAGCATGAAATTCTACGAGCCACCTTTTGACTTACCTTGTATAAAATAGATGGTGTCCAAAACTCAACTCCTTGGGGTCGTTTGTTAAAGATTGCATTTCTCTTTCTTGTTTTCTTTTTTTTGAAAATTAGAAACTAAAACTTGTTTGGTTTATTGTTTTCATTTACAAAAAAATGGAATTGATTTTAAATTTTTCACTTTTTTTGGAAATGAAAAAATGGTGTTCACTTATTTTCAAATCAAGTTTTCTCTCTCTCCTCCTCCTCCTCTATGTCTAGCCACCATCCATTGCTGATGCCACCCACCTATCAGAAAACAAGGAATTGGCAACGTTAACAACCGATATATTTCTTCAGAAAAGTGTTGGTCTTTTTTTTTTTCTTTTCTTTTTTTTAAATCTCAATTTTCCTAAATTTAATATCTTCATTATCTACCCCTCTGATCAAACTTTTTCCCAGGTACTTTCCAAATGGCATTGATATTTACTTTGAAAATGTTGGAGGAAAGATGCTTGATGCAGTACTTCTCAACATGAGACTCTGCGGTCGCATTGCAATGTGTGGTATGATCTCACAGTACAACCTTGAACAACTAGAAGGTGTTCACAACTTGTTCTGTCTTATCACAAAACGAGTCCGTATGGAAGGATTTATAGTTTACGATTACTATCACATGTATCCAAAGTTTCTAGACATGATCTTGCCCCACATAAAAGAAGGAAAAATCACATACGTGGAAGACATAGCTGAAGGCCTAGAGAGTGCCCCAACAGCTTTTATTGGGCTTTTTGTCGGTCACAATGTTGGCAAACAGGTAGTGGTTGTTGCTCGTGAATGATGATGTTATTGATATCCTAGTAAACTCTAATGTAAATGCTTAGTATGTGTTGGTGAAAATACCAGAAGAATTATATTTTATTGATAAATAATACAAAGAAAATAAGATACAAATAGATCAGACTGAGGCACGGATATCTCGTTTTTTTTAAAGAGATCAAGCCCACTGCGGTAAGAAGAATCCAAATACCGATGCAGTAGTCACTAACTATGACTGGTCCCCTTTAGGATACAACAACCTAACCACTTGTTATATGGTTCAGGAACTTTGTACAAGATGGTGAACCCAAAGCTCTACTAAGAGAAACACACTTCTTTGGTTAGTAATATCTCAAGTGTAAAACAATAGTTGGTCTAGAAAAGAGTAGATGAGAGAAACAATTTATAGGCCACTAGGACCTTACAAATTACACTAAAAAATAATGACCATTAAACTAGAGAAAATGGAGAGTCTCAAAACCTCTAAATATTAATTCACTACCAAGCCCATAACCTTCCAATTAATCTCCATTTATGAACAAAACAAAAGGTCACCAAAAAAAATAATATTCATGAATAAGACAAAAAGGTCACCAAAAAATAAATAAATAAAAGATATTAAAATGGTCCAATAATCCCCCACTCAATTTAACATCAACAAGGACAAGAGAGATTACTAAATAAAGATAGACTAGTATGCATCATGAAGGTGTGCTCTACATTGAACCTTCATTAGTGAAATAACAACCTCTACTCCAGAGTCAGTAATGGTCTCAAACTTGAACTATGACTACTTAGGGGAAATAAAGTATTATTACTCACACATAATGATCTAGGTGTTGACATGAGCTTTTAATAGCCAGCACATTACTGCCTTGTGCTTATCCCAATTTTCACAAGCATATTTGAGAATAAGCTTAGTTCTCATAGAAAGCGGCCCCACTTCCATGCTCACATAGATAAAAACTGTCAAGGATGTTCCTGTAATTTACACACCCCACTTAACAAGAGCTACAAAAATTCATTAAGAGTACAAAAATTTAACCCTCCAACATTACAGGACAAATGTACTTACATCATAGAGATGAACAACAAAATATTAAGGAGTGCATTTTTTTACAACTACCATATGATTCATTCTTCCCATTGAACCTAGTTACAAGATCTCTAGTCCCTAGGTTGGGTGTCCTCATACATGATTTATGATTTTATAGGCTTCAAACCCATCCCCCTCGATGTATTCTAGACCCTATCTCTTGTCAAGGCCCTGGTTAACGAATCCGCAAGATTATCACAAGATTTTACATAATTCACAGTCATGATGCCATTACTCAAATAGGATCTCGCGTTACTGTATTTCCTTCGAATAGGTCTGGATTTATCATTATAAAAATGGTTGTTCACTCTACCAATAGCAGCAGTGCTATCACAACGAATTAACACAGGATGAATTGATTTTTTCCAAAAAGGGATTTCATATAACAAATCTCTCAACCAATTCGCTTCCTCACATGCTGAAGCTAACGCTATAAGCTCAGCTTCCATTGTAGAATTAGCAATTATAGTCTTATTTTTTAGACTTCCAACATATAGCACCACCACCCAAGGTAAAAATAAAACCCGAGGTAGAGAGAGAATCACCTGACAAAGTGTTCCAATCAGCATCATTATATCCCTCAAGTACCGCAGGATACTTGTTATAAAACAAACCATAATTTTTTGTACCAGATAAATATCTCATAATTCTTCCCATAGCTAACCAATGATCTCGACTTGGCTTGCTAGTAAATATTCTAAATACTCCAACAACATATGCAATGTCAGGTCTAGTACAGTCAGTAGCATATCTCAAACTACCAATCATGCTAGCATATTCCATTTGATTAATCACTTCTTTTTCATTTGTTACAACACATAAATGTATGCTTGCATCAAAAGGAGTAGCAACCTGTTTACAGTCTAGAAAGTTATATTTCTTTAAAATTTTCTTAACATAATACGACTGATCAAGAAAAATGCCATCATTAGTCTTGGTAATTTTAATTTTCAAAATAAAATTGGCTTCACCAAAATCTTTCATATCAAAGTGGCTATTAAGCATATTTTTAGTCTCATTTATAATATGCAAATTAGAGCCAAAGATAAGTAGATTATCCACATATTGCCTATAATCACATGTGCATTCTCACAAGTTTTATAATATATGCACTTATCACATTCATTAGTCTTATAGCCATTCTCAAGCATGCATGAATCAAATTTCTTATACCACTGTTTAGGAGCTTGTTTTAAACCATAAAGGGATTTAGTTAGCTTACACACCTTGCTTTCTTGGCCAGGCTCCACAAAGCCCTCGGGTTGGTCCATGTAAATCTCCTCATCTAGATCTCCATTTAAAAATGTTGTTTTTACATCCATTTGATGAATTTTTAAATCATGAATTGCAGCCACTGCTATCAATAGTCTAATGGATGTAACTCTAGTAACCGGAGAAAAAGTATTAAAGAAATCAAAATCAACTTGTTGCTTAAAACCTTTAGCGACAAATTTCGCTTTATATTTATCTATAGTTTCATCCGGTTTAAGTTTTTTACGAAAGACCCATTTACTCCCAATAGTTTTACAACCTGGAGGTAAATCCACTAGCTTCCATGTTTTATTTGAAAGTAGTGAATCTATCTCATCATTTACAATCTCTCTCCAGAAAATAGCATCTGGTGATGATATCACTTCTTGCATCATAAGAGGAATTTCTTCCACATTATAAAGATAATAGTCAAGGCCAAAATCTTTTTCAACTCTAGCTCGTTTACTCCTCCTTTGTTGGATTTGAGAATTTTCTTCTTCTTGAAAAACTTCAGATGGAGTAAAAGAGCTAGGCATAGATAAAATATTTTCAAAAATTATTTAACCTCCACTATTTCTAGATTTGAAAGGAAATTTATTTTCATGAAAAATAGCATTACCTGATTCAAAAATAATATTATTTTCTATATCAAAAAATCTATAAGCTGTACTATACAACGCATACCCAAGAAAAGCACAAGTGGTAGCTCGTTCACCCAATTTAGGTCGTTTAGGATCTGCAAGTCTCACGAAAGCTAAATAACCCCAAACCCTCAAATAACCTAGATTTGGTTTATGCCCCCGCCACAACTCATAAGGTACAATTTTAGTCTTTTTGTGTGACACTCTATTTATCACATGGCAAGCTATCAAAATAGCTTCGCCTCAAAGATTTGAGAGAGCACATGAATCAATAAGTATAGCATTCGTCAAGTCAATTAACATTCTCTTTCATCTACGCCATTAGATGAAGGTGAATATGGTGGAGTAGTCTCATGAATAATTCCCAATGACTAAACGAAAGAGTTGAATCCAAGATATTCATACTCCCGACTTCTATCACTTCTAATTCTCTTAATCTTTTTAACCGAATTGATTTTTCACTTCAAGAAGGAATTCTTTAAATTTCTCAAAAGTATCACTTTTATTTTTTAATAAATATATGTTTGTGTATTTAAAAAATTATTAATAAAAGTGATAAAATATTGGTTACCACCACGAGTTAAAATTTCTTCAAACTTACACAAATTAGTATGAAATAATTTTAGCAATTCGGTATTTTTCTCAACACTTTTATGAGGCATCTTGGTAATTTTTGCTTTACTGCAAACTTCACGTTTCTCAAAATTTTTTGTCAGAATTAATCCTAAACTATTCATGATTCCTGCATATTTATCGTTAATATGACACAAGCAAGCATGCCAAAAATTAATAGAAGACAACATATAAACCGAATTGGTAGATGGTTTATTAATCTCAACATTCAGTTTGAACATCCCATCACAAGCATAACACTTACCCACAAAAATACCCTTCTTGGTAATCACATATTGATCAGATTCCTAGTTTACTTAAAACCAACCTTATTCAACAAATAACTTGACATCAAATTCTTCCTCATGGACGGTGTATAAAGCACATCTTTTAAAGTAAGCATACGTCCAGAGGTGAATTTAAGGTCAACATCACCACTCCTAAGTATCTTGGTTTGACTAGAGTCACCAAGCATAATTGTTTTCTCATCATCAAAGGGAGTATATACCTTGAACCAAGCTTTAGCATAACAAACATGTCTATTAGTACCAAAATCTTCCCACCAACCGTCCACATAATTAACCATGCAAATGTTTGTAATCATCACCACAAATAGCTCCTTGATAACGTTAACCTTTGGGACAGGTGCACGTTTTTCGAAATTTGCAAGTTCAAGCAATATGCCTACGTTTGCCACAAACAAAGCATGTAAAATTTTTGTGTGTGGTGGACCTTGGTTCTTATTTAGATTAATCCATTTATTGTGAGGCTTACCATAGTTTTTCTTTATATTCTTTTATAAGGCTTCAAATAAGCATTCTTGGAATTGTGACCTCTGGGTAAGTTATTAGTTGTTGAAACAAGGTTTACCTTTGTAGTGGAATTGTCATTACCCTCTTGTGTTATTAATGCATCTTGGCCTCTAGCCTCCTCTTCGACTCAAATGCGAGTGATCAACTCCTCTAAAGAAGTCTCATTTTATTTGTGGTGCATGCTCTTTTTGGATTTCTCTCCAGATGACGGCAACTTGTCAACAAGTTCTGCAACTAACTAACTACAATTGTCACCATCTTGATGCTTTCAGATCCATCTTACTTCTGCAACTATCATTTAGAATCTTGTGCTTGCTCCCATAGATTTTTCATCCACCATTTGGAAACGAAAAAATCGGCTAGCTGCATACTTTTTTACTCTTGCCTCTTCAGTATCATACTTAGACTATAAAGCTTTCCAAATCTTCTTTGCAGAAGTGTAAGTGATTCATAGTAATCATAAAATTGATCAGCAATGCAATTTAAGAGATAAAAATGACATTTATACTCATCTGTATTGCATGAAGCCACTTTTGCTTCATATGCCTCGTAGTCTTCATCATTCATCTCCTCGGTTAGGATTTTGTTTGGGTTCTTTTCAATAAGAACATAAGCAACTTTCAAAAGGCTGAGGTAAAAAAGAATTTTTCCTTTCCACCTCTTAAAATGAACTCCCTTGAACTTGAAAAGCTTGTTGAGATCTCCATTCCGTCATTGGATTTTTTTTGTACTGGTTCCATTTTGATCTCCTTAAAATTGTTTGGTGAAAATATCAAAAGAATTTATTTTATTGATAAATAATTAAAGAAAATGAGATACAATAATGAGACTGAGGCACAAATATCTCGTTTTCTTTAATGAGATCAAGTCCACTACGGTAGGAAAAATCCAATACCGATGCAGTAGTCACTAAACTTATGACTTGCTTGCCCCTCCAAGATACAACAATCTGACCACTTGTCGTACGGTTCAAGCCAACCTGCACAAATGGTGAACCAAAGCTCCACAAGAAAAACACCCTCTTTAGCTAGTAATCTTCAAGTGTAAAAATATAGTTGGTCTAGAAAAAATTAATGAGATAATCCTTTATAAGCCACTAGGACCTTACAAATTACAACCAAAAAATAATTTGACCATTAAACTAAGAAAAGGAGAGTCCCAAAACCGCCAAATATTACTCACTACCAAATCCAGACCTCCTTACAATTAATCTCCATTCATTAACAAAATAAAAGGTCACTAAAAAAAATTTAAAATTCATGAACAGATAAAAATCACAAAATAAATAAATAAATAAATAAATAAATATTAAAATACTCCAACTTAGAGAAATAGTTTCTAGTGGAATGAAAGTTGCTTTTTTAGAAACAGTTTTTTTTCAATTTTAATATCAATCTATGTAAGAGTGTCAAGAGTGTGAGTACGTGTGAGTGTGACGGCTGGTATGTGATTTTTGCTCTATTTGTTCCAAGTTTGTGAACTCTTGTAAGTTTCTTCTATTACTATGTACTTTCCATTTAATAATACAAGTTGGATAACTCGTGTTATGTCTGGTATGTAAAAAAATTAATAATATATTTTATATAAAAAAAAAAACATAAAAATTATAAATATTTACTTTGTGTATTAAATTATGAAAATAAAGAAATGAAATTATAATTTAATGTGTCACAATTTTTTTTTTAATCACAATTTATTTATTATTTTTTTTAATTTGTCACAAATTTAATCATGTAACTTTTTAACTCTCCTTGCTAGAATTGTAATTTGGGTGAGTTCAAAACCCAAGCAACTTGAGTTGAGCTTAAATTTTTTAAAGATTGAACAATATAGTTTTTCAATTAAGTGAGTACCTATTCAAAAATTTAAATAAATTTGAATGAACTTGGTGTGATAACACCAAATAACCTGAGCAACCAAAACAAAATTATATGTATATATATATATAAATTTTTTGCTAACTTATATTTTTTTAGATAATAATAAAATTAATTAAAAATTTTTAATATTCTGAACAAAAGAAAAAGCATATACGTTAAGATTTTCAATGAATATTTTATTGAAAAATATTTTTTAAAAATAAAACCTTTTAAAAAGTAAATCATCAAATAAAATTTTTTGGGAAGTGTCATATTAACTTCAACTTACTTTTTTTAATCTTTTAATCTTTTTTAGGTCACAATCACATCTCTACTTTCTCCTACCATATTTCGTAAAAAATAAAAATATACTTATTTAGGCACTTCCCAACTATCACTAGTTTGATATTAAAAAATTACTTTATAATGGCATAATAATTTAAATATGATTTTTTAGAAATTCTTTTTATTTAAAAATTACAAATAAATATTAAATAGAATAAAAAATAAAATTTCCTTTTGTACAAAAATAAAAGTATCGAATAAAAAAATGTAGAGAAAATTTAATACGGCATTTTCATTTAATCAATTCCTAGATAATAACAAATTATCATTATAACTCTCTCTTTTTTAATAAAAAGTTATGAACTTCACTTTTAAGTATCTAAAATTTAAAAAAAAATCAAGTTTTCCTTCTAATTTTTTTAGCAAAAGTAAACTTTTTTAAAATTTTGAGCCAAATATCTTTATTCTTTAATTTTAATTTTTTTTAATTGACATTGAGATCAACAAATAACTAATAATAATCTAACAAAATCCACCATATTTGATAAGTACTTTACTAAAAAGTTATGGCTTTGGTTTCTTTTTTTCTTTTGTTAAAAAAAATTATCTTGAAAAAATATTATCATTCCGGTCCTTATAGTTTAGAAGTATATAATTTTTTTTCTAAATTTAAACAAAAATAAAATCAAAATAAAATAATAGCGATTAATATGTCGAACACATTATTTAAACAAATCATGCTTAGACCAATATATTATAACACATATTATATTGATCTCATTCTAAGTGTAATAATAGAATTTGAAGAAGAATTTAAATTTGAAATTTTCATTTTATAATTTTACTAAAGGAGAAAAATTAAGGGAGTAATATTGATCTCACCTCATTCCAATGATAGTAACATACTTTAAGTAAGAATCCAAATTTGAAATTTTTATTTTAAGAAATAAAATTATTTATAGACTTGCAACATGTATAACAAAAAATTACCACAAAACAAAAAAAATGAGAAAAAAGAATTACACTTTCCAATCTTATGAAATGAAATATTTTACAATTATAATAGTATGTTGGCTACATATTTTGTAAAACCAAATCATAGTTTGACACGTGGCAGAATAAGGGTATTATGGGAAGATAATTCAAGTCTTCGATCCTGATCGAACACGTGGCAATGAACATTGGTACTTACATGATCTGAGTAGCACTAGATCAGTAAAGAGATACAAAGTGACGTGGCTTCAACAGTTACTCAATATTCAAATTCAAATACAGGAGGGAAGCTCAACTGCAAGAGATGGCGTAGTGGGGCTACTTCTAAGGCAGCATGATCATCGATCATGGAGGAGCAGTTCGACGGTTCGAAGTGCAGTTCGAAGGTCATCTTTGACAAGTATAAATAGCAGGGAAGCCCTCAGAAAAAACCCCCAGACTCAGATCATACAAACCAGTCTTTATTTCATATTTTCCTTTCCAGTCTTACATTTCCTGTACTTTAAATACCTGCACTTTAATACCAGCACTGCACTTCGATTCATAGGAGTAGTTTCAAGTAGATTCAAGTAGACTGTTGCTGTAAACCTCTTCGAGGCTGAGTTTGAACTATTGTAAGTGTTCATTTTAATGAAATACTTCGATTGTTCTTCATATTAACTGTTATTTCTCTTAAATTCTCCTAAGTCAAGCCACCAGTAAAAGTCCTCTTCATTGAGGCTGAAAGAACTAAAACACAATCGTCTGATAATTGGTTGGCAATTATAATTTCTGTAAGGACTGATTGATCCTTGCTGGCACGCTCGCATTTACAAAATTACCCTTCGAAAAGCCAAAAAGCCAACATATATTTTTGGCACGCCCAGTGGGACTTGTTAAAATGGCTAGACGAAGACGACAAGGAGAAAATGAACGCCTGGAAGAAGGCGTAGAAGGAGAGGTAGAGATACCTAATCCAGAGGAGAATGTGGTAACACATCCTGTGGAGACTCCTATGCTATCAGAACCTTTGGTCGAACAGACCAGTACTTCTGGACAAGAACCATATGTTCATAATATTGGACGAAACCAAGGAATTGGACCATCCACCGTTCCATCTACCCAGCCAACAAACCCATGGGATGGCTTGGTAGATGCTATGGGACAACAATTAATG
>JAPPVO010000036.1:62376576-62616204 GCA_030407325.1 Camellia japonica
CAGTCGGTTCCCGACTGGAAGGCCTTTTTGTATTGCGCAATGGCGAGATTGGTTGGGCAGTCCCCAATCTAGTTGAATGTCTCCCAGTAGCGACTGTTGTATTGATCTCAGGGTCTCCTTGTCGCCCATGTCAATGAGAGTAGCTGGTCGATCTCCACCGGAGTTTTAGTGTTTGTTCTGAATCGCATTCACAAACGCCTCTGCAATTGGCGCCCAGGAGGCTATGCTGCCTTCTGGAAGTTTCTCAAACCAAGTCAGGCCTAGGTCGCCAAGGCTTGAGGGAATAGGATTGCACATCAAGGCCTCATTCCCCGGTATAAACAGCCATGACCTGGCGAAAGTGGCTTAAGTGTGAGTAGGGTCCGTCTTCCCCTCATATGTTGTGAATTTGGGCTGTAGGAAGCCTGACGGTAGGGGCGCGTTCTCTATTGCTGGGACGAATGGTGAGGTCTACAGCCTCGCCAATGCCTTGTCCGTTGGTTCGTAGGCCGGGCGCGGTATTGGCATTCCATTCCAACCTCGACGCTTCCATGCGTCCGAGGAGCCAACCGCTGTAAAGGCAGAAACTCTGTGGGGGTGCGCGCCCTGGCGTCCTCCTTCCACCGTGCTTTCTTCTCTTGCTAGCACGGTTCGTAGGTGTCGGCGATCTGGCAATTCCGTCTGCCTAGACCTTGTCTGGTGCGAATGCGAGGGCCAATATTTGCTTCCTTCGGTGTACGACCTCTCAGATCTCGTCCTCTCAGACCTGGAGTGACGAGTTCTGGAGGATCTAGATTGCGTATCGCCTGTCCTGGGGCTCTTGTTTTCTCGCTTGAAAGGGCGTAGTATTCCTACTACGATTTCCGAGCGGCGAGGGGGCGTCTTGTTTGTGCGCCCCTCTCCTGTTGCCACTTCTTTTCCTTTCACCTGGCGTTTTAGCGATTCCATGTCTGCCGCCATCCGACGGATCAGTTCGTCTTGTTCCCTGACGCGATCCTCCAATGTTTGAGGATCAATTCTGCGTCTTTTGTCTTTCTGGGCTTTGCGAACGAGAGTGATGGGGGCTGTTATTCCGCCTTCGTCCGTCGCATCCCTCCTGGAATTTTGTCTTTGTGGTTCCAGGTTCGCCATGGGAGTGACCAAGGGTAGGCCTTCGCGCCTTGGCACCCCCTTCTGGAGTTAGTCCGTCAATGGCGGACTGTGGTAATTCTTCGTTGTTCGCCATTGATTTTTGGGAGGAAAAGCTTGATCAAGAGGTTGTTCTTGTCTGAGTTCCCACAGACGGCGCCAATTGTACGGGAAAGAAATATACCTTCTCGTATAATCCTGTTGACCAAGTCTACGCTCCTCCGTACAACGTCGCTTTATCACCTGAAAACACAAACGTGAGCTAGCCGGCGGGTGGGTGCCGGAAACCTCTCCGATGCCTAAGTCAGAAAGATTGTCAGATAGGCAAAAGCTCTGTATATTCAAAAAACAAAATTGCGTTACCTCTCCACAGGTGATATTGGTGAGCTTATATAGGTTTCGCATGGCACAATCCTGGTAGGACTCTTACTCCTCCATGTAGAGTTCTCCTAGGACTCATACTCCTAGAAGATAATGCTTATCCTCCAACACCCCCCTCACAGCTTAAACCAAGTGAGATGGTTTTACCACAGCCGAACTACCTTACGACCGAAGTACACGTTAATTAGGCACTTACTTCTCTTTCTCTTACCTCGGTTTCCCATACTAAGACCGAGCTTACCGTAAGAGAATTAAGCCGAACTATCTTTAGAACCAAGTCCTCTCAAGGGCTCGGCACACCTCGGTTTTCATGCGCCTTGACCGAACTTCACTCAACACAATACTCAACCGAAGTACAAATAAGGCCTCACGCAACCGTGCTAATTATCTCGGCTCTGAGACCGGTCTACTCCAATACTACTTCTCCAGACCGGAGTAACTTATATAGTCATTCTACTCGGGCCCTTCGTAGTGCGGCCAAACCGGCCCATTACTTGGTGGCCCAGCTCGGCCCATTTCATTCAGCTCGGCCTAATTTAAATATAAATTACCCTCTCAACATTAATATCAACAGTAAATGGAAAGCTACATCAAAGCATGCACCCATGCAACTCTAGATGTGGTAGCAAGCAAATAATAATCATGATCTTATTCAGAACCATCTAGATGTGGTAGCAAGCAACTTTAAATCATTTATTTGAAGCATTTGTTCAACATGAAGTTATTCTAGGATATTAAAAAAAATAAAACAATGAAAAGAAAATAAGAAAAGAAAACACAAAATGCACGAATGCATTTGTAGGAAAACTTATAGTAGAAAAACCAAGATAATTGAAACTCACTTTTTTTCCCAACAGTGTTTCACCAACTGGCTCTTCAAGCAGCTTCTGCTTTACAACAATGTGCATCTCATTCTGCAGTAATAACAAAATAACAAAAAACCAATTCACACAAACATGACTTAAATTTCATACAAAAGTATGTGTTATATATATGATATAACCACATATACAAAGAATAATGTCTTGCAAAAGAAAAGGTGTAATGCCTGTCCATATAATCCTAAAATCCCAAACATCCAGTAGTTCACAAGAGTCCCAAAAAATAAAAATAAAAACAAAAATAAAATGCATATTGAATGCACACTACCACAAAAAGACTCAAACCTAAAAGCAATGTTGAAATATTGTCAATAAACAACGAAAGTCAGGAGATATGGAGAAAACCAAGCCACGTGTATGGATTCTTAAGATATCTCAGCAATAATGACAAATAAAAGACAAAAGTGCTCAGATTAAACAGCTTAATAACAAAATGTGCTCCAAATGATCAAATGCTCAAGCAATAGTGGATTTCCGCATGCGACCAATTCATATTTAAATAGGAGAAACACCCTGTGAAAAACACAAAGTGTGAGCACATCATTTACATACTTCTAACACTAAATAGTGAGAATTTGTGTAGAGTGGGAAAGGCTATCAAGAGGGAATAAAAAGATAGAAAATAGAGTAAATAAACTAGAAGGATTATATGCCAAAATGACCAACACTACAGCAAATTTGAACCCATCAAAAACAATGTCATGTACCTTTGGGAATTAATGAATTTAAGCTTTGTAGTGAAGACGAGGTAGAAAGAATAAAGTAATTACAACGAACACTGTCGTCGATGAAAATAATATATAGTAATAGATAAGAGAGTAAATCTAATCAACAGTTTTATAAGTTAAAAGACTACTGATATATCACTCACCTGTATTGTGATACTGATAAAATACATCACTTTCTATTTGCGAGGTTATTACAAAATGATCTTGCAAGGTAATGAAAATTAATAAATAATTAACTAAACCCTCAGGAAGGAGCTAAATCATAATTCTGGTTAAGCTCTTATCAACGCAGTGAAAATTATCATGGTTTGAGAAAATTATGGAAGAAAAAAGTAAAAAACAAAAGACTTTCCAATATAGGGGTACTGGGCTAAAACTTTTCACCAATTGAACTTCAACACATAAATTTCACTTAGGAAAAATGAAAAAATCAACAACATATCATGAAGAGATAGCACAACATAAATTTATCATTTTTCTCAATTGCACGCATTCTAATAAAATGAAATCACATTCATTCAACATAAAATGTTACATACTATAATGTAATTCAAATGAAGTACAACAAATGCTAAAGGCATCTAAATCCAATTATCCTACAATCTAGAACTACTGCCACAACACAAGTGATAAATAAATATGTGAGCACAAGGCTGACGTCTACAGATGCCCTTCAGCACCTCTAATGTTGTTTTTTTCTCGGTTAATGGAGTTTGTTTCTTTTGGGAAAAGGTCTTGGGTGCTGAAGGGAATGGTTTGGGCTTGTTCAAAGGGTTTTGTGTTTTGAGGGTCTTTTGAAACACAACCGGTGAAGGGCAACACCAGAATCCTTTTGGGGTCACTGCAATTGGAACATTTCTGATCTTGGTTTGACCCTAGTCTAACCTTGTAACTCTGATTTCAGTCATTTCAACAAGAATTCAAAACACAATTTACTCAAAATACACCATTTACTGTGAAAATAGCAATATGGACCCAAAAAGATTACAAGTGCCTAAACTTTCCTTATGACAGAAAATCCATTTCTCTCGAAAATGACAAAAGAACTTGAAATTTCAAGAAATTTGTTTCACTTCAGAAATCCACAAAAGAAAAGGTTTCAAAATTAAAACCCAAAATGTTGAACTGAAGATATATATATATATATATATGAACAACATGACTGCATGAAGTACAACTTAGAAGAAAATAGAAGTTGCTTCAATATCAGATTCCAGATTTAAAGTTCTCTCTAAAATACCTAAAAAGGATAAATATTTCTTTGGTTTGCAAAAATACAAGAAAAATACAAGTGCAAAGAGAAATTTTTGAATTTTTTTCATACAGATAGAGAATTAAAGAGAAAAAAACATGGTAAATGATAGATTCCTTGCTTTTCCCCTCTATATCTAACTACAAATACTAGCCCTAGACAAACCCATCAAAGACATGACTTCACAAATCACAAACAAGCTCGAAATGAGAGACGTAAAGAGTCGAGAAAAAAATGAGAAAGAAGACTCACAATCACCAACCAAACACTAGACCACCATCGTCTGCCGCTACTCGTCGTCTCACGCCATCTCACGCTGCTCGCCACTCCCCGTCGCTCGACTTTGTCGTTCGTCGCTCGACGCCGTCGTCTACCGCTGCTCGTTGTCGTCTCACGCTGTCGCTGCCGTCACTCAATGCTGTCATCTGCCACTACTCGCCGTCGCTTGATGCTGTCGTCTTCCATGCTCACAGTCGCGAGAGAGAGAGAGAGTGAGAGAGAGAGAGAGAGAGATTGGGGATATTTGGTTCAAAAGATTAGGGATTTGAGATTTGGGGATTTTTGGTTGAGGGGAAAAAACGAGCACGAATCAAATTTTGAGTCTTTTTATTTCTTTTGGTGACGTCAAGTATCACCGTCACAAACGAAAATTTAAACAATGAAACGATTGTGAAGTATTGATCTACGTGTTGTGAAGTATTGATCTCAATAAAGTTAAGTAGGACCAGTTGGAAATAGGCATGTATGGATCACATCACATGTAATTTCCATGCTACGCATCCATGATTGATCTATGTCATTTAGCTGTATTAGTATACGTGACCATTGGTGGGTCGAGTTACGATTGATGTAACGAAGACCGCTTTGATCCTATATTAATATAGTTAATGGACAAGATTGTTTGGATACCCTCAAGTTATGATAACAATTTCTGAGCTCACTAAAGTTAAGCACATTTTTCAGGATACATATGTGGTCCAGTGGGAGATTGTTAGATAATGTCTCAATGGGACCACATAATTAAATGTGGTGTTATCATTTATAAGAAGCCTACAATTTAAGTGATTCAATTTAGTTAATAGGCTTAAGGGTATATGTGTTATGGACCTAATGTGTAGATACTAGTTGTATAATTTCTATTTCTATGAGGGGCAGAAATAGAAATTAAAACATATTGGTTAAAGTTGGTTTTCATTCCTTTTGAACTTCCACAATCTTTCAGTTTTGAAAACCAATAAATAGAAATTAAAACCAATAATGGTTAAAGTTGGTTTTCATTCCTTTTGAACTTCCACAACCTTTCAGTTTTGAAAACCAATTATAACCTTTAAAAGGTTACTATTCCTTCCCAAGTGAAAAAAGAACACTGCCATTTTTCTAAATCCTCTCAAGGAGAAACATAAGGCGCCAAAGGGGAAAGGATTAGAAGGCAATAACATAATCAATAACAAAGAGTTTATTGATAATCACGCTTCCGTTTAACCGTTCATCAATGGATTCAGGTATGTCATTTTGTCTTGATTTCTTGATAATACACATGGTAAATGATCCGAAGTGTAAGGTTTATGTTCTGAAATTTATGTTGACAAGATATAGAGAGAGACAAAAAAAAGATAGAAGAGAGACGAGCAAGAGAGACAGAGAGATGACAAAGATAGAGAAGAGAGATGAGTGAGAGATATAGAGAAGAGAGATGAGTGAAAGAGAGAAAGAAGAGAGATGAGGGAGAGACACAGAGAAAAAGAGACACACAGAGAGAGAGAGAGAGAGACCTATTTCATTTTTTGACTTTTTTCTCTTTCAACAACAATGGGCTTAGAGAAAGAGATGAGTGTGATTGAAAGAAATGAACGATTGAGAGAGAAGAGAGATGAGTGAGAGAGAGAGACACACACACACACACAAACACAGAAGAAAAAAAAAGAGAGAAACAAGATGAGCAAGAGAGAGAGAGAGAGAAAGAGAATGAGAGAGAGGTAGCAAAAAGAGATGAACAAGAGATATATATATATATATATAGAGAGAGAGAGAAGAAAGATAAGCAAGAAAGATAGAGAGCGAAGAGAGATGAGAGAGCTAGAGAGAAAAGTGATGAGTAAGAGAGAGAGAGAGAGAAAATGAGAGAAACAAGATGAGCGAGAGATAGACAAGAGAGAGAGAGAGAGAGAGAAGAGAGAGAACAACAAAAAAAGATGAACAAGAGATATACATATATATATATAGAGAGAGAGAGAGAGGAAAGATGAGCAAGAGAGATAAAAAGCGAAGAGAGATGAGTGATGATGTGAGTGAGAGAAAGAGAGAGACCCATTTCAGTTTTTGACTTTTTTCTCTTTCGACAAGTGATTAAGAGAAATGAGAGATGAGCGATTGAAAAAGAAGAGAGAGGAAAAAAAAATCGATAAATCGAGAGAGAGATCGGTAAATCGAGAAGAGGAGGTGGAGAGAGTGAGCAACGCAAGCATAGTGTGGGGGAGAGAAAGACACACACACACACACATAGACAGACAAAGAGTTATGAGTGAAAGAGAGAGAGAGAGAAAGAAAGAGAAAGAGAATTTTTTTAAAGATTTTTTTCACAAATATTATACTTTTTAAGTGTATTTATGTTAGGTGTATTTAAAAATTAAAATAAAATATTAAAATATTAAAAAAAATTAGTGAACAAAAAAAAAATACGAGAGATGAGAGAGAGAGAGAGAGAGAGAGAGATAAAGAAAGATAGGAAGATGAAAAAATGGGTGAAACACTACAAAAATTTCAGTTTTTTGCGACGCTAATAATTCCAATGTTGTCTCATCAAAACAGTCTCGCTTTTTCTTTTTCTTTTTTGCGACGGCACCTATTACCGTTGCAAAAAACTCTCTTATTTGTGACTGCAGTTCATGCCGTCGCAAAAAACAGCTTTATTTGTGACAGCAGGGGTTACCATTGCAAAAAATGCGCATTATTTGCGACTGCAGTTGTTGCCGTCGCAAAAATTTACTTTTTTGTGACAGGAAGGGGTGCCGTCGCAAAAACCACATTCATTTGCGACGGCAAGTAGTGCCGTCACAAAAAATACTTTTTGCGACGGTAAGTGATGTCGTCGCAAATGCTTCCGTGTTATAAAGCCCCTTTTGTTGTAGTGAGTAATCTTATGTTAAAAAACAATAAAATAAAGGAGATTTTATTTTAAGGTTCTTGGTATTAAGATTTTGGGATAATTACATTTTACCCCCTGTGGTTGAATGCTTTTTCACATTACCCCCCTGACGTTTATAAATGTACTCATAAACACCCTATGGTTTTGACTAAAGTGCAAAAGTGGCGGGGCGTGACGGAATGATGGAAAAGACTAGAATACCCTAGATATTTAGATTGCTTACATGCTACAGTCCCTTCAGTTGTTTGACTACAATTTTCAGAGAGAGAGAGAGAGATACACATTGGTTAGGGTTTCGAAGGATTTGCAAATCGAATCAGTAACAATCGAAGGATTTCAAAGGATTTACAAAAAATCTGGGTTAGGGTTTCAAAGGATTTACAAAGAATCTTCTTTTCGAAATTTTACTCAAAGTAACAATCAACAAACCCTACAAAAAAGCTATTTTGTATGACTATTTGCTGGTTTGATTACGATTTTGTAAATTTATTGTATAATATGTTTGGAAAATGACTTGTTTGATGGTTGAGGTTTTCGAAAATTTTAAAAAGGGGCTTTATTGGTAGGATTTTTGCTTTACGATGTATGTTTGTTGGCTTGTTGTTACCTTTTTGTTGAGGTAGTTTTCTGATTGTTGGCTTTTTTGGTAGAGTTTGTATTTTGATGCATGACTATGATATTTGTGCATGGAGGTGGGGTTTATAGTGGTCCCCTAACTATTTGTTGTGTATATCTGGAATAATAAATTAGGGGGTTTTTTATTTTTGATGCAACAGTGGCCACAGATTTGGGGTTTTGTTGATTTTAATGCATGACTATGATTTTTGTGGTCCCCTAACTGTTTTTTGTGTATTGGGAGACAAAATGTTTGTTTAGTGTTAGTTTTTTTTTATTTTTATGTTTTTTTTTTTTTTTTTCTTTTGTGTGTTGTAATGTTAAGGCATTGATTTGTTTATGTATTAATTTTGTCTTTTGTGTCTTGGATGATTAATTAGATGAGGTGATGGCAACAAAGTTTAGTGTTGAGTTACATCATGGAGGTTACTTTACTAAGCCTCCAAATAGGGTGTATAAGGGAGGGAAAGTTAATTACTTTTAGTACTTTGATCCAATAGGCTTGGGTTTTTTGATTTTCAAAAGTTGTACTTGAGCCTAGGTTATCCCTCTACTAGCCAACTGTATTACAGAGTTCTTGGGGAAATACTGGACATTGGTCTTAGAGAGATGAATTCAGATAAGGATGTAATTGATATGTTATTCCATTATATGGGTCTGAATATGGTTACCTTGTATGTGGAGAAAGGTCATGAGGCACTTCAGGTCTTAGGTCCAAATAAGGAAGTCATAAAAGGGCCATAAATAGAACAAATACAAGCACAAATAGAATTGGATGAAGAAAGGATAAATGGGCCTAAAATGGAAGAAAATGAATCGGGAAATGAGACTGAAATTGAAGAAGAAGAGGGGGGTGATAAGGAAATGAATGATTATGATGGTGGTGATAGCACAGATCCAGAGTGGATGAATAATAGGTTAGAGGGTAGTGAAGATGAAGATATATTTGCTTATGTTGATAAAGATGTGGGAGTAAAATCAAATATGGGTGTTGAGACAAATGTAGGAAATGAACCAAATGCTTCAGGTTCTAATGAATGGTATTCAGATCAAGATTTTGAGATGCATACTTTGTATGGATCATTAGATGGGGAGGAAATGGATGATAGGTTTGCAGAATTTAATGAGGATGTGGATATGGTGAAACCTGAACTCGAAGTGGAGATGAGATTTAAGAATGCACAAGTTTTTAGGAATGCATTGAAGGACTGGCAAGTGCAACAGGGATATGATTTGAAATGGGTTAGAAATGAAAATAAGAGGATTACTGCAGTGTGTAAACAAGAGTGTAGGTTTAGAATTCATGCATCCCCAATGCAAAATAAAAGCACATTTCAAATCAAAAGCTTAAAACCACTTCATTCATGTGGTAGGACTTATGACAACCATCTAGTTACCTCAAGGTATTTATCACTAAAATACCTTGAAAGATTAAGGAATTCTCCTAACATAGAGATCTCAGCCATGCAAAAGGACATTCATAGAGAGCTAATGGTTGATGTAAGTAAGAGTCAAGTGTATAGAGCAAAAAGAAAAGGAAAAGAAACAATTGAAGGGGATTTGAGGAAGCAGTATGCTAGACTATGGGATTACTGTGAGACAGTCAAACAGCATAATCCAAATAGTTGTTTAGTGATTAAATTGGACAGACCTATAGTTGATGAAGATGATGATGAAGTAGAAAGGCCTAACAGACAACTTACACCTGTTTTTAAGAGGTTGTATATCAGACTAGATGCACAGAAGCAAGGTTTTGTACAAGGTTGCAGGCCTGTTGTTGGGTTAGATGGTTGTTTTTTGAAGGGCATATATGGGGGCCAGCTTTTAGCAGCCATTGGTATTGATGGAAATGACAACATGTTTCCCATTGCCATTGCTGCAATAGAGGCTAAATGTAAGGATTCATGGGTATGGTTTCTGACCCAATTAATAAAGACATAGGAGCTGGCAGTGACATTGGGTGGACATTCATTTCAAACAGACAAAAAGGATTGGTGCACACCTTTACACAGATTTTGCCTAATGTTGAGCATAGGTATTGCTTGAGGCACTTCTACACCAACTTCAAATAGAAGTTCAGAGGAAAAAAGTTTAGGGAATTGATGTGGAAAGCTGCAAAGGCTGGGACAAAAAAGGGAGGTTGATTATCATATGAAGAAGTTGGGGGAATTGGACAAAGAAAACAAGCCAAATGAGTGGTTGATGCAAGAGAATCCTGAAACATGGGCCAAGTCTTACTTTAGCACAAGATCCAAGTGTGATATTCAAGTGAATAATCTTAGTGAGTCTTTCAATAAGTACATTTTGCCAGTAAGGGATAAACCAATCATCTCAATGGTGGAGTGGATTAGGAGGAAGCTGATGAACAGAATACAAGTGAAGAAAAATGGAATGGAAAAACATGGTGGCTCTATTTGTCCAACTGTGCAACAGAAATTAGGGTCAAACAAAGAGGATGCTAGGAATTGCTTTACTAGCTTTGCGGATGAGTTAAAGTTTGAGGTGGATTGTTATGATACAACTCATGTAGTGGACTTAAGAGCAAGAACATGTAGGTGTAGGGATTGGGATCTAACAGGTATACCTTGTAAACATGCCATAAGTTGTATATACCTTACTAGGGAGAAACCTGAAGCTTATGTGTATAATTACTTTAGCAAGGAGACATACTTGAGGACATATTCTTTCATGATAAATCCTGTGCCAAGGGAACATGACTGGATTGAGACTGAATATGATGCCATAGCCCTTCCTTACTACAGAAAACCAGCAAGGTGGCCTAGAAAAGATAGGGAAAAAGCTGCTAATAAGGCTAAGAATGTACAGAGAGTGTCAAGGAAGTACAAAACAGTGCAATGTGCAAAGTGAATGGGTTTTGGACACAACAAAAGATTTTGCAAAGACCAGTACATAAGAAATCCACAATGTTCAAGAGAATGGGTGGACCAACCACCAGTTCCAGAAAATCTGCAATTCAACTAAGCAAGGTAAATTCATTTCAATTTTAGTAATTTCACTTAATGCATTTCAATTTGAATTGAATTGTTATTGCAGTTCTCAAATGCTTCATCTCAATAAGCTGCAAGACACACATCTTCATCCCAACCATCTACCACACATCCTGTTTTATCCCAACAAGCTGCTAATACTCATCCATCTTCATCCCAACCAGCTATCACTACTCAATCACAACCAACAATGCCTTGTGAAGCAAGTGGAAGTGGAAGTGGAAGTGGAAGTGGAAGTGGATTTGTAGCAGCTAGAATGAATTGAAACAGAAGAAGTTTTTTGTGATTGAAATGTTGTTGACATGTTGGAATGTTATTGAATTGTACTGACAACACCTGTTCTTTTTGTTTAGGGTTTAGATTGTTATCTTATGTTGGAATGCACAAGTTTTGTAAGTCAATTGTTGACATGTTGGTCTTAGGGAGCAGGTTTTGTAAACATATGTTGATATATTGATCCTCAATGAACATGCTTCACATGTTGGAATGTTATACAAGTTTTGTAATTGAATTGTTGACATGTTGGTCTTAGGGAGTAGGTTTTGTAAACATATGTTGATATATTGATACTTAATGAACATGTTTCACATGTTGGAATGGTACACAGGTTTTGTAATTGAATTGTTGAACTGTTGGTCTTATACAGTCAAACAGCATAATGCTTCAAAAATATATTTCATTTATAGCAAAAATAGTCTTCAATATTACATATCTTCCTTCCTCATATCAGGTTACATAACACTTTGTTTTTTTTTTCTTTCTTTTTTTTACTTTCATTTGAGAGTACTTGCAATATAGCATAAAAATAGTATCCAGCTTCCTAGTAACATTCTTCGATATAGCTTTTCTTTTCTTTTTTTGAGCCTTTTCCACTTCTAACTCCATATGATTTATTCGTTGCACGAGTCTAGGTAGTAGATCACATGAACGGCGGCACAATGGTGGGTCAATCCACTCAAAATATTCACAAGTGGCATGAATCTGAAATTTTTAATAAATAAGTTTAGATTTTTTTTCAATATTATATAACATAAAAAATAAATTAATTAATTATTAAATATTAAATATTGAAAGTGATTACCCAATAATTTGCACATCCTATAAATCTTCTTCCCATATTTGCATTTGTCTAAGCTGTTCTAACCAGAGATCTTTGGCCACAATTGCATGTACAAGCTAAACTTTGTCCATTATAGTGGGACTTGAGAGGATGACATCTTTAATAATGGAAGTGGTCCTAGAAATTTTTTGGTTAAAAAAAGTGGGTTTGGAATTTTTTTTGGCTGGAAAAATCTATTTGGTTGCTTCATTTTTTGGCAAGTGGCTAGAAAAATTGGGGGCAAATTGGTCATTTCACACTTCCATTGTGGCGGCAAAACACAGCGAAGACACGCTTCTCTGGCACGTGTTCCACATGCCCTGTTAACTCTGCCGGTTCCCGTCACTTTTGCACTTTAGTCAAAACCACAGGGTGTTTATGAGTATATTTATAAACGTCATGGGGGTAATGTGAAAAAGTGTTAAACCACAGGGGGGTAAAATGTAATTATCCCTAAGATTTTATAACATAAAGGACATCTAATATTTTTATAATGTCTAAGGTCCCTCAATATCGATTCAGAAAAAATTCAATCCTTAGAAATTCTCTAGATTCTAGTCTAGAGATTTTCTTTGGATTTCAGAGAATTTCTTTGGTTTTCGTAAGAATTTCTCTGGGTTCAAACCAAAAAATTTATCTATCTTCCCAAACACGATGTGCAATACACAAATCGATCAACCAAATAAGCAACAACAACAACTAATATACATATATCCAGAGAATTCTCTAGACTTCCCAGAGAATTTCTCTCCAGAGAAATTTTGGGAAGGTTAAGAAATTCTTTGGATTCCAATCTAAAGATTTTTTCTGAATTTTCAGAGAATTTCTCTAGATTTTCTCTAAATTTTCTCTGGATTTCAAGTGAACAATAAAGCATAAAGTTTGTTTGGTTGCCAAGAAAAATAGGTGAAAAATAACTTGTTCAATATAAAAACACATAAAAAGCACAACACAAAAGTCCAAAGAAATTTGTAATAATTATAATTTTCTTTGGATTGTAATAACAAGCTTTTAATTTTCTCTGGACTCAAATAAAAGTTTAGAGAAATTCACTTTCAAGATCACAAAAACAAAAATACATTAATATCAAAAGACAAAAATGCTATTTCTCTTCACTTTACCAAGAAAAAAAAAAAAAAAAAACAAGAGACAAAATCCATGGGCATGGAGTTTTCGGAATTTCTCTAAACTTCCAGAGAAATTCTCTGAAGGCTAGAGAATTTCTCTTGATTCCAATCTAAAGATTTTCTCTAGATTTCTAGAGAATTTCTCTAATTTTCGCAAGAATTTCTCTGGTTTCAAATCAGAAAATTTCTTTGCATTCCCTAATCACAATGTGCAATACACAAATCAATCACCCAAATAAGCAACAACAACCAATATACATATATATATATATATATATAGAGAGAGAGAGAGAGAGTGAGAGAGAGACTCACTGAAAAGAGAATTTCTCTAGATTTCCAGAGAATTTCTCTAGCTTGAAGAAACAATAGTGAAGAGTTCAAAGACCAGAGCATCTAGCTTCATTGTCATTTGCATTTGTCTCAAAAAAAAAAAAATTATCAACCAAAAAATCCAAACAATATACATTCAATGCAATTGATCCACAAAATGTGGAACAACAAAATCTTCATAGCCAATTATCACTGAATGTCGTAAAGTAACAAAAATACACACAATGGCCAAAATCCAGAAAAAATACACAGTGAATAACCAAAGAAAATTCACACAGTGGCCAAATCTATGAAAAAATTCACACAGTGGCCAAAATCCAAAGAAAATTCACACAATGGCCAAATCTGGAGAAAATTTACACACTCGCCAAAATTCAGAGAAAAATTCACACAATGGCCAAATCCAAAGAAAATTCACACAGTGGCCAAATCTAGAGAAAATACACACAGTGATCAAATCCAAAGAAAATTTACACAGTGACCAAATCCAGAGAAAATACACGAAGTGGCCAAATTCAGAGAAAATTTACACAGTGGCCAAATCCAAAGAAAATTCAAGGGTAATCGTGGAAAATTTTCCACATACCATGATGCGCACAACCTAATAACAATGCATGCCAGAATGCTGCATCCGGAGCAAATGGCATTGTCATTGCAATCTTTTCAGCTTCCTCTAATTACCCTGCTCGACCCATTGCTCCCACTAAAAAACATGTATAATACTCGAGCAACGGCTCTAACCCATAATCAAATCTCATCCTACTCAACCATTGTTCAGTCTCCCTAACCAAACCCGCATTCATCCGGGACAAGCCTTCTAGCCTCCATCGAACCAAAAAGCTCCATCACCGAATTCTAATCCCCTTGCTGTGCATAACTCGCCATTATTGCATTCCATCGGATAATACTCATCTCTGACACAAGCTCATCAAACACCCCATGAGCGTCTGATACCAAACTACACTTCCCATATCCATCAACCAATGCAGTCCCCACAACCATACCCAAATCGAACCCAATAACAACTGCGTGATCGTGAATTATCCTACATTGCTCCAAAGCAACAAGCTCCACCATTGCACGAAGTGCTTCCAATACATTATACATTTTAGACCCAATCCTACAACTTCTCATGTTAGCAAAGCAAGATAAAGCCTCAAATGACCTCGAATTTTGCGCTAACCCAACAATTATAGACCCGTAACAAACTTGGTCTCTGTAAGGAATTTTGTCGAACACTTTACTAGCATCATCTAGAAGTCGGGTTTTGGAATTGAAATTGATAAGCGAAAAGGCAGTGAAGGATTGGAAAGATAGAGAGAGCTTGAGAGAGAGTGTGTGTGGAGTTGGAGGCCAAATGAGAGAGAATTGAGGGAATAGCAGGGCTTAAAGAGGGTGGCAATAGTGCGGTGGTTAGGGTGGGTTGGTGGATGAGATAACGGAGCATGGAGACGAAGTAGCAGAGAGAAAGGAAAGAGTTGGAAATGGCAGAGATGAGGGCGGTCCAAGAGACAATATTAGGGGAGGGGATTCGTAGATCAGAGTTTGATGTTTTTCTTCTTCATCTGCCATTATTGAAGCTTAGTAGTGACACAGTATAGACAGACAGAGAGGTGTAAAAGACATGATCAATCTGCATCATCATCTTCTACGAAAATCTCCATTACAACCTAAAATAACATTGAGGGACTTTAGGCATCAAAAAATATTATTGTAGACCTCTCCTCCTACCAAAAGTTGGGCAGGGATCTTAGATCAATTTTCCCTTTTGTTAATCCTTATAAAGAAACACCTTTTACATGGAAACACATATTTCATATTTGAGTAAGACAACTAAAATTAGCTAAAAATCAAGAAGCAATTATAGTTTACAACAAGTGAAAGACAGAAAGGAGATCTATAAAATTCAACAAATACGTCCTAAGAAATTTATACACCTCACAAATTATAAGCGGTATCCACTTCCACTCCCAATTCAACTCTATTCTTCTCATTAATCTTGTCTACCTCCAACCCTTTCTTTTGTAGCTCTTCCACTTCCACCCCTTCTTTTCCCTCTATTGCCACACACCCCTATCTATCTCTTTTCGATAGTGTCATCCACTTTGCCCCTTTCTTCCCACAATGCCACCACCTCAACCCTTTTTTCCATCTCCAAAGGTGCCTATTGTTATTGATTGGTTCTGATTCACTAAAATCAACAATAGCTGCTAATGAAAACAAATGAATGAGTTGAAAATTTGGACTGAAGATTTCAACCGAGCTACTCCATGGTAGGGTGATTGATCTTCAGATCCTGTTGGTGACTACCAAATGTTGTTGGTGGCTTGTTGATGGTTATGAAGACTTTCGTTCTTCCATTGCATCTATAAATGGGTAGTATATAGAAGAGGTTCAAGTGTAGCAATCAGAATAAATCAGAATGTAAGCAACAAAGTGTGAGTGTGAGTGTGAGTGTAAGTATAAGTAGAGTGAGAGTATTGTCTCCTCTTTCTCCATTATTGTAATACTGTAATTTCTTTTTATATAGCAAAATCTATTGCCCGTGAACATAAACACATTGTCGAACCACGTAAACTTTATGTTTCTCTTTTTTGTGTATGTTTGGCGTTCGTTTTGGTCTCTTAGGCACAACACCTGTCCTACCCCCTTATACTGAATTAGTTAGCATTTTTGATAGCTTAGTTGATATTTATAAAAATTTAATTCATCAAAAAAAAAAATTATACCATATATTATAGGAACAACTAATTTGATAGTTCCTCCTAGTTTTCATAGATAATTATTATTTGTTATTATAAGTTTTCTTCACAATCTAAAGATTTTTTATATAATTTTTAATGCAATAATGGTTTAAAGATAGTTTAACTCTTAAATTATCCTTAAAACATTAAATTGATTGTGTTTATTAGAATTTGATCTATTTTGAGAAAAAAGATTAAAAATTGATTTTTTTTTATTTTTTTAATCTTGCTTTTACTTTTTTGAAAAAAATGCACACAAAAATAATAATAATAATAATAATAAAGAGATGATTTAAATCAAAAAAATAAAAAAATATTAAGAATTAATTTTTAACCAACTTCCTAAAATAAACTTTTATATCACTCTTAAACTAAATAACGCTTTTGTGGAAGTGAAAGGTTCCAAACCCAAGTCTAGTCCTCAACTAATCTAACTATCAAAGCTTCATTTGACACAAAGTAGTAAATCCATTTCTTGACTGAAATATATATATATATATATTTTGTTAAATAAAATTTTAAAAAAATAGATCATTTAGCATACTCAATTCTTGTCCCCCCCCCCAAAAAAAAAAATAAATAAATAAATAAATAAATAAAATAAATGAAGAAGTCACATTTAGCTATTTTAAAAATCGATTAATTTTTTTAAAAACTATTATGAATATGTCAAATGAATTAATGTTTACAATTTTTATTAGATTATTTTTAATCAATAAATTAGTTTTTTTTTTTTTTTTTTTTTTATATACAAATTCCAAATCTAAATCTTACATTTTGCCCAAAAAGAATTAAATTAAAAATATTTTTAAAAAATCTAGTCCCAATCGAAACCAGTGAATGGATAACTGGAAGGAGTAGGAGGCGGCGGCGGCAGCGGCAGCGAGAGAGTGACGATGCCGATGGTGGCCGTTAACGCTCTTAAAGGCGGCAGCTTTCTCTTCTTCCGAAGTTACGGCGGCGGTGGTCGCCGCCCACTGCTAAACAACGGGGTTGGTAGCTGGAAAATCGGTGGTCGCCCTCTTTCACTATCTCTTCCTTTTCCCAATTCCCTTCCCAAAATTAATAACAGAAGATTTTTCTGCACCACATATCAGAATGGTGTAGATTCTTCTTCTTCTTCGTCATCTCTCTCAGAAACACCATCATCTTCTCCCTCCTCATCTACAGTGGTTGGTGATGGTGGTGGTGATGAAGAGAAAGATGAGATAAAGAATGCAGCCAACACGCTCGACATAAGGGTTGGGCGAATCGTAAGAGCTTGGCGACATGAGGAAGCCGATTCCCTCTATGTTGAAGAGGTCGATATCGGCGAGCCCCAACCCAGAATCATTTGCAGTGGCCTTGTCAAGTATATTCCTCTTGATCTTCTTCAGGTATCTATCTTTTTGTCCCCTCTTTTTTTCTCTGCCCACAAAGGAATGTTAAACCCTTTTAGCCCTGTTTGATTGTCTGGATTTTATACAATGGGTTGGGGAGAAAAAAAGAGAGAAAAAAAAAAAAAAAAAAACTTGGGTAAAATTGAGCGAGATGAATCAACTTTTTTTTTCTTGTCAAGACTAGAGGATTTAGATGGATTCAAACCATTGTTTGACTATAATGAGAATCTAGTTCTTGAAATCGTAACGGCATAGTGATTGATAGTGATGTTTGTTTAAAATTTCTTGAGCTTTGTGCTTTCTTATCCCTTGAACTACAAACACATCATCCATGTTGGAAACATCAATTTTATGCTTTGCACAAAAAGATGAAACATTACCAACCAAGTAAAGAGGTCCACCCACTCTCCCTCGTCATTTGGAGTTGCCTTTTAAAAACTTGAACCGAAGTCATGGCATTAACAATATCTTGATTTTTAATTTGTGGTGTTTGTGATATATTCTCTCATCAAATGAAGATTGAATATAAATTCAAAAGATTTCATTCAGTGCAACAATACATTGGCTGCTCCTCGTAGTTATGAATTTGATCCATCTTAATCATTTAAAGCACATCAATCACTATTGAGAAGCCCTACCAGAGACTGGGGGTTGCAGGTGGGTGGCCGAAGAGGGGGAGGGGCTGGGGGTGGCGAGGAGAGGGGAGGGGGTTGTAAGTGAGTTGCGGGTGAGAGCGGCAGGGTGGGGGGGGAGAGGGTTTGGGGGTGGCAAGGGCAGCAAGGTCAGTGGGCAGTGGGGAAGGGAGAGGAAAGGGGTGGCGGCGGACGATAAGGGGGTGTTAGTGATGGTTGGCAGTGAGGGGTGGGGGATGGGTGTAGAGAAATTTGTTGTCTGAAATTTTTGGGTTTCAGTACTTAATATTAATTCTATGATCACGTGATAATCAAAACACTACGTTTGTTAACATGCAGGACAAGAAGGTAGTTGTCTTTGCTAATCTGAAGCCAAGGAATATGCGTGGTATCAAATCATTTGGGATGCTTATGGCTGCTTCTGATGCATCACATGAGAATGTTGAACTTCTTGTGCCTCCCGAGGGTTCACTCCCTGGTGACAGGATATGGTTTGGCTGTGCGGATGAAAAAGAGAACCTGCCTGTTGCCGCCTCACCAAACCAGGTAGTGCTTTAGAGAAGAATTCAAATCTGACTACTCAACAAAACCCAAAAGAAAATAAAATAAAATGATGAAGATAAATAGAAAGTATTTTCATGCTCATGCTATTAAATAAGAAGCTAATAAAGAAAAGTGCCGTGCGTTGACATGTTATTTTGTCCAGCTAACAAAAATGGTTTTCATTTTAATTACTACATGCATACTGTATATAAAAAGATTCACAATTTAGTTTTCTCTTTGATTTAGAAAAAAAGTGAACAGTTTTGTTTATTTGGCACATTTAACGTGCTATTGTTATGTTTGGTATTAGCCTACTTGAGGTTTTTGTGTCTGCTATGACAGTTTTTATTGGGTATGAAAATTTTGGTTTTATTTGGTAATCACACAGCTTATATCAGAACTCTTGAGTATGGAAAGTGGGTGTACTAATATTTTGTGCAAATTTTCTTGTGGCTTTATTCCACTTGTTTCTCTTTGCAATCAAATCTTGCCTTTGAGAACTTTTATTACATATGGAAGCCTCCCTTTGCAATTAGACATTTAGTTTTAGTTCCTGCAATGTATGCTTTTGCAACTTTCCATCTCGCCTTTTATATAATTGTCATGCTACTCGTCCGAGTAGTTGCTATATTAGTTAGATTTATGTACCTAGATAGAGAGTGATTAAAAGTTGAATAATAAATGTTCATGATGAATAAGTAGAAGCTGAGAGATGATGTGAGAAGCCAAAGGCAGAAATATTATACATTTTTCTGTATTGCCTTAGTGATACAACCCCATCAGGCTGTGTTTTAGGATTCTTTTGGCTTCTTATCAGTGATGAAAGAGAGTATTGGCTTCACTTTCCCTCTGTTATCTATCCATTCTGTATTTCTTGTTTTGTTTTGGTGTTCATTTTTTTTTTTTTGGTCTTCTTGATTCTTAATTGATGTCTCATGGACTTCATTTATCTGTATTACAACTTCTTGTTTTAAAGACCAATACCAAAGGACTGAAGAGTAGCCATCAACTAAGATTTTGATTGATGCTTTCTTTAACTCCTTTTAATACTAACTAATAGTTTTATACTTTTTGCTTAAAAGAATTTATGACTAGAAGTAGTTTTGTTAAACCACTTTTTGAAATGATTATGTAAAAGAACTTCTAATAGTTAAAGAGATGGGCAGATAAGCTTAAAATATCGTGTGTGGTCAGAATTGGACTACGAAAAATCAGTCCTCTTTTGTTGAAATGCTCTCTTGTAAATGGGAAGGCTTACATTTATTTAGTATGCTTGTATAATATATATGGATGTGAATTGCATTTGTATATGATTAGTACGTTACAGTTTTTGTTCAATTGTTTTCGTGTGTTCAATAAAACCTAAATTTGATGAATTTTTGGGGAAAGGGTACTGTGTTACATTATGACGTTTTATCTGGCATCGTATTTTATGTTTTGGTTGTCTTTTTTCTCTCCTTGCTTTTTGCTTGTTTTTATTCAATTTGTTTTTGGTAATATATGCAGATTCAGAAGAAAAAGATCTGGGAATTAGTGCAGCCTCACCTGAAGACTGATGCTTCTTGTGTTGCTGCACTTGGAGGGCAGCATTTCATGCGAACATCAGCAGGTCTGGTGGTATGCACATCTCTACAAAATGCAAATGTATCGTGATATCAAACTGGGAAATTCATCAAATATGACTTTTGAACCTGTTTATCTAACACATTTTGAGTTTTTTTTTTTTTTTTTTTTTTTTTTGAGCCAATATGTGGAATGTTACGGTTAAGGGTCAAGATTTATGGAATGGAATATTTGAGCCAATTTGTGTAGTTGTTTTTAATTCAATATGCAAATGAGATTTCTACTCGAGCTAGTCCTAGTAGTTTAGCTACTTACGTTTGCTAACAGCAGTAGACTGAGGTGTAAATTAAAACATGGAATGATCGATATGGTTTTTGGTTATTGAGATTATTATCACTTCTTTGTTTTGTTGAAAATGTGTGTGCATAAAATGTTTACCATGAGAATGTGTATGGAGTTGCATGTGTAACTGTCGTGTAAAATGGATGCACAATTGATTCTATGGAGATGAATGTATGTTTTTAAGTGGAAGAATATTATGATTGATGTTAACTAAACTATAGTGAAGACTCGCACCCAAAAACAAAAACAAAAACAAAAAAAAAACTATTGACTTGCTTGGCTTAAGTGCGACAATAAAGATTTAAATCTTGGGACTCCTTTTGCAGTTTTGGATATTACACGATGTAGTCGTGGGACTATGTCCTAAGTCGCGATTATAAGCTATGATTCTCCTTAGGAGTTAATCTCTTCTTCAAAGTTTCTTCCCTGATTCCTCGAATATTGACATGATCTTTGCTATAAAAATGGAGTTCGATTTTGGAGGAGTAGATCACATCACAGGTTTAAGGGTTGTTTGGGATGATCTAAATAAGTGCACTTTTTGTCTTTTTATAAAAAGATGTGCAGAAAAGTAGAGAGGTGATGTGATGGAAAAAAGATAAAAAGATGGATTATATAAGGGATGCCAAACCACCCCTTAGTAAGTTCTTTCAAAAGGCCTTGAAAGAACTAAAGCTGGCTAAGACTTCCATAGACCCGATCCCAATAAAACTACATAGCAGATCTCACAACAATTGCTCAAATTACAGTTTACATAATGAACAATGATACATCCCTCTAATTTTGAAGCTCTAATTGATCTTTAATGATGTGACAAGAAATAAAATAAAATAAAATAAAATAAAATCAAGACTAAAACATCACATCAAACTGAGATTCACTCCTATTAGAGCTCATTAGAACTTTAATATCTTTTATTATAGCCTCAATCATTTTTCTAGAAGTAATGTTATCCTAACTTCTTATCCATTTATTTTTTATATATTTTTAGAAGGCAACATTATAAATTGTTACCAAAATTGCCCCGCACAAGTTAACTAGTTATACAACTCGGCCAACAGAAGACATATTAAAAGCAAAAATGTAGATATCCCTGAGCCAATTTTGCAAGGAAGAACACGAGAAATTTTCTCAAGAAAAAATTTTAACAGAAAAACTAGAAACAAAAGGATAAAAAATTTCAATCTAAAATTTGACATTGCTGCTGCCTTTGACTCGGGCACCTGCCAGATTTCCAAGTATCACAACATTCACACAAGCCACTTAGAACCAAAACATCAAGTTGTATGAACATTTGATAAGATGGTCAAAAAGGATCCTTCCTACAATTACATTTTAAATGCTGAAAAAGTCTATTAAAAAAGAAGAATAATGGTTCTTATCCATCAACAAAATTACGTCTCAAATTCCTTATTCCAACATATATATATGTATGTCTATATATATATATGAAAAATACATTTAGTACAACAACATTCCTCTAAACCTAATTCAAGCCAGAACTTCATGTCATGACAGACGGCCAAGCACGGGCTATACAAGAATTTGCTGAAACTAACCTGCAACACAGCAAACAAGATTAAAATACCTGACCTATTTGCCCTTTGGCTCGGCCACTTTTAGGGATCAACAAGAAATAGTGACATACCACAAAAAACATGTTACAGTTGCAGAAAAACCACTGCGGCAATCTTTCATCCAACAATATCCTTCAACCAAAACATGATTGCAGAAGGAAACATAAATAAAATCAGCAAATACACCACATTTTACATATTTGAATGTCAGTATGGCGATATTACACAACAAAGAATGATGAACATCAAGTTATACTAGTAAGAAATTGGACCTACCCAACAACCATATCATAAAGTACAGAACTCCCAATCTTCTCTTGACATGTCAAGAAATTCAAGACCACCATCTTCAAACATGATCTGTGAAAACAAGCACATAACATTATTGACAAAAAAATAATTTTCCAGATGAAGAAAACAGAAACTTTCCCTTACCAAGTGTTTTCTGGTATTCTTATCAAACCGTTTAATAATCCCAAAGGACCTGGAATATGCAAAGTATGCAATGTAAGAATTTAGCACCCATATAATAAAGAAAACAATACAGAAGTTAGCTTCATTATTGAAGCACTGCCTCAAATGAGTTCAAACAGTTAAAAGAAATAGCACCAGAACACCTTCAAAATTTTTTTTTTTTTTTTTTTTTTTTTGATAAATACCAGAACACCTTCAAAATTGAAAGCCTCTTTCTAGTAAAACATCCAAATTCTAAGGAAATCATGACTAAGGCATTAGAAGTTAGGGGCAACTATTTTGCTCCTTTTAGCTATATATAAAAAGCAGGATGCAGCTCGTCATTTGAAAGGCAAAAGTGTCACAACCTTCTATTTCCAAACGTTAATTTTTACCGTTTCAATGAGTTCTTCCATATCTTTTGAAAGGCAAAAAAAGTGTAAACTCCTCCACACATTTGTTATAATTTTCAAACTCAGATATAGTTTTTAAAACTTCAATGTATTACTGGTGGTTACCCACAATCAACTTCAATTTGATTTGGGAATGCAAAAGTGCTTTTCTTTCTTTTTTCTATTCTGTCTCTCTTTGTGAGATCGTATACAAATAATTAAGGCTACAGTCCAACCACAAGCCACCACTCAAATCATCTAATCTCCACTAGAATGTAAAATACTAAAATCACCAACTTCACCCCTTCCCTTAGGGCTAGTACATATATATGTATAAAAAAGCTAACTAACTGGAGTCTCTCAAATCCCTACACTGCAACGAATTAAACCACAAACCTTGTATCCCGGTGGTATCTGTGGTCATTATCTAACTGTACATGCATATATATATACATACACATGTTGATATACCAAAGGATAAAAGAGAGAAATGAATTAACAGCAAAGATACAATACAACAAATGGTAACAAGGAAAAGGCATAACGAACACTCAAATCAGTTGTTTCCAAAAGTTCTATAAATACTAGCGCGAAAGGATAAAGAGAAAAAAAAATGAATTAATTGTCTACGAAGCCATGAACTACAAATGGGAAAAGATTCTGAGCTTCCTTTGGAATTGATCCTCAAAAGTCAATTGAAAAGGCTACCTCAAGTGTAAGAAAATTATTGGCATAAAATAGAACACTTGAATTAAAGGAAAGGAATATGCATTTAGTATTACCTCTTATCCATGGGGCGAGCTATTCTAATAACCTCACCAATGCAATTATGAAGGCCTCTCCTTCGAGTAGGATCATACCTCGAACTTCCTAAGCAGGGGGTTAAAAAAGGAGTGACATCAATTTAGAGAATTTCAGCCTAAATATAAATTAGCATAAAATCAAATATTAAAAATAATAATAATTGTCAAACTAGAGAATTTGCTTACCTATATGCAGAACTCCATTGCGATAAACCTTTCCAAACAAATAATGCCTCCAATTAGTCCACATTTTGCACCCAAAAAAATAATTAAAAAGAAAAAGAACAAGAAAATAAAACAAAACAAGGTTAACAAGGCTACAGAGCTTATACAAGTGGCAGAAATGAGATAGCTCAACTAGAAAATCGTAGTCAACTTATTAGAGAGAAGAGCAAAAAAGGGTTATGGAAACACTAATACCCTAGGGATTTGCATTGTGAAACGTACATTCTAAATCACAGTTAACTTTCATTCCCAAACAAGAGATTTAAAGTGATCCTATTCATTTAATCCCATTTATCTCATTGATGATTTCCTTCTAAGAAAATACATCAAATACAACCAATTGAGAACTTGGAGGGGTTTTGGCAAAAAAAACAGATTTAAAAAGGCACCAAAATGCTCTAAGATTTGTGTTCTTACATGATTAATTTGAAAAATGATAGACAAATGTCTAATTGTTGAAAGAAAACAGTCCTCACATTTAAAAGTGCCTTGATAAATATCTAGAGCATGTATTGTACCATGTTCCCTGTTCCACCAGCCAAAACAATCCACATTCCAAGAAACATTCAGCAAGAACAACGGGAAAAAACAGAGAGCTACTATCTAGTAATGCATAAACAAGTCAATATGAATGAAGTGTGTGTCCCCTAACAGAATTAACAAAACTTAAGAACAACCAGTCCCAGCTACCCCCTCCATGGATACTTGCCAAGTAGATATATTTGAAAATGATTATTGATAATTTATACACAAATACAAACTTCTCAGAAAAATTCGAGGAATGCATACAAAGTGGAAGATGTCATCATATGCCAACAAATTTTTTTTTTTTAGCTCATCGTGTACCAACAGTCATACTCAACAATAATAGTCAAACACCATACATACATCTTTGCCAGATAGAATTGCTTTCACTTTGGGAGATGATACAGCCACTTGACATGCAACAATTTTCAATGCAGCATCCGACGAAGGCACCTTAGGCTTGCTAGGCTTAACCCCCAGTGTTTGCCTGCAGCCTGCAGCACCACAATAGCAATCTTGATCTGCACCAAATTGAACAAACCTGCCAAATTTATTAGGTTGGCTTCAGCAGATAAAGATTTCTGAAAATAAATATTCTGGTGGTAGCTAATATGTTAGCATATGCATAAAACCACGCTGCAGTGCAAAATAAAGAAGTGTGAACACATCATCTAATGCATGCATGAAGAGAAAGAATCAGCTCATACTGATAATCATAGGTCAGATTCTCGCCCATTTTTATGTCCCGTGTTGCAAAAATGCCAATCCTTGTTTCACCATCAATTATCCTAACATAGAAATTTGTGTAAGACTTTAATAATAACCACTATAAATATGAATCAGCAATAAGGATCAGTAAAGAACCATTACCATTTCTGCATTTCAGTATTTGGACAACAACTATGATTTATATATCTTGATTTGTTTCCTTTGTATGTGGCATCAATCACCATATCCCGGTTAATTTCACATAGATAAAAATTTGTTTCTCCACGGTGTTTCATTTTCCAAAGCCTTTCCTCACATGTTTTGTCATCAATAACTGCATTGAAGAAACACAATTCATCACAAAATTCCGCAGGAAATAATCTACAAAATAAAGATAATAATTCTGATAGAAAAAAAAACACACTTCCGAGAATGCAAGAAAGAATATCACCTTCTCCCACGTATTCTATTACAAACTCTCCTCGCTTAATATCTTCATCTGCCACAATCCCTGATCCACATTTCTCGGTCTACAACCAATGCATCAACTTAACACGACATTTAAACAGATAAACATAACAATAAACAACCACAAAAAACCACATGATGCCTAAATAAATTCAAAGCATTTGTCTAAAATGAAATAGACCAATGAAAATGGACAACAGTAGTTATAGAGCCATTTGAAAGAAATAGCTTAAGCTTTTGGGACAATTGATGACCTAACACAAAATCAGAGCTTTGATTTCTAGGAGGTCTTGTGTTCAAGTCTCTCCATTTGCATTTCGTCGCTCCATTTGGTATGTTTGCTTGTTTGAATTATGTTTCTCTCTCCACATGCAAGACGGAAGTGCAAATGAAGGAGGGTGTTAGATAGTTTGATATACAATTTGGTCTAGCTCCAAATAGCTTAAGTTTTTGACCCAGTAGGTGATCTAACAATATGAACTTGATAGGCTCATAAAAAATGATGTTGCATGCCATATGCAATTTGAAGAAGTTGAACTAGAGGTTAATTCTAAGCTAGTTTTTGAGAGAGAGACTCTAAAACACAGATTGTAAGTTAAGCAACATCACAACATCACAGTAAAACAAGTAGAAGATGAAATAAAATCCAAGTATAAAATTGATTGCCAAGAGAAACCTAAAAGTGACTTTTGCAGTCTCATGAATCAATTACCCAAATAAGATGGAAAGTGCTTCCAAATGGCAAAGCATTGTCCAAGTTAATTGGAACTATAAAACAACTAGAAAGTTGGTGCTTCCTGGCAGAAAAGGTTGGATAATTTATTTATTTTTGAATGTTCGAAAAGAAGAGCTTAGAGAAAGGAGGATGTTAAAACAGATGGCTCACAATTATACTTGACTATCATTATGTTGTCTAATATGCTTCCTCTCATCCATGTTCCATCCACACACATCGTAACAAAATATTTAAACAGAAGTTACCGTCACTAGTTTCATCTTTTTTGGAACCCTATGCTGGAATGGTTTATTGAGACATGAATTCCCACATTTACAGCCTGAAGAGCAGGTTGATAATAGCATTCTGGAGAAAGACAACAATCAGTGACTCCAAAAATTCGCCACGCTAATACAGAAAGTGGTGATCAAATTGATTCAAGCTAAATTTCAACTCAAAAGGCACAGAATGGATAAAGTCATGTCACATCCTTTTCAATTGTTAAGAGAAACAATAGCAGTAATGAACTGAGGGGCATGGATAGTTAGATGACCATAATGATGATGAATAATGTATTTTCTTATTACATTTTCCAATACCTGAAGACACCTTCAGCAGTGTTAAGAAACAAATGATCATGATTTATATCTTTTGTAGATTGGTGTATACATTGAATCTAGAAAACTAATTACAAACCAAATATGAAATATTAGACTTCAATAGATACAAGCCCACATTTGACTAAATTAAAATCTTATCATTCAGCTTAGACAACCTCCACAAAAATAAAAGATAAAAGCACCTCCAATAATTTAATTTTAGGATTCAGTAAACAGTTTTTAGTTACTAGAACAGTTTGCTGCAGTAAGCTGCAATAACATAATGACATAGGTGCAAGTCACTAACCAGCACATCTGATGCATCACCGAAATGTTTTTTGATGTTATGAACAGTATCTTGGTAAGATGTCTCACCAGTCACCACTATACTGCACAAGATGTATGCCAAGTACGTGCAAATCATCATAAAATGCATAAGGAAACTGCCCAGTATGATAGAGTTTGTCATATTTTAACCTTATGATCATCAGATTTGGAAATTGTTACTGAATTCGTACTAGGATCAGGACTTTGCTTTGAATTTAATAGTGTAGATGCTTGTAAGATGTACAAAAAAAAACTGCCCAGTAGAGGTACATCTTACAAGCATCTACACTATTAAATTCAAAGCAAAGTCCTGATCCTAGTACGAATTCAGTAACAATTTCCAAATCTGATGATCAGAAGGTTAAAATATGACAAACTCTATCAGAAGCAATTTATAACTCAAATTCAAGACATTTTGATACACTGAACTATGACAGTGAATGCAGACTGTCTACTATCTAACCATCACAAATCAGTGAAACTATTTTACAGCTGTACCGAGAGAGAGAGAGAGAGAGAGACTCCTAAAGTTCATCACAAACCACTAAAGTCTGACTTAATACCAAAAAAAAGGAAAAAAGGTAGAGCAAACATGCTTGACTAAAGCCCTTACCCGCAATGGCAATCTCTACCACACACACCAGAAGCCCCACTTGATGAGCTACAGGAACAGAATATACCATCATCCTCCAGACGCCTCTTAATCCTCTTAGTGAGATAGATGTCTAAAATTGGTTAATTTTAACAAAATCACAAACGGAAATAGAGATTTATAAGAACAGTACCATTCAAGACAAATAACAGAAGAAAAACCAAAAGAGGAACATGGATCAACTGTTTTAGCAGATAGTAACAAAGTTGGAAACAAGGTCAGAAATGAAAGATTAAGGCATTTGCAATTAGTGAAGAAATGAAACTAATAAGATCAAAGCTAAAGAGCACTATTCAAGAATAAGAGAGAAAAAAGCAAAAACAGAGAGGCGGAGGGAGGAAGCTTGACTAATAAAAATAGTAGCATAACAAAACTTTAAAACTGATTAGCAGGATACTGCGCTTTATGAAGGTATAGGGCATAGGCTTCCATTTATTAAACCAATTTGGAAGTTCAAATTCAACTGGATTCCCAATCTCCTTCAGTAGCATGTTGAATATGTGCCCAATGCTATTGTGCTCAGCCTTCTGATTTACATATAAAAACATTAAAAAAAAATGAATGAGAGAGAGATAGAGAACAATAAGTAAAAGCACTTGCTCAAAATAAGATTATATACAATATAAACCAAACCAAACCAAGCTTTGAGTCCCATCAAATGAGGTCGGCTACATATCTAAGGCCATATCGTTAGTCAAATTAAGCAGATTCATATCTCTATTTACTACACTAACCCACGTCAATCTAGGTCTACCCCTTCCCCTAACACTTCCATCTACCGTCACTATATCACATCTCTTCATTATTGCCTCTGTTGGTCTCCATTGTATACGACCAAACCATCTTAATCTATTCTCCCTTAACTTCTCTTCTATCGGTAGTACTCCTATCCATTCTTGAATACACTTATTCCTAACTCAGTGAGAACAAAATGAATCAAAGAAAATATCATCAACAGTAATATCTAATAAAATAACATTTTTTTCCCATAAACCCTTAATGTCTTCAATCTTGTCCTCAAATATTCCCACATTCCTTTCCAACCATATTACCCGTAACATCGCACAAGCAACACTCTCCCATAGAACTTGAGATTTGCGATCAAGGCCAAACCTTCTAAAATCAATTACTAGCATCTAAACACAAGATGAAGGTAACCCCCAATCCATTTTTACTAATAAAAATAAAATCCACCATAAGGCCAACACCAAAGGGCAATGCAAAAACAAATAATCAATGGACTCTTCCTCCATTCTACACATGGCATACCACTAAGAATATAAAAAGCAATTAGGTCTCCTAATCTGAAATGTATCATTGGTATTGAGTTTCTTGTGAGCCACAATCCATACAAATACTTTAAAAGTTATATTTAGCATACAATAGTCTCAACTAGGGATTGGAAGAAAAAATAAAAATTAAAAAAAAAGGCCACACAACAATTTGAATCAACCAGACCGAACTGTATCAATTGAATTTGGTCAGTTTTCTTACTAGGTCTGGTCAGTTCAGTTTTACTAGATAAAAATTCTTGATTCTGGTTTTTAAATTGTTAGGACCAAAACTAACCGATACTATAGTTTGTTATATCTATCTTTGATCCATATAAAACTGTTTGGCCTGATTCTATCTCTATCATTAATTTTGTACGTCTTCCCAATAAAACAAATCCCAAAGAAACCATAATAAGAACTAATGTTGCTCTCTTCTGGTTCTCACACTTTTCAAATTTTTTTTCTCTTTTCAAAATCTGTAGTCCTATCAGGGTCAATCAAGATTCTCTCTCTCATCTCTTCATTTTCTTTATTCCTTGTTTTATCATTAAATTGTCTTTAATTCTATCTAACACTTCTCTTTCTTCTCACTCTCAATCATTTGTTTCTCTCTCACATGTTCCTCTCATTCTAGTTTTTTTAAATTACTTGATTCCTTTTAATGATAGGCTCCTAGTGCTTTTATTTTTCATATAAGAAATGCAAAGGAGGAGATTTCATAATTCCTACTCCTTTGACCTCTTTTCCTCTCCTCTCTCCCTGCAAATCATAAGCCCTTCTTTTAGTGTTTTGAACTCACAATAGTCGATTTAAAAATTGATCCAGTCTTTTTTTATATGGATCTGGAGTTTTATATCATCTCTTTAGTGTTGTCCAATAACCCACTTAAGTCTTTTTTTCTTTTTTCTATTTCATGCTGGAGATGTCGAGGCTGATAGGAATCTTTCTCTTCATGACATTGCAGATGGTGATGGAGATCGATGACTGGGATCGATGCCAAAGAGCTACGGCCGCAAAAAATGAGGCAAAGCTTCTAATTTTTTGGTGATCAAACTTCACTTATGGCAGTTTCTATCATCTCTCTTTTTTATGATGCACGCACATATGATGTTCAATCTTAAAATCCTCAATTTTGATCCGTGTTTAAATCGTGATTGGTCTTTTTTTTTTAGTTTTTTTTTCCCTAAAAAATATGGTAGACAAACAACTAAAACAAACCAAACCAAACTGGCTCAATAAACCTCAGTTTGGTTCAGCCATTCAGTATGTTCAGCTGGCCTCATTGCATTTGAGCACAAAACTTACAATTTCAGTTCAGTGGGAAATTTCCCCTAAACCCCCAACCAAACCGAACCGATACACTAGTCTCAACTCTTCCTAGATATTGTATGCCTATAAAGTGCAAGAATGGCTATTGAGTACAAGTATGCACCAACATTCCATCAATACAGTGCCACTAAGTAATTCATAAGTCTGTTCAAGCTCCACATACAAATATGTCGATTAAGTTACACAATCACATGCAAAATTTATTTGACAGTAGACACATTCCCACCAAAGCAAATTGTCAACCCCCCCTCTATGGGATAAATATAACACTAGTTTGCAATTTATAATATTTTTTATGTACATATGCATCTTACCTTGAGCCAACACATAACCCTACCTCTCCAAAAAACAAAAAGAAGAAGAAGAAGAAGAAGAAGAAGAAAAAGGAATTGTAGCCATTGTTCCTAGAGACTGTGAGAGAGAACAAAAAGGGAAAAGTGAATATTGGTGAAACACCCTTTAATGGCCTACCAGTCATCCCTTAAATATAATATTGGCAATATGGTTCAACAAAAATTGAGTGACAGAGACATGATTTATGGCAAAGAGTAGAAACAACCTTCTTAATAGAAGGCATTGTATTGCTGAGGTTCGCAGCTTAAAATAGTGAGCAGTAATTGCCTACACAAGCAACAAAGGAAGTGAGTATTTGGATAGAAAAGCTAAAGCACAACACCAAATGGAATAACACGAAAGATGGCATATCTACTGTTGATAGACAAGCTGCAGGACACATCCAAACATTCTCCCCACATGATTTATAAATGAACATTTTTTATAGGTACATTCATAAAGTAACAATGCCAGAGATCACATTAAAGAACAAGTTAACGGAGATTAAGTCAGTGTTAAAGGAACAAAAATGTTTTGAAACATATTCGAACTTAATTCCTTCTTAAATTGAGCCAAACCCACATTCACAAATAAACCGTAGTCATAAATTAATGCAAATCATCTGTCAGTTTAAAGCAAAATGTAATTAACAAAATCACTTGTAAATTTGAATACTAGTTGAGCAAGCACAAACTAAGAACTTCTTAGTTGCTAATAACTTGTGAAAGTCAACCCAAACCAAGCAATGAGCAATATAGTGTATCTAAACATTTGTCACACATTCTTTGAAGCAACCCAACAAAATTAATATTCTGAAAATTCATACTGAATATGAGAGGGAAAATGCCACTTTAAAAATCCACAAGAAAATGGAATTCGCACTTTAAAAATCCATAAGATAATGGAATTCCTCTAATTGTTTGGTTGTTTAGGGAAAATTGGGAGGAAAAGAAAATTGTAATTCCGAATAAATCTTTACTTGCATTTACCATCTTTGACGATCTATAAAAAAAATTAAAATTAAAATTAGAAAATTACGAGAAAGATGAAGACAGCGAAAACAAGAAAGAAAGATATGAATTTGACTGTAAGAATTTTCGAAATCTGGTAGTTGGAAAGGGATTTTGGGTTTTACAGAGGTACCTAGGGCTTGGCTTTTCCGGCGAGATTTTGAATCTTGAGTCGTTTCTTTATGCGCTCACGGCGGCTGAAGGAGGCAGAGTGGTGTGGGTGTGGCGAAGGCTTTGTTTTTCCGGCTAGATTTTCAGTTTTTCCGGTGAAATCTTTGGATGTAATACCATTGAAGACATTGGGGGTGTTGGACGTAAAAATGTAACAGTTACAACAGATGCACAAGAAGAAACGAGCCAAATGGCATGGTTCCCTATAAACAAATTATTTTAAAACCACACAAAAAAAACAAAAAAAAAAAAAAAGGTGAATTACACTAACCAACCTCCATTAGGTTTTAAAATAAATACAATAAATTTTATAAATTTGATATAAGTGTAATAAATTTTTTTGACGTTTTAATTTATATAACACTTTTCTTTATTTTTATTAAAAATTCAATAATCGTTTGAATGAAAAAATAATATTGTTATCTCTTTTATAATGAAATATATATTTTATATTTTCATATTATCTGCATTAGTTTTGATCTATTTAATATTACTAGAAATAAAGTTAGTATAATTATATCAAATTTATGAAACTTGTTATATTTTTTTCTAAATTTCAAAAGAGGTTAATGTAATTTATCCTTAAAAATATATATATAAATTTTTTACATTTCTCAACTCTTTTTCTAGTTTAGATTTTTTTTTATTTTAAATTTTAAAACAACAAAAATGAATAATTCTAATAGAGAAATAATAGGATGGTAGAAGTTTTTATACAAATGTGCCTACCTAAAATAGGAAATTAAAATTAAAAATATATATATATAAAAATATAAAGTATTGTTAGAGATGTTCTAAAAGAGTCGGTTTGGTAAATATTATTTTAGTAAATTTGTCGTTATACAAGTGAACCAACCAATTTTTATACTTAGCCGGTTCGATTCGAGGTAGTGTCAATTGGTTTCGGACTAAATACTTATTTTTTTCTCCTACATAATTTTATTTTATCAATTTAAGAAATTTCTAAATTTTGGAACATAAAAATTTCCCTGATAGTTTTAACAATATTGAAATTAGGAATGGACAATGATTGGGTCAACTAGGATAATGGGTCAAATAGAAGATAGAACATAGATCGATAGAAATACGAGGTGGAAGTGACAAGAATGAATGAAGAAAGGGTGACCAAAGGGTTCAACGACAGAAAAAGTGATAAATGAAGGGGTTAGGATTTTTTTAGAAAAAATAAAAATAAAACATACGAGTAGATTGTCATTATATTAAAAAATTCCATGTTTTTATTTATTTATGTTGATTCTTCCACTATTTCTATTTTCATAAAATACTCACTTTTGTAAAAACTCGTCCCACCTTCTTCTACTTTGTAAGTTATTCTCCCATTTTGTTAGTATTATTAGATAATTCTATTGATAGGGTGAGTTTGGACCATACTAAAATAGTCGTTCTTTTAAAGAACTTTTTGTTTAGTGATTTTTTTGTTTTAAATATACATTTTTTATTTTTTAAGTACAAACGATGTAAAATGTTAAAAAAATAATAATAATAAAAAATTTAAAAATTCACAAAAAAACAAATGAAATTTTACAAATATTTTTATTTTATTTTTTATCTTTAATGATTTTCATTTATTTATTATTTTTTTGATCTGTCTAATAGAGTATAACATAAAAATATAAAATTATTAGAATTTTTTTTAAAAAAAAATAGACAAAAAAAGAAAATAAAAAGATACTAAAAATCTCAACTCCAAGCACACCATTAATGTCAACAACGTATTGAAATTTCTCTCAATATTTAAGTGAACGCACAAAAAATAAACAGCCTTTATTATTTGAATATTTATCCAATTCTTAGCAAACTTCGAAGCTTAACTGGAATGAAATTTTGAGGACTAGAGATAGTGCAAACGAAAAGAATTTATAAAGAATCCTGCCATGTATTAAAAATAAAATAAAATTATATCTGTAAATCGGTGAGAACTAATCAAGTCATGCATGAGAAACCACCACAAATAAGGCAAACACACATTCCGTGCCGTTTTGGCAACACACAAAAAGCTGTGTTTTGTGTGCAGCTCAAAAACGCCGAATCATTCCAAAACGCTGAAAATACCATTTGGGAAGACCCAAAAAAGTAACACCCAAATTTATCAAACTACCTTCTGAAACATTTTAATTAATTAATTCAAAAATCAAAAAGTAAAGATATTTTAGTCATTTTAGAGTGATGTGAGACTTTTAAAAAATATTAAACTAAAAATCAAAAAAAACAAATTTTTACCAACTTCTCAAATCACTTCAAAAAAAGCCAAAAAACTTGATAAAAAATCAAAAGTCAACTTTTTACCAACTTCTCAAAACACCCGGCCTTATCCTTTCTGTAAGGGTGTAAAATCAACTACACTATTTAATTTTAAGCTTCATTCATGTTCAATTCCTCAAAATTTTAACATTTCAATTAAAATTAATTCAAGATGTAAACAAATCAATAATTTCAAAGCCGCAACCAAACATAAGAAAATGTATTTATCCCAAATTGGTTTTGAATTTTATCCAAAAAAACTATATATAAAAAATATTTTCCTCAAAACAAGCAAGGTGTAATCTTGAATTTGCTTTTTCCATGCTGCTTGCTATATAGTGGCTCACTCAGGCAAACCAACAAACATGTATTGTAGTAAAACGAACAGCATCTGCCCATAAAGATTGCTGTTCTCACAATATTCCAACAAACACGAAACTAAAATATCAATTATGTATGGATATATTATCTATATAATAATGAAACAGAAATCCAAATTAAATTCGATCCAACTTTCATTAAACAGGTTCCAGCAAAACAAAAAAAAAAAAAAAAACACAACCGAAAACGAAAACATTTGACATCTCAAGGAATTCATTCAATAACAACAAAGCACAGCTACAGCATGGTACAAGATCTTGAGATTCTCTAGGAAAAGATATCCCAACTGTCCCATCAGCATGAGTGCTAGACAGCAACAACTAAAAAATAAAAGGTTTCTCATTCTTCTGCAGCACTAGCTGCGCTTAGATCCACGCTAAGGTCAACAGCCTGCAAAAACATAACTATGTTAGTTACTAATACTAAAATTTTTTAGGCTCCATTTTTGACGAGGGAATTTCAAATGAAGAGACCTGAGATTGAATTTTTTAAAAATATAAGGATTATTAGCTATTGAAGACAAATCAATAACTCAATAAAATAATATTTGCATACTGACAATATCAAAAGTAAACATGAATGTCATAACAGTGAACGATGCCTTTCTTCTAACCCTTTCCCCGTTATAGAAAGGGTGTAATCAGGACTTGCCAACTTATTAAGTGTTAGAAATCAAAATACAATAATAGCATCACAACTGAGATTGCTAAAACATAAATGACATCAGAAAATCTTGCATACGACAAAACACTTGAACCAAGGGTGACAAATCTGTATGAACAAGAGCAAGAAACTAATTGCAATGGCAGAAATTATTCATACCTTTCCAGTAATCATGGCATACATATTGAGCACATCTGTCACAGTCGACTCAAAGTGAGTTGTGGCATCATAACTCTGTTGAACAAAGTGAGATAATTAAGCAAAATTACCAGAGGTTATGCTAATGGGTTCATGAATGGCATTTAGGAAAACCTACCATAGATATAAAACAATTGTCCAGAGAAGGCTCATTGACTGGTTCGTATCTGTCATAAGTATCAAAGAACAATTCATCCACAGGTCCCAGAAGATCAATTCCTGCCTTTAGTTCAATTTCAGGGTGATCAGTCTCTGCCTCGGACGACACAAATGCAATGTATTTGCCCTTTGGTGCAACATTGTGAGTATAAGAACAACAGAAAAGATACCTGCACAACCTCAGAGGAATCAGGTAAGGCAGTTCTAATTAGATGAGATATAAAACCTCAAATGTTGGCATTCGCACATTTGCAATACTGAGTTAAAATCAATTGAATTTAAAGTAACAACACTGCTACCTACACCCACTGGGGGTCGACCCCCAGTGAGGTGGCGCAGTGCAATTGGCCAACACTGTTTTTTTTTTTTTTTTTTTTTTTTTGCTTTCAGTCCAATCCCACAGTGCCACGTGGCACTAGGGGGGTAGTGGGGGTGCCCAGTCACTGGGTGTATGGCGCATTTCTGTTAAAGTAATATTGATTGGAGACTTCCAAAACATTTTAAATAGTATTTATGACAATGTGCAGCCTTCCTGTCCAAGTTAAAGGAATTCACCAATTACAAGAAAATGAAATTGGTGGTCAATATCTCTTCATGGATGTGTACTATAACATTCCACTATTACATAGAAATGAATGAAATCATTCTTCAGTGCCATAAATGAGATATTGAACTCATTTGAACACAGCACATCAACTGTTTCGATTTCCATAGCAGACCCAAAAACTACATTAATCAATTGATACAATTACCAAACAGAATTTTATAAACTCAATGGCCACTTTCTAACTATTTAGCATGTAAGCTGGTCCTTTATTTGATTTTCAGTTCCCTTCACTAATTTAAATTTAAAACCACAGAGTAAGAATCTGGTTAGTTCTCTTGCTAAATTTCTGATTAGACTCTACCAAGAGAATCATACTCAACCTAAATCTTAAATGAACAGCATGAACAATATATGTACCCACATAGTTCAAGAAAACTGGAAGCAGAAATTTCAAATCTAATTCATTTATGAAAGATGGGGGAGAACTCACATATCTGATTTACGACCCAACTGCTTCTGTGGCAGAATAACCTGCACTGAGTGAGAATCGTTTGTGTTTGGGATTGGGTGGCTCATAATGGCAATTGCCCTTGCAACCTTGCCAACTTTTCTAGCCTGTCACACACCATGCTTCACAATCAAATTACTTTTTTATTAAAATGACATGGAAATAATAGGTCAGATAATGTTGACATCAGATACTTTACTTTTTCTGATCCAAAAGCCTTGTAGGAGTATAAATAAGTTGGCTTATTAATACATTATGCACATCCACATATTTCTAATTAAACAGAAAAAGAAAAAACCTTATAAATAAAATATTCAGGTGTAATTCTCTTGCATGAGCCTAAGCAACCTATAGGCATCAACTAGGATAATGTCAAACAGCAGCTGGAAAGCTGGAATAAACTCAACAGGCTATATGCTAGTTACCTTGTTGGGTAAGTAGGAAGGATCACATACAACTTTCTTGCACCTAGCTGTTTCACCTTCTGATGTAACACCTATGACCTTGCCTTCTTCATCAAACTCTACCTGTCATTTGAGCACAATCAAACTTATTGATGAGCCTCAATGTAAATAAGATAGCACCCAAAGAGAGAGAGAGAGAATAGAAAAACAATTTTCAAAACTGAGAAACAAGACAAAAAGGTACCTTGCACTCAGGTTTATTCAACATGTACGTCCCACCATAAACAGCACTTAGCCGAGCAAATGCCTGAATGAGCACATAACCAACACAAGATTCAGTATTATACCACGAGTAAACGAACAGAGAAGAAGATAACAAATGTTACAAACCTGAGGGAGCTCTCCCAGTCCGTACAATGGGTAAATGTATGGTGATCCTCCTTGAAAACGTGCAAGAGACTCAGCATAAAGCTGTCACACCATATCAAGCAAATAATTAAAACAAGTGCCCAAGAAGACCTTGAGGTTTAACTATACAAAGCAACAGAAAGATTGTAAACTATGTATCCCACGCATCTTTCACCTTCATTCTTTTCACAGTATCCAAAGCAGGCTCATCTAAGTAGTGGTCATCTCTGTGAAGTGCAAGCGCATGACCAATAAAATCCACAGTATTGTCATCAAGACCATATTTCCTGTCAAAAAGTTAACAGAACTGTAAGCAGAATGATGGTATTGAGAGGATGCCAAGTGGGTATCACAAATGAAATGTAAGCAAAAGGAATTGGAATTCCTGAAGTTTGTTAGGATAAGTAATACACACACAAGCAATTGAGATAAATTATTCTCTTCCTCAAATTGACAAGGAATGGAACAATAACCAAGGGAAACAACATTATTACAGTATCTTCTAAATAATTAGCCATGTAGAATTTGTTATTATCACTTGATAAAACAATATGGTAGTAGCAGGTTGTATGACTGACACCCAAAGGTTAAACAAACCAAACATGACCATAATTTGAATTGGAATATCACTTAAGAAACAATAATAAGTGTGGTAGCATACATAGATTTCAAGTTTTAATGACATGCACCATGAGCATTAAAAGTTTGAACACCATTCCTCAATTTGAGGAGAAGTGCACACAACAAAGTCAGTATATATACACATTTTTATTTGCAGATGGTATGTGCACGAAGGAAAGTGGGAATTCAGTGAAAACATCTAAAATGTTTTGAAAAAAAACTTCAAACATGTATCACCTGAACATTGAGTTTGGAAAGCTCTTTGGGACATTTTGGAAATGCTCAGGAAACAAACACTATGCACACTTTCAAGGAGACAGCATCTTTTTCATGATTACGAAGCCCTCTATCAACAATGATTTGTGAATTTTCTTTCAAAACTCTTTAATAGTTCCCCAAACATTACATTGCAGTTTGCCATGGCTTTTCTAATGTTTTATATTCATTTCATAGAAAAAACCTATTGTTCTTATGTAGGTTCCAGCCCAATTCCAAATCAATGTCATTTACATTTATATCTTTTCTTCAGACTGCAACTGTTGTTTCCTTTTTCCCTTATTATTTCCAATTTTGCCTCCAATTCTGGTAAGTAAGCACCAAACATCATTGAATCACTTTTGAATCAAGAACCTCTTGTTTTTCAAGTTCAAGAACTAGGAAACCATAAACTAGTTTTAAACCTAGCTCCTCTACTAAAATTAACCTAACTTGAGTAAACAAAATTTAATGATGACAGTGAACACTTCACCCATAGTATTGTAAAGGAATTTGAAGATGTGTAATAATGGCATGACCATTAAGTTCATTGAATAGAACTTCTTTTTTTTTTACCATAAAGTGTTACAAATCAATGTGTCATTCAGATGTCAAATAATGTATCATATATGCTCCTTCAGAAGTACAAGTAGGGCTGGACATTGGCCTGACAAATCATGAAGCCTGCCCATCATTTATAGGGTTGGGATTGCATGCAGTCCCGGGCTTAAGAACTTTTTTAGTTTCTGCTGTAAATGGGGGACACGCTTGGAAAGAGTGTTTAAAGCGTGGCCTGCACTGAAATTATATCTACAATATATTTATGTTGTACTTATGTTTCAACTTTATTTTTAGAAAAGGGAAATTTTTATTAAAAGGTTTGTAAAGAAGCTAGTTAGAAGATTTGAACTATTGACCTTTATTTTATAGAGAAACACTTAAGCTGTTTTAATTACCAATCATTAAAAGCCTTTCCGTAATATGGATGGGCATTGGCTGTTGAGTTTTTCTTTTGAGTGCGCTTAGGACTATAAGGTCAAGTCCAATGTTGGGCCAGACCGGGCTTGAGCCACAACACTTTTCATTATTATGTAGTGCCAGCCCGGTTCATGTCCACCTCTAATTACACGTACCAAGCTTGTAAAATCTTCTACATCAAGAAGTTTCAGGTCATGTTCTACTTTTCAACTTTTGAAACTACACCACTAAAAAACACTGACCAGAAAACATTCTCATTAATCCAAAAATGAGAAGTGAAAATCAACAAGATAAAATACTGAGAACATCTTTCAGGTTGAAATTCCTCAACAAATATATGAGACAAACACACACACACACACACACACAAAAAAAAATGAGAGGGAGAGAGAGAGAGAGAGAGAAGAAGAAGAAGAGCATACGCAATAAGCTCTCTAGTTGTCACCCTAGTTAGATCCATCCCCTCGTGTGTTTTGGGATCACTTTCAATATAATCTTGGACATAAATGAAGAACTTGCGAGCACGGCGCTTTTCAAAAATACCCATGAGAGGAGATTTGAGGGCCTCCATGTCAGTTGCCGGCACCTTGTGAACCTATAGCACAAGGCTTATTATGAGTTAGGTGAATTAAGAATATCAAGTTTGGGAGCTTAACAGATAAGAACTTCTTGTACTCATGTGTCTATGCTAGTGTGAACGAAAAAGAGAGAGCTTCCAACATATAACACAGTCATCATACCTTTCCTTTATTATAGACAAAGCTACCATCAACGGCTTTGAAGGACAAATATTTGGTAACATCTGTGTGAATGAGGACTCGTACAAGAGTACCATTTGCCATCATAAACTGAGAAAACAAATATCACTCAGAATATCTTGAAAGTGGAGAACTTTAAGAAAATACAACAATGGTTAATAGAGTTGAGAAGATAGAAACCTTTGGGATCATATCCACATTATAATCCCTACTCGAGCCCAAATTGGCTGGAGGCTTATCACTTCCCCTAAACCTTGTCCATAACTGTACATTAATAATTTGGTCAACACAATTAGATGAATATAGCAAGTTGCAATTGGGGTTAAACATCTTTCAAAAGACTTTAACTACATAAACCTGAATAAGATTGAGTGAAGTTGACTCTCCTCCATAGTAGTCATTTCTATCCATGTGCAAAACCTGGTACATCCGACATAGAATGTCAATGATCGAATAACAATTAACATGAAAATCTTTAAGTGACATTTTAAATAAACCTTGTTTATTCTGAAAAAACAAAAGCAACATTACATCTAGCATTAGTAACATAACATCCATCATAAATAATATCTAGCATGAGCAACAACAAATCATCTTAATACTGTCCAGCTATGTTACATGGACTTATGAATGAGTGTTAGGTGAGTATGTGTCTAGGCATCAGATTTTTCAAATTCCTATGCCCAAGGACACTGAGACACAGCTAGATGTTCATATTTCGTAATATTCTCTTTTATTTTATAGGGTAAAATGGCGTTTACAAAGTAACAAAGAGTATTGTATGCATAAACGGTGACCACAACCTATTCTCATACAATTATTATCTCAGTTAAATAGTACAATGCCAAAAACCTTGTATTTATAATTCAAAAACTCTAATTTAAAAATAGGAAACTAGTCCTATTATTATTTTTTGGAAACATAACAAAAATATCTTAATATTTATTTAAATCCAAAATTCTAATAATAAATCTACCAATCAAATTTGTGGGTCCAAAAAACATGCCATCAATTCTCCTACGCTGAAAAGAACCTGACTTCGGTGAGTTAGGACCACATCTAAGAATCCCATTTGAAGGAGAGACACGCTGAATCAACAAGGAATTTCTCTTCAATTTAAAGACTCACGAATCAGCGGCACAAGTAAAAGTATATTTCATCGAGCCATCAATAAAAGAAGGGCAAATTTCACTTTACCCCCTGAGAACTTTGCAAGTGCAGTTAACTGATGTTAATGGTGCGTTTTAATCCACAAACTAAAAGGGGCCTAGTGCAAAGCAGTCCTACTTCCTCCTCCCCCACTAGCCAACCCTAATTTTAAATTAATCTGACCCATAACAAACCCACCACATATACAAATATATAAACAGAAAAAGAGAAAGCCAGTAAAGAATTTATTAAAGTGCACAGTCAACATAATGTGCACATTACATTACCCCTTTTCTTTTCTTTTACATAATTTTTCTCTTTCCAGCCATCCTGTAGCACTTGGTAGGACAACCAATATGAATGCTTTCTTCCTAAGTTGAAAAGTCATTGCTCCAATCGAGTTGTTAATTTAATAGACACACTCACACACAACAGCTAAAAGAAACAATAATAAATAACAATTAAGAAGAAAAAAATCTTGCCTAACAAAGAGAAGACAACTACCGTCACTAACCATGCCTTAAATATATTAGTCCAACCCTAAATAATATGTGGCTACCAAAATGAAAACTAAGTCCTAAAAATGCCCTCAAGTTCAAACCTCCAACCTCAGGGTTAATAGGTCAAGACTTCACCAGTGAACAAAAAATGAATCAAACCAATCTCCAAATTAACTACAAACTCATTCTTAAACCTAACAGTTTATGCTTGTTTACTCACATCAAAATTAACCGTTCATAAGCACTCTAATTAATTTCATGGTTTCCAAACACCTATATGCTTAGCAAGATATTGATATGTGTTTTGCATGCACAGATGCAAACCATGTTATATCATCCTTTTTGAGCACCATGTGCATCCTCATGGCCCATAGGGACTAGCCAATTTTTCCGTTGACATCATCACATGCTCAGGTAGTCATGTGGATGAAGTTCATGAGTGACAAAGGAAATTCATGTGCTCCAATTTCCTACAACCAAAGAAAGATTTACAAGCACGGGATATCTAAATGCTTCATGTTTGTATAGATGAAGCCAGATGCTTATTGTTGTCATTTTCATTTTTCTACATTTGACACCTTTGCCAGCAATTTGGTTCACTAAAAAGAGTTAAAACCAAAACAAAACAAAACAAAACAAAATAAAAGAAGAATTCCATTTCGATCTTCCTGTGCAGATAACAATTAGTTAGATTAGAATAAGTATTTATCTCTTTCATTGTTCAAAATATTTTTTCTATCAATCTTCACATAGATTTTAGGATAAATCTGCATGCAACTAAATTTGGATTGCATTTGGATCATGGATTTGAGTAGGAATTTAGCAAGAAAAAGGAAAAGGCGAGGGAGTCCAGGATCCAAACATAGCCTTAGTAAACCAATTTTGCCTGGAAATCAAACAGGAAGGGCTGCAAACAATACTAGAACTGCAAATTCCCTACCCAGCAGCAAATAATACAACAATTATTCCCAAAAAAAAAAAAAAACAAATTGAAGGCACTCCTTTGCAACCTGAAACTCCACCCATGAACACATATAGGATTCAAAAACAGACGCCTTCAGATTTCCAGGAAAAGGAAAATTGCAGAATTAGAGGCCAGTTTCAAGAAACCTCAGCAACTGAAAACAGCTTTATCATGGATCATAAATAAATAAATAAAACTTTCGAGTAACCATCTTTTAAGAACCAGATTTCAATAAATCTCAGCTATATCAGCAACTGAAATGTCAAATTTTCTATCCACCACCTTTTATTTTATTAAATTTTTGTTTTTTCTTTTTCTATTTCATTTGTTTGTGTGAATCCGCGGGATCCCAAATAAATAGTCATCGAGATCGTTTCCGATCTCAAAATAACAACCATCTAAGACCCAATTCAGCTCACAAAGAACTAACAGACTTGATCAAAACACATCAAAAAATAAAAATTAACAAATACCCATATGAACACAATTATATTCCTGGAAAATGAGTAAGAATATAAGGAAAGAAGAATCGGGAAGACCTTAAGGCCATCGACGGAGAGAAGACCGCTGAGGATGCATTCTTTGAGACCGGTCCCAAGCACAATCACATCGTACTCTTCATCCATGCTTGGATCGGCGACTGAGAAAGACTCAAAGATCTAGCGATTTTAGTGTAACAGATCAAATGATCGAGACAGCTATGGATTGGAATCGAGAAAGCTAGGGTTTTGTGGAATCAGGTATAAATGTATATATAGAGGAAGATAGATAAAATAAATATAGTGAAAATTAATACATAATATTTATAGTGAAAATTAATACATAATATTTATTTACTGATATAGCAGGTGGTGATGGCATCTCCAACATTTTCAAGTTAGACGATAGTTGATGGCCTGAATATTTGTGATCTGGATGTGTCAAAATAGCGTCGTTTTATATTTAAAATGATATCGTTTTGAGTGTTTTGAATCATTTGAGTTATAATTTTTCGGACCACCTACCATTGTTGTTTCAAATTACTCAAAAAAATTATCTCTAATATTTTTTCTTTTTTCTTTTTTTTTACTTAAAAAGAAACTTATATGTTTATTCAAAAAAAAAATTAAAAATTTTATAACTTTACCATTATTGAAATTTTTACTCAAATTTATATTTAAATTTAAGTTTATTTATTAAAATATTTCATGTTAAATAAAGCTTTTATTCGTATGATCTAAATACAACATCAATAGAATGAATGTATTTAAATTCATATTATATTCTCTTGAATCCAAAATATTATAAGCCAAATGTGACAATCTGTTTAATGCAATTTATGAAAGCTATTTATAAATATATTTTTTTAATGCAATTTATGAAAGCTATTTATAAATATATTTTTTTAAATATGTGTATGAGTGTTTAATACAATTTATATTTATAGTTTATGAAATAGAAATAACATAATAAAATCAAAAAATTTCATTATGAATATGAAAGCTAAGTGGCAGAGAATAAATTGAGAATTTGAGACGCTTTGTTTGTTAATTGACATAAAGCATATAGTGTTATATTTATTTATGATGAGATGCTTAATGGATTGAGTTCAATACATACTAGGGATTTTTTACGCAACAAAAAAGCAGTTTTTAGATATCATACTTAGGCTTGGTTTGGGAGTAGACTATTTTAGTAATTTTTTGACTTTTTACGAAAAGGTGTGTAGAAAAGTAGAGAGGTGATGTGATGTGTTTTAGTTAACTTTTTGACTTTTTAACTATTTTAGCAACTTCCCAAACATAGAAAGATGTGTCATTAGATATGATTAAGGAGAAATAAATTTAGTGGTTCATTAATAAATTATTAAAATTAATTCTAAATTTACAAATGATTTCTTCTTTTTTTTAAACAGAAAATTCAAAATGTTTTCGCAAAAAATAAATTGGTTGTTGAAAGAAAAAAAAATTATGATAACTTACTATTACAACTGCCTATCAAATAATATGGTAAGGAAATTCTATTTATACACCACAAATTCTCTCAATACACACTCTCTTCTCAATTTTTTTATTATTATCCTTCTAGTCAATTACATTTTTAATCTTCACACAATTTCTCAATCCACACCACATCACCCCACCCCACCTGTCCTAACCCTAGCCGTTACCGCTTGCGCTGTTGTCGTCGTTTCCTACTCCTCCGGCAATTCTCCTTCTCATTCCTCCATTCCCCACTCATCTTTTTTTTCCTTTTTTTTTCTTTGTTTCTTTCTCTATCGATCTCTTTTTTGCTCTCATCAAATGTGTGATTGTGGAGACCCAAAAACCCTAGGGTTCTCTCTCTCTCTCTCTCTCTCTCTCTCTCCTGTGTGTGTATGGTGAATTAGGACTTGCAATAAAGGGGATGCGAAGATGGATCACGATGACGAGGTTGGTCGCGACAGCGAGGGTAAGAAAGGAGGCTATTCGCGATGATAATGGTAGAACGAGGCTATTCATTGGTTGGATGTTTATGGGGCAACAAGTGTGGGAGCTGAGTGGTTGTGCTGGTGCCTGGAGATGGAGGTCGCGAAGGTGTTGTTGGGCGGTGGGTGTTACTAGTGATGGCAAGCTATGGTAATTGTCGATGATGATGGAGTTTGAAGAGAAAAATGATGGATTGAGGATGGAAAACGAAGAGAAAGAGGATAAGACTAAAGAATGAGCTGTGTCGGTCGAAGGGTAACGATGGTAGAAGGAGATAGGAGGGGCGACAGTAGCCGTTGATGACAGCGGGGGGCGGTAAGGTCAACTTAGGGTTAGAGTTAGGGTTGTGATTAGGAATATTTAAAAATTGATGGTGTATATTGAGTGAAAAATAGAAAATTAAAATTAAAGTGTAGTGTAGGGGTGTTTGCAGTTCGGTTGGGACCGAAAAATCTCCAATCCGCCATCCACCTACCAGATTAGCGAATTGAAAAAAATCAATCTACATCCGTCCGCCGGATTGACGGATGCGGATTAACGGATGGTTGCGAATCGGTTTAGTAGTTTAAACTTTTTCAAATTTTGAATATAATACAACAACTTGTCAACATTTTTTGTTTTTTTTAACAATCCAACGCAACATAACCAAAAGATTATCAAGTAAATTGTCAAATACCAATAATAAATACGTATAAAAAAATCATGCATTATCAAAACTATTTCATTACTTTTTTTATTTAAAAACTATTTAATTTGATTTTTTTTTTAAATGACAAAATTAAGCCTTATATTTTCCACAAAAAAATACCAAATATCAACACTTGAAATTTGATAAAAAGATTTCCAAATTGAAAATACAACAGAATATCTAAGCTATTTTTCAATTGAAAATACAAACATAATATCTAAATAAATTGAAAACACAATATCTTACAAATTACTAGGAGTGCTCGCGATTTGGCGGTTCGGTTACGGCCAAAGGAATCTCAAATCCGCCATCCGTTCAAAACTAAGCAGATTGGAAAAAATCAATCCACAACCGTTCGCTCATCATCACGCATCCGTCCAAAATGCAGCAGATCGGTTTGGTTTGGTCGATTTGGGCAAATCAGAATATGCACTACTCACCCCTAGTGTGATGTGTAATGAGTAATTAGCGTATATTGAAAGAGTTTGTGGTGTGTAAATAGAATTACCCAATATAATAATATTTACCACTCAATATTATTAAACTTACATCTGAAATAAATCGAAATAAATCAAAATATACCTTTTATATAGCAAAATCAATTTAACCAGTAACCTATAATTATTTTGAAATTTGAAATATGGTAAAATTTATTTTACCCCTTATGGTATTGCTTTAAAGTACTTTACCCCTTATTGCTTAAAAATATGCAAATGTCCCCACGTGATTTTGGACTAAAGTGCACAACTAACTCCGTTAACAAAAAGAATAAAAAGATATCTAAACCCTCATTATTGTCTTTCTTCCATGGTTAACAGAAAATAAAACCACTAGCCAATATAATATTTTAGGGCAAATTTCACTTTTATCTCCTGTGATTTGGACCATATACGGTTTACCCTCTAACATTTGGACATGATCATCTAACTCCCTTGTGGTTTATGAATTGAAGTGCATTATTAGATTTGTTAATGATTTAATGAAAAATACTAAAATATCTCTGTATTTTTATCATTTGTTTGGAAGATAAAGTCCACTTTAACCACTTACTTTATTCCATGTGCCATTCAACCCCCTGTACTTTATTCTATGTGCGATTTATCCCATTCAAATTTGGAAATGAGCATATAACCTCTTATGTTTGCCATGTGTTTCACACTTGTTGTTAAGTTTGACGGAATATTTAACAGTACATTTTAGTCCACAAACCATGTAGAGATTATGTAGTCATTTCCAAATATTAAAAGGATAAACTGCACATGACCCAAACCACATAAGGTAAAATGAAGTTTGCCCCATATTTTACCCAACCACAACCATGAATTTGAATAGATAAAAAAAAGACACAAATTAATCTTATTTAAAATAAAGAAAATTAAAAATATAACATAAAACTTATACGTACACCCTAACACATAAGAGTAATATGTATACATACAAATATATCATACATAGTTTAGTTATGTATACACCCAATGCTAATTGTCAAAATAATATTGCCAAAACTATAATTTGGCATGTTACAGTAGCAAAATACTAAATTATAGTAATGGTACTCCAATGGTGTAATGTCATTTTGGCATATTCCCAACCAATTTTTCCTCATATTTTTTAGATAGTGTTTCGATATAATTTGTTGAGTAGTTTTTTTTGTCTTTTATGACCTTTATAAAATATATATATATATTTACATTCTACCCGATTAAACAAATACAAAAAATTAAAAAAATTAAAAAAAAGTGAAAAAATATATATATATAAATATAATTCACCCCACCATTCACATATCACTACAAAATTTTTATAAAAAAATTAATTTTTGAGTTTTTCTTTGTCTTTTATGACATTTTTAATTTTTTTTAAATTATATATTTAAACCACTAGACAAATATAAAAAAAAATTAAATTTTAAAATTTTTTATTTTTTTAAAATTCCAATTTACCCACCATTCACATGCTATTAGGACTGCAAACGAGTCGAGTCGAGCTAAGTCAAGCTTTGTTGAGTTCAAGCTCGGCTTGTTTGTTTATCGAACTTATTTATTGAGTTTGAGCTCGTCTCGATAAGTAACTGGGCTCGAACTCGACTTAGTTCGGCTCATTAATATTAATGAAACTCGAGCACGGCTCGGTAAGATTTTTTTAATATTATTTAATATATAAATAATATATTTATTATATAATTTAAATAAAAATAAATGAGCCAAACTTAATAAGCCAAGTTTATTCGAACTGCAGTTCAGCTCGTTTACTAAACAAACCTAATATTTGAGCTCGAGCTCGGAGGTGAGCCAAGCTGAGCTTTTAAAGAGTCGAACCGAGCTTGTTTGTGAATAGTTCAGCTCATTTGCAACCCTACATGCTATAATAAAATTTTAAAAAATACTACCTATTTCAATAAAAAATACATTAATGATAATGCAAAAATTAAATTACATAACTATTTCATTTAGAACCTTCCTTTCAAATTTCATAACTATTCCATCCATGCCTATTTCATTTTTTTTTTTTTACCAAAACTATTTAAGATTGAAGCCTTATATCTCTCTCTCATCCCCCAAAGCAAACAAAGTGGTTTTGTCTCTCAAACTCTGGTTTACTCACCCACACCCCCTCTATCTCTTACCTAGAACCACCACCACCACCACCACCAAATTTACTCTTTTTTTTTTCTTTTTTTTTTTTGGAGGGGTGAATAAGTCATAAGATAAAACAAGAAAATTTACAAGATTCTGAGGGGTATATACCCCACACCCTACCAAAGCTATATAGAAAAAACCAACTTAAACAAAACAGCTACAAAACTATATTAACGGAAACTAGGAGACAAAATAAAGAGGTTGGACCATACAACCTGTTCAATGTCCCCAAAATAGGGAGAATGAACAAGTTCAAAACCCCAAACATCAGTAACATATCACAAAATAAAGCGCTGCCATCAAGCTCGTCGCTCATATCACTCCAAAATGGCAAACACCAAGGCAGCATATCCCAAGAGAGTACATAGATTACACCTGAATCATCCTTCAATAGCAGCAGTAGCAGTGTATGTCTAGCTAGCAAACAAGCTTGCCTCCATAAACCATGCTCAATAGCACACAAAAAGAACAAACCTATCTTGTTATGTTTTCCATAGCAACACATGCATATAGTCCCCACCCAAAGATATTATTTCCCTACACAACCTGTAGGGATAGGGAATCAAAACCAATAGCTACAATCATCTAGGACTAGACAGCTATAGACTCTATACAAATCAAAAAGAAATGAACTATTACAATATTTAAATGAAAGACAAAGTATTTTCCATTTGGAGATTTTCCACTTAGACTGGCGCAACAGTGCAGCCTGGTCTTTGTGTCTCCATCTCTCCCCGAAGCCTCAAGCTAGCCAGAACAAAGTTGCTATCCATGAGACTTCTTTCCTAACACAGATTAGAGTAACCTGGAAGTAACAATAGTACACATGTGAAACAAACAAATAAGCAACACCCATAACACAGATTATAACAAAGCTCACAGTTTAGGAGGGCTGAATCACTCAACCCACAATATTCACACACCTTAACAAAGAATAATAGTGTTAGGGGCTTGGTTAAAATCATGGTACAATGAGTAAGAAAAAAAGCTACATCAACACTCCAATAATTTATAGCTCCCCTCACTCAACCCTTACCAACAACATCCCCTGTCCAGTACCAGCAATTATATACACCTGCAATAGCACACAAGAAAAAACAATTACATTAGCACTCAATTTCTGGCTGCCACCACTCAACCCACTTTTGAAGAACTTGCAACTCTTATTTATGGGCTTCATCATTCTATACCTGCAAAACAGAGACACATTAACTAGAACAATCAAAACCATTTCACTATAGAAGCTCACCACACTTAACCCTCAATATATGCTCACATTCACTCGACCCACAGAAGGTACCACTCCCCTTAATGTTTAAGAATGGTTGTAGGCAACCTCCACTCTTGAAGAAACCAGCTATCAGTCTGAGACCGTTTCATATTTTTAAGGGCAAGAGCCCTATATCTGACCATACCAATAATGCTCTGCAGAATAACCTCTTCAGGTTTTCTCTCATTGCTAAATATTCTGCTATTTCTCTCCATCCAGATCTGGTACACAGTGCAACAAAAGCTAAGTCTCCTGATGATTGTAGCTAGAGATTTGCCCAAGCAATCTCTAGCCACAACCTCAGTAAGACCCAACCAATTTGTGCTCTGCCAACTAGCATTGCACTTGGTGAGCACAACAGTCCAAACCTTAGAGGAAAAAGGGCATTGGAAGGACAGGTGATCATAGTCCTCCCCATTAGCACCACACAAGGGACAAACAGGGTTAGGGGTCAGGCCTATCACGACCCAAACCCGCTCCTATAGGTTTAACATCGTAACCGGCCAGTAATCCTTGGATTACCGAAGGCCTCTGAATTGATTAACAAAATTAAGGGGTTAGTGGAAGCAAATACATAAATATAGCTGTCCAATGAGCTGTGCAGACTCATATGAAATAGAATATTTAAAACTTTATATACATATCCAAAAGTCAGTCTTACATTATACCCACACACATAATAACATCTTAAGTACAGCCAACAAAAACAAAGAAAGTCTTATATACATAAACAACCCGAACTCATAATATGTGACACTTCAGAAACCTCCACATGAGGCACGGTGGCTAGCTGACAACAGAACACAGATCCAGACAAAAGCCTTCAGGCTCGATCTCCAGAATGCTCACCTACACATATATATACACACAGTGAGTTAAAGTCCAGTGAATAACATTAAGGTAAAGGGATTAGTGAACGAATTCCGAACATTTCATAATCATGAGACAAATCATAACATAATCATTCTCATATCTGAACATACTAATGGTACATCCCATAGAACACATCATACATCGTCTTCCGACTAGAGTAATCGGTTCCGGATACCGATTAAACACATATCACCACAATGAAGTGGCTAACGAGATCTCGTATCACATATATGTCATGGACCCGCAGTTATATGCCGTCCCCCATGACTTGGGACTATCTGTGCATGCCATAATAGATTCACAAATAGGACATTCGTTCACATAATCAAGATAGCATTTCAAGAAACCATAGCTTATCGATAACAATTAAAACATAATTTATATCAACATATCTTTACAGAAATGTTACTCACAGTGGGCTTCCAGAAACGGTCAATCGATCGTCGAACGTTGACCTATAAACACAAAAGTACATAACACAAACATATCTTATCATTACACGTGTTCACATGGCCGTTATGGCTTAGCTCTCTTACTTAACTTCTTATTCATTCCATGCCACATAACTTGTTCATATTGCCCATATACTCGAATTCGACACATATTTTCTAATTCACTTTACATACATCGATTCTTAGCTCATGACTCTTCAATAACTAATAATTCATGTCTACATATGCTCAGAAATGGATGGAAATGAAATGCAGAACAACCTGTCAAAATGCACTAAAAATGGCCTGGTCGCTCGAGCGCAACATTGGTCACTCGAGCGGACCGGCCTGTCTGAAAAAGTACTGGTTGGTCTCAATCTGCGCTCGAGCCACAACTCTTACGCTCAAGCGGTTCAACAAGATATAAAGGGTTTGCGCGAGAGTGACTTTGGTCGCTCGAACGGAGCGCTTATGTCTGTAAAAATGCTGAGAGCTCGCATTCTCCGCTTAAGTGTAGGTTTCCTCGCTCGAGCGGACTGCGAAATTCTGGGTTTTCAAAAACAGAGTTTTGAGCTTCCAAATGCAATTTCAAAGGTAAACTCGCGCAAGGCTTGTCTTTAAAGCTTAAAAACTTTTCTAAAACATGAACACATGATCCTTTATAAACCCTTTAGCTTAAAACTCATGATTTTAGCCAAAGTTGAGTTCAACTTTCATGTATGTAAACCTTTCAAGCTCTTTTCTCCAAAACTCATGAAGTTAACAAAATTTGAGTTCATAAACTCCATGCATGTAAGGAATTATTTTCCAAAACATGAAACCAAGGTTCAAACATGATAATTCAAACATGCATGTGTCAATTATCCAAAATTTCTACATGAATGATCAAAATCAAAGTTGATATAGCTAAACCCAACATGTTTAGGCATGCATGTAGAATTTTCTTCTTAATTCTTTCCCAAGGCTCCTCAAACATGGAAATTTACTTACAAAACTTGTTGACATATGCATGCATGTACATCTCACACTCCAAACTCAACACGAATGATAAAACTCATGATCATAGTGATGATTTAACACTTATATATACATGCATGTTAGAATTATAATCAAATTCTTCATCTTCTTAACAAACATATGTGAAATACATGCAAATGATCATAATAACTCCATGAATTCATCTCTACAATACATAATCTTCATGAATTAATAGGCAAAGGCTTACCTACAGTCTTGAATCACTCTTGTTCTAGCTTAATTTTGATGGATCCTAGCCAAGATCTTCAATTCTCCTTCAATCTCTTCTTTTCTCTCTCTAGAATTGCACTCTCTCTCTCTCTCTAAAATAAATTTTCAGATTTTTCCACTCACTTGGAGCAAATTGAGCTCAAGAATGAGCTTAAGAGCTCATATATATAGTTATGATGCCATTATACAATAATTAGGACATTGGTCCATCCAAACACAACTTAATTTACCAAACTGAATTAATTTTTAATAAAAATTGCCAAATGATTCTAAAAATCTCAAATAACACATCCATGTAATCAATTCCGATTTCGAATGACAATAAGGCTTTCAATTTTAAGATCAATACAAAATTCACAACAGATATTACTACGAGTAACAGATAGAAAGCCAAATAACATACAAAATATATCATAAACACATAATTTATTTTAACCATTTAATTAACATCCTTAATTACGAATTAGCACTTAATTACGGATTGGGGTTATTACAAAGCCAAACAAAGCAAGTCTGTCACCAGTGGTCAATCTCCCCAAAATAGCCATCCAAACAATGAAACCCACCCTAGGTATAGTGTAAGGGCCCCACACCAAATTAGACCATTGGACAGTGGGCCATTTAGATCTCCAAATATTCCAAGCTGAACCAATGTTGAATTTGCCATCCTTAGATGGGAGCTAAATAGTGTTATCTTTACACCCAAAAGATGGTTTAAGTTCAGGAGGTGTATGGGCTATGATCTCCCTCACCTCCCAAGAAAAAAGATTGGGCCAATTCCAGTCCCTCTCCCCCACAACAGAAACCACCTTGGCTTGCCCATTTAAAGCAGTGTCAATCATGAGACTATAACCATTTACTCTTACCATAACCATTTCCTCTTTATTTCTTTCTCTTTCTGTCCATCTTTGTTTCTTACAGTCTCACCCATCTTTCTCTTTTCTCCACCACCACCACCACTACCACAAACCCTGAACACCGCCTACTTCTTCGACTCGACCCTCTCTCCGGCCAATCCTTCACCTCCGACATCTGGCGAAGATCAGTCGCAAATCATCTCTCAAACCCTAATTGAAACCATCTCTCTCTCTCTCTCTCTCTCAATCTGCTGCAGCGAAGATTAAGTCACCTCTCCCTCTCTCTCTATCTCGATCTACTCTCTAAAACCCTCCACTTTGCTTAATCAGGTTTTTATTTTATTTTTAAATATTTGCGTATTTGTTTTTATGGTAATTTTTATATTTTATGGTAATTTTGGTTGATTATTGTGGTGTTGTTAGTTTGTTCTTGGATTTTTCCCATTGTGTTTGTTTGTTCTATAAAAATTTTGGAGTTGAGTTCTGTTTATTTAGATGATGTGGCAAGTTTGGCAATTACCAAATTTGACGGGGGTTATAATAACCCACAGGAGCAAGGTTTTTGGAGACTCTTCCCAAATTTTGGTAATGACAGCTCCAATAGCTAGCCATTGGAGATGCTCTTACATGTGAAAGCAAGTTGATGTAAGCAGCAAGCCCGTAACATTGTGTCGGTGGCAAATCTCACATCGAAGGCAAATGATACTGTGTTGGTTCTTTATGAATTGGGTTTTCTAGTGATATGTTAGAGTTTTGCACATGGTTGTATGAGAAGGCCTATGATTTTTCTATATTTAAAAGTAGTTTCTAAAGAGAGAGAGAAAGAGAGAGAGAGACAATTAAACAATTTCTTCATAAACCATTTATTGATGATCAAGAGGACTCAAATTCTTTCGCAATTCTCCAACAAATGTATTAGATCATGGTCTTTGGAATTCAATGGATATGTTGGTAGCTCCCTAAGATTTGACCCTCATTAATTCCACATTAAAGAAGGTAGGTGAGGAGGTCGACGGTAGCTGAAAAGTCAGGGAGAAACAGAGGAGAGAAATGGGGTAGCAGTAGTGGTTGAAGGGAGAAGATGAGAGAAGTAGTGGTGGATTGGTTGAGAGATGTGTGGCAACTAGAAAGAAGCTTGGTGCAAATTAGGATTAGGATTCACAGAATTAGAGTTTATACAGTTAAAGGTAGATGATGAAGATGACGAGTAGAAATGTCTTTTTATATTTTGATTTCACTTTACTTTCTGGAAAAATTTATACCCACTCTCAAAATTAACAAGTATATTATACCTTTCGTCAGTTTGGACAGAGAAGGTAATGGTTGCAGTTTAATCCAAAATCATAAAAAATATCTTTGCATATATTTAAATGATAAACAGATAAAATGCTTCATACTCAAACCATAAGAAGATAAAATAAATTTTATCCTTTGAAATAACTAATCACTGCTACATTTTAGTACGTCCACCTTTTACATAGTTTTTTATATGGCACAATGTGGAGTGTGGTCATGCTTTAAAAAAAATAAAAAAATAAAAAAAATTGGAGTGTGGTAAGTAAAATATGGAGTGTGGATATTAATTTACAAAATATTGTTGTTAATTTAAGAAGGGAGCTTTTTTAGTACATCCACTCTCTAAGAGTCCTATTTCATAAGACCCATAGTGTTTTGTAATATTCCATTAAGCCCCATTTCATATTAAAAGACTGAAAAACCCTCAAACAAACACGTGCATATACTTTGAATCAAATAACCGCCTCTCTCTTCCCCTCTCTTCTTGCAGAAAATCACGCACAGTATCTCCACCATTCCAAAAATCCAAAGCCGTATGCCATATTGTCTTAATGCCCAAAAGAGTCTCATTGTCCCATCGTCTCATCGTCTTTTTCATCATCCTTATGTCGTCGGTCACCGAAATCATGTAAATGACCATTGTTGAACATTCGTAAGTTCCATCGTTGTCAAAATCACCTTCAACGACCATTTGTGACAACTCAACCGTCAAAATGGGCAAAAAATGTAAGTACTCTAATCATTCTTGTATGTAAACCCTAAATCTCTTCTTCAACAAATAACATTGTGAACTTTTACAAATATCTCCTATTTTTATTCATACAATATATGGAACTTCATATTGTTATTGTTCATGCCCTAATCGTTAATCTGAACCCCTTAATCCCAATCCCCAATTATATGGGTTTTTTCACCCAAAACATTATAGTTGCCATTATGTTGTGTTCAAATTTATGAACATTCAAATGGATTGAAAGAATGTTGAGCAAAGCAAATTGTTTCAGGTGTTATTATTGAAAGATGTGAATATTCACATGAAATTGAAAATTGTTAGGCAAGCAAATTGTTTTAGTTGTTGTTGTTTCAGTTTTTGTCTCCCTTGTTGTTGTTGAAAGATGTGAACATTCACATGAAATTGAAAAATGTTGTGCCAAGCAAATTGGTTCAGTTGTTGTTGTTGTTGACAGATGTCAACATTCACATGGATTGAAAAATGCTGTGACAAGCAAATTGGTTTAGTTGTTGTTGTTGTTGTTGTTGAAAGATGTGAACATTCACATGGATTGAAAAATGTTTGGCTAAGCAAATTGTTTCGGTTATTGTTGTTGTTGAAAGATGTGAGCATTCACATGGATTAAAAAATGTTTGTGCCATCAAATTGTTTCAGATGTTATCGTTGTTATTGTTGAAAGCTGTGAACATTCACATGGATTGAAAATATTTGGCTAATCAAATTGTTGTTGTTAACCGTAGTGAACATTTACATGAAAATTCCTTGTATCAGATGTTATTGTGATATATAATTATGTTGTGAACATTCATTACATATGTAAATTAATCAGACACTTTATGAACATTCACCATTGTGTTTAGAAGAAATATATCACTTTTGTTATCCCATGTTTGAAACTGTATTTCAATTTTGAGATTGTACTATAAAATTGGCATTGCATGATTGTAGTAAGTATGTGCATTGTCATCCAAATTAGAATTGTGAATGTTCACAACATAATTATAAACATATATTGATTTTTACACACACACACACACTATGCATATTGTGTTTTTGCTGACGCAGTGAACATCAACATCCATGGACAGATGTGGATATTCACATCCATGCACAAAACTCTGGACATTCACACCCATGCATATAACTGTGAGTGCATATAACTATGAACATTCACATCTATACCAATGCTGTGAATCTCCACATCTGTGCTACTATGCTAATCACATGTGCCTTGTCTTAATTTTTTTTATGTTCTATTTTGCAGATATTGCACAGAAGAAAACCTCAAAGCGAAAAAGAGATGAGTACCATGTCAAGGAAGAAAGCCCACATGCAAATACTAGCAGCAATGTTGATGTCACTACCCATCCCGATGACCAAGGCTGGATCGCAACTAGCTAATCCTAAAATCCCTCAGAGTAATTCCAAGTAATTAATTTAAATAATGCAGCGGAATAAAATAAAAGAGGTAGATTGATATCCGAAGCGTACATGGAAATTATTATTTATGTAATGATATAACATTAGTCAGATAAAGATTACAAGAAAAAAAAACATGATATCCATATCAAATTTGAGGTTTTGATCAACAGGGCAAAACCATCATTCTTTAAATTTCTTGTCTTGAAAGTAGTTTTAACAGCTATAAGCACATGGCAGAGTGAGAAATATTATACTGAGAGCATGAGGATATAAAATCACTATGGATAATTATTTAGGCTAAACAATGAATAGTTTGGTTCGAATAAATTATTTTTAATAACAAACATATAATACAAAATCATATAAACAAAATAATTATAACCACGGTACAGAACAGAACAGAGGGTCAATGGAACCATGACAAACAGAGAGGGTCACGAAGTGACTAATCAGAGGGCCAAAGGTTATTTAAGTCCCCTAAGGCATGGGACTGTCAGAGGGTCACTAATAGGGGTGCAACTCGGGCGGGCTCAACCCGAGCAACCCGAGCCCAGTCCAAGTTTTTTTAGGGCTTGGGCAACTATATCTTGTAATTTGGACGGGCCTGGGCAAATTTTTGATGCCCGAATTGTAATTCGGGCCGAGCTTGGGCAGAACCAATGGCCAACCCGAGCAACCCGAACTCGAATTGAATTTAATATATTATATAATATATAATATATAATATATAATATATATATATATATAATTTAATAAATTATATAATATATATAAATTAAGTAAAAGAGTTAGTCTTAATTTTTAATTTTTATTTTTTGGTGACCAGAAAATAACTTTGAATAATTCTCAATTCTTTGTTAATTATCAATTCTACCTACAGGTTTCAAAACAAATCTACCTACAAGTTTCTGGGCAATTCGGGCTAACCCGAGTTCAAAATACAAAGCTTGGGCCGGGCTTGGGCAGCAAAGCTCGGGTTCATGTTCGGGCTTGGGCGGGCTTGGGCACTGCTCTGGGCAATTCGAGTCGGGCTTGGGCAGACCCCCAACCCGACCGAACCCGCCCAAGTTGCACCCTTAGTCACTAAAGTGAAAATTCAGAGGGCCAATAATTATTTAAGTCCCCTAAGGCATTGGACCTCCGTGGTGGTACTCATTCAAAACAAATGTTTATAAAATCATTGTCAAATATTTTCTAAAATTTAAACAAACATATTCATGGGTTTCAATTTAAGCAAATAGAGTTCAAAAAATAATCCACGTAATTGAACATTAATATAACCATAAAACATAAATTATATAAAATAATTCATGGTAACTCAAAACATTCGTAAAATATGTTATGGTGACTCAAGGTATAATATTACTCACTTTTATATTGACCCTTACTGTTTCCTCTTCTCGATTCCTCCGAGTTCTTCTTTGTTTCACTTTCTTTTCTCCCTGTTTTTGTGTGGCCTACGCTTATCACCACTCCCCTCTTTATATACTTGCGCAAATGCTGATACCCCTAAGCTAACTTATCCATTAATGATTTTCTCTACAGGTGGCAGATCTCATATTTAGCAAGATCTTCAAGTGGCACATTTTTGGATGCCCAACAAAGCCTACCTAGAACATACTAGCCTATCCTAAGTATTTAAAACATACTAGTGTAGCAAACTACTAGGGCCACCTGCATACTTTGTTGAGTAATTATTATTATTCTTATTATTTCATTTTATTTATTTATTTTTTCTTTGAAGATTACGTTTTATATTTTGGTAAAACTAATGGCTCTTAATTAGATGACATTTTAACACACGCCATTTAAATATACTCCTAGTATTTTGTTTTATTTATTTATTTATTTATTATTATTATTCTTTATTTTATTTATTTATTTATTATTATTATTATTTTTTTGTGATAAACATTAAATGTTTAGTTGAAGTTAGTGAAATATTTGGGACTTGAGTACCACAGTTAACATGCGGCGTGTCAACTATAGATCTAACATAACCTGACTGGTGAAATTAATGAAAAGCACCAAATTCACACAATCATAGCTCGACTACCTGCAGTAAGCACCTTTCTGGCATTTATTAGATGTATTGAGAAATGGTGAGATCGACCTTGACAAATGCATGAAGTACGATGATGTTATTGTGCATGTCCTACAAATGTACAAGCCTTCAAAAAATGCCTTCTACATTGGAGAGAAGAAGATGAACATATACAATATCAACATTAAGCTGATTTTGGTATGGACTGTGACACCAAACCAATGGACGTATCATATGGTGCGAAACTAAAGACTGACATTATAAACAAAATGTGCAAAAATGTTAGCCGGTTGACTTCAAAATGGATACACACCCTTTTGACCGAGGCATTGAAAGGTAAAAAAAAAGATAATAACGAAGAAGTCGCCTGACTAGTCTGCATGTATGCTTGCTAGAAACTTTTTTTCTCGACAAGCGGCGAGACAATAGGATGGGGCTACTATGCAGATATGGTCTCATTGGAAAGTATGCAAGAATATGATTAGGCCAAACAAATTAGAACAACGCTGACATCCTCTATTTCCCAAAATGACAAAAAGTCGGCAAAAGTCACCGACTGTGTCATGTTATTGATGGTAAGTACCCATGTTCTCAAATAATAACATTCACATCTGCTTGACTTTTGTTCATCTCTGCCAAATATGAACATTCACATCTGTCTTACTGATGTAAATGTTCATATTCACTTTTGCTTTACTATTGTGAATGTTCACAACTGTACCACCGATGTAAATATTCATATCCACTTTTGCTCTGCTGCTATGAATGTTCACAACTGTGCCACTATTATGAATATTCACATCTATTGACATTGCTTTGCAAAGGCTAAATAACATATGTCTTTCTTATTTTGTTGAAGTACTGGTTGCGTGAACACACAACCATCCTACAGCCTCACAAGCCCAATGCCATTCCTGGTTGTATCAAGTGGGACCTGACTGCTTTTATAGAAGAAGATGAAATCCACCTCTTTAGCTAATCTTGGTTTTAATAAGATATGACCTTCAATTGTTGTTCAAAACATTCACATGATGACACCTCCCAAATATATACGTTAACTAACATAACTTTTTCATTTCAGGTTAATGCCGGCGAACTCTTCGCAATCCCAACAAAATTTCAAAAGTTCAGGGGTACAACATTAAAGGTGGAGCCCGAATGTCATGAACCAGCCACTACATCTCCCGACCTCTCTAACATTAAGGAAGAACAACATAGTGATAGCAACTCTGAATTTCACGATGAGAGAGCTATTGTCATAGCAAGCACAAGCCAACTTGACATCATCGATATGCTTATCAAAGAAACTCGGGAGGCTTGGGGCATTATAAGTCAGTGGGAAGCAAAATACAAACACCTTAAATTCTCATGGGAGTTAAGGGCAAGAGTGATAGTTGATCTTGAAGATAAACTATTCAACCAGTCAAGCCTACCTAACATGAACTCTAAAATAAAAAAGTGCATGGAGCAAAAGGATGCAGAAATTAAGCGCTTAACGCAGCTGGTCATCGACTTAGAATGCAAGAAAACAGTTCTTCAGGACCTTTATGATGATCAGTTAGTCCACATTATCACACAGGCCAAGGCACAAAAGCAACCCCTCGCCCCAATGCAACACAATCTCAGCCCACCTTCTAGGTGTAGACACCCCATTTTTGACCGCCCTTAAGACTTAGGCGTTACTGATGGTTTACTTGGTGGAGAAAGGTGTGCAGGGCAAAGGTTCAGTTTCTTCGGGGAGGAGAGAGACAAATCTCAACTTCACCCCCCATTGTGGACCAAAGCTATTTTGAATGGTTTTTAGACCTTAAAACCCTCTCTTTCAAAACATTTTTGAAATAAAGTTTCTACGATGTTCCGAGGCTCACATTTTGTCAAATAAATGTGCTTTTCGGTAAACCGAGCAAGGACAAAGTAGAAATATATGAAAGAGAGATGAAATCTTTGAAAAATCTTTCAAAACACCTTGCTTAGGGGTTTGAAGTTGAAGAAAAGGGGAAAGGAGAGAAGAAAACTACTTTGGGAGAAATTCGGCATGAATCTGGGTAGAAGAGAGTCGAGCAGCCCTTGCTGAGTCGGGCTTATTCATTTGCATACTTGGATTTTAGCTATGAGGCCACCACCATTGGAAAGCTTACTTCCGGGGTTTCATTTTGCACTCAAGAATCTCCTAAAGCCAAGTCCGGGTGAGGGAGATATGGTTGGTTGAAGTAGGGGATCAGTCCGGTTGGATCAAATCTGCGCGGCTTCACCAAAAAGGGAAAAACTTTTTGCACAGGAGGAATTTTAATGCAAGGTTTGCGGCACTGGAAAGCTAACTTCTGGGGCTTCACTCTAGACACCCACCGGCCACTTTTCGGCCTTGCCGGCCACCCACCGGCCACCAATCTATCCGGTCGGCCAGGAGAAATAGCAGGCCGGCCATTTATTGTGCCGACCGGCCATTTATTTGGCCGATGACCTTTTTTCTTGGCCGGTTTTCCCCTTTTGCATCCTTTAGGCATGGTGCATGCTAGCTGTGCCAGCTGGAGTGCACAGACCCGACCCCCCATACACTTGTGTGGTTGTTTTGCACCTTTGACTACCTTTGACCCCTCTTTTTGCACCCTTTGCTCAAGGCTTCTTGAGGAAGCCTTGACCCCTTGTCTTGGCTTCCTCAAGAAGCTTGCACCCTTAGCTTAGCTTCTCTTGGAAGCCTTGACCCCCCTTGACCCTTCCTTTAGCTTCTCTTGTAAGCTTTAAGCCCTTTCATTGTCTATATAAAGAGACCCTCCTCCTCCATTGAGATGGTTGAACAACTCCAGACCTAAATACATACATATATCTGGTATATCATCCTCTCTCTCTATATCTCCCTCTCTCTCTTCCTTTGTGTGTGTTTTGAGGGCCCAAAGGTGTGTTTAGTTCATAGTATTGCACTAATACACACACCATTACACCATACTTCGACTTGGGAGGCCTTGAGGGTTTGTTTTTGAAGTTTTGGGTCAGTTTTGATCAGGAGAAGGCGGCTGGACCTGCTGTTCTTGAGGTGTTCTTCAAGGGTAATACTTTTACTTTATTTTCCCCAATCTTGCATTAGCTTTTGACCTGTCTTGCATGCTGATTTAAGCTTTGTGTATAACCAAAAAAAGTCTTGTTTTTAGCTCCTTTTTAAGTCTGTTCAAGAACACTTTTGTGTTTGGGGTTGTCTACCCCCTCTTAGACCTTGTTTGGCCTCATTTCTGTGCATTTTTAGTGAGCTCCAGGACCACCTTGTTTGGGCCTCCTCACCACTGAAATCTTGAGGGATTTCAGTGGTGAGGATGGTGGTTTAAGGTCCTAAGAAGGAGAGGGCCATCCCCTCTCCTTGTTGTCTTGTTTGCTTGCACTTTTGGCCTTACAAAGGGGCCTATATTTGCACACTTCTTGAGCTCGGTTCAGGCATTTTTCAGTGGGTTTTAGGACCCCTATAAGCCATTTCCAGAGTTGTTTTGGTCATGTTGAGTACCCTTCTTGCATGTGTAGAGTAACCCTCTTATTGGCCTTTCAAAGGAGCACCTTATTCTTGCATATATTGGACACATTTCAGTGGGTATTTGGTCATATTTTGGTATGTCTTAGATCTGTTTTTGCTTGGTTTAATGGTCTCTTGCATGCATCATATGCTTGCCGTGTAATCCTATGTTTTGGCCTAACATGCATCATGTTGTGAGACGACATTCTAGCATGATTTTGGTTAGGTTCCAAGAGGGTTTTAGCACTATTTTGCCATGCTTAAGGTCTGGTTATGGTTGTTTTGATCATGTTTGCCATGATTTGTATAGCCACCTTGCATTCTAGCTTACTAACCTTGGGTGTGTGGGTCACTAGCGTGCTTTACTTGGCTTATTCTCATGATTTGGCATCATTAGGAACCATATTTCAGTCCATATTCCATGCTTGCATACTTGCATTTTCCATCCCTTTCATGCTTTGAAGAGTTGATGGCTTATGCTCCATGTTTAGGGCCTTGTGCATACATGCTTGTGTGTGTTTTCATGCCTTTATTGCATCATTTTGGCCACTGTTTTTGACCTAGTAGAGAGCTGTCCAAGTTAGTGTAAGACCATCCTTTGCATGTTGATGCATGCTCACCTTGTGTGTTGTTGCATACTTGTGTGTTGTTGCATGTTTAGGTTACTTAATATGATGCATGCCTTGCACACTTGCATGCTTAGATCACATCTTGTATGCTTGTCACTCTCATTGTTATTCCATATCTTGCATGCTTGCTCACTTAGGTTGTGTGCCTAACATGCATTGTGCATTACTTGCTTGCATGCCCATGTTTCATACTTAGTTAACATGCCTAGGTCGCATTGCATGAGCATACATGCCTTGCCTTTTGAATTGAGTATGATAGAGGTTGGGTTTCACTTGTTTGTTCGATGTGCATCTCATTTGAAATCAAAGTGCATACTTGGTTTCTTGGGCCATCACGCATTGAAATGCGCGATTGGTGGTCCGAGAATTGAGAACCATGTCCCTTTGAGTCACAAACATGATAAGGGATGCGTCCGTGCATACATTTGCCTGAAAATTCCATGCCATACACTGCTTGCCCTCTGCTGCTGTCAATTGCAAGTTCTGTAGGAAGCTTTGGCCGGTCGGCTAAATACAGTGCCGGCCGGCCATCAATTTTTGGCCGGTAGACAAAAATGTGGCTGGTGATCATCCCATTCGGCCGGTGGTGTTTTTACTTGGCCGGTGATGCTTCCCAGTGTCCAGAGAAGCATTCTTGGGACTTGTGCAAGTTTTCAGGAGGGCAAGGCAGTGTAAACAGAGGCAACAGTGCTATGGCAGCGAGTTTCCGGGCGAGACGAGTCAAACACGCATGCATTGGACCCTCTTCCTGAGGCCTTTTACTGCTTTCCTTAGTTTAATTGATTTGTTAATTAATTAGGTGGTCTGTAATTATTTAATTAGCTTGTAGGTTAATTAATTTGTATTATTCTTTTGGTCCCTCCGAGCGAGGGCGAATTTGTAATAAGTGTGGGTGAGTGTGTGTATGTCTTCCAACCCCCACTTCTTTCTCCCTTTTACTTACCTGCTTTCAATGGTTAGTACTAGGGCATATTTATTTTAGCATACCTTATGCTATGCATGCGTGCATCCATACATTTGTCTTGCATGCACCAGGCTCGGCGCATCATGCTAACTGCATAAGTATTTCAAATCCAACTTGAATACATGCTACTTGTGCATTTTCGCATGTCATTCTTAGATTAGCCGAGCCTATTCTATGTGACATTCTGTATGCGATGCATTAGCCACTTTAACATGAACTAGGATCACGCATGTTTGCTAAGTAGTTTACTGTTTTGGCACAGAGTACACTGTAAGTATTTTATATTTTAGCATCTCGCATGAGTGTGAATGTTAAACATAATAGCATGATTACCATGAGGCTAGCTACTTATGTGATATAACTGCTTGAATGCCTGTGGATGGAGGTCGAGTTACCTAAATTGGAATAATGCATTAAAACTGTGAGTTTTAAAGCCCACTAGATAGTGGCGAAACCATCTTTTCTAAAAGTCCACTCGAGGGTGGCAAAACCTGCATTTTAGCCTACTTGCGAGTAGCAAACCATTTTCAAAACAAACATGAAATGTTTTGTTCCAATTTAGGCGATTTGGTCTATACTTGTTTGCTGCGCGCATAACATAGTAATTCTAGGCTAATAACCGAAATAAGAGCATATAATGTTTTCAAAACAAGACATCACGGTTAGTAGAGGCCGATCTTTGATCGGGCGAGAGGGGGTGCTCATAGCTGGCCTTCCCCAATCGTACCCAAGTTCCTGAGCCGAGGCAACTTTGGTGATGACGGACACGTGGCCTTTGGCGCTGAGTCAGGGTTTCCTAAATTCCCCCATTAAAAATATTTAGGTGGCGACTCTGTATCTGGCAAAGTAGTCCATGTTTGGCACTTCTTTTCTAAAAATCTGTTTTCTCAAAACGATTTGCCGGATTTGGACTCTTTGGTTCAGATTAAGAACCGTGACAATTTGAGTCCTGAACTGTAGTAGACCCACAGACGAACAAAACGGGATTCCCTCCTGGGACGTTTGGAGACGTCTACACTAGGGTAAAGCATATTAAAGAGAAAGATCGAAAAGAGCACCGCTTGCCTAACTTCCAATACCCAGACTTACCTAGCCAAAAAAAAGAGCATGATCGAGGTTCAAACCAGCCCCATACAATCCACATAGTTGAAGATGTAGATAAACATCCATTGGCGAAGCACCCAAAAAAATTATTGACATTGACCAACAAGTTCAAAGTCTGGAGCATGATGTCCAAACACGACAAGCAAAAGGTCCAGACTTTACAAAAGAGTGGAGGCAATGAGTAAGTGACCATACAAACATGTAATATGAACATTCACATTCCATAATTGTGAATATTCACATATGTGCTTATTGATTTGATTTATTCAATTACATGCAATGTTAATATTCACATTGGTTTACTAAAAATGCACAAGTTGCTTGTGTGGAAAGGAGACTCGAAGTCTACATACATATATTTTGATGACATCATGTACCTTATCAAGGAGGAATCGATACATAACAATGTATGCCATTATCAAAATGATTCACTATTCATGCATATACACACAGACACACACACACATTGTTCACCCACCACAAATAATATAATACGACCCTATGTTTGTGCAGCTGATAGATACATATGCCGAGCTATTATATGAACAACAAGAAGTGGTCAACCCAACTTCAGATGAAGCCTCATTTATTTTCACGAGCATGTGTTTGGTAAAAGCTCTAACATTCCATTTTTGCTAATGTGAATGTGAAACTTCACAGTCCATTAATTATTTGTCCAATGTGTGCAGAAAGTGATACGAGAGTACCCTCATCGCAAAAGAAATAAACACATTGATGCACATGTGAAAAACTACCAAGAAGAGAGATACCTACTATTCCCATTGCACCATGACTTCCACTGGACGATCATTGTGTATGACGCTAAAGACAGTTTGTGAAAGCATTATAACTCATTGTGACCAAGGCCCGGCATACATGACCCACATGTCGACCAAGCACAAGAAGTTGTAAGTGGCTCTTATTGTGTAACAACCCGAAAATTTAAGTTGTCCTTTAAATTTTATACTAGTATTATGGTTATATTTGATGATATATTATTAAATAAATAATAATAAATACAGAATCTAATTTGGTATTGGATTATCAAATATGAGATTAATTAGGGATTATTATTTGGGGCCAAATTAACAGAAATATGAAATTGTAATACTAGTTGGGCCAAATTAAAGTTAAAGATAGTAAATAAATAATAATATTGATAACAATAATAATAATAATATAATAATAATAATAATAATAAATAATAATAATAATAATAATAATAATAATAATAATAATGGGTGTGGTAGTAAAATAAATAATTAATTTTCTGTTGGTATACGATAGAGTGTAATTTAATTAAGGGATTAATTTATTTATATAGTTATATTAGAAAACTGGGCCAAAGTGTAATTATCTTAGATATTTATTAAAGATAAGTATAAATCTATATAATTTATGATCAAATCTGGGAGAGGATACGTGCTGGCCACGTGTTGGCCAGCTAATGTTCTTACCTCCCTATAAATAGGAAGGAGGTGCTCAACTGTGGGAAAGAAAAAGGAAAAAAAGAAAGGGAAAGAAGGGAAAACTTAAGGAAAGAAAGGGGAAGAAAATACTAGAAGTTAAGAAGATCTTTGATAATGGAAAGAAAGAGTGAAGTATTAAAGTTAAAGTGAGTTATATTATACCTTAAGTTACCATAATATATTTTACGTATGTTTTGACTTACCATATTTATTTTATACAAGTTATGCTTTATAAATTATTATAAATTAAATTAATACTTTATTACGTGGATTAATTTCTGAACTCTATTTGTTAAAATGAAACCCATGGATATATTTGTTTATATTTTAAAGAATATTTGACAATGACCTTATAAACAATTATGTTTTGTAAGTACCACCACGAGAGTCCCACGCCTTGGGGGACTTAAATAACCATTGGTCTCTGTCTGTCATGGATCTATTGACCCTCTGATTCCTAGTGTGGAGTAAAGTATTGTACAGAGCTAAGTGCTACACTGTTGTGAGAGCCACCTCTAGAATTCGTACGAGCCACCTCTTGAGTCCATGCATTTGTTCTATTTTGTTCTGTACCATGATTATGATTATTTATTTACATAATCTCAGTTTTGCTACTTAAATGATTATTTGTTCAAACTAAGTGATCTTAAATATTTTACTTACATAACTATCTATGGTTATTTTGTGTCACTTATACTCTTGGCATAATATTTCTCACTCTGCCATGTGCTTATAGCTGTTTACCAATTTTCAGGAAACAATGCAATTCAGAAATAGCTTTTGGAAAGTCTTAGATGCGGGGCTGCGGAATAGACACACACCGCACTTTTATGATATTTTTATATGTAAATATCGGCCTTTTTGGTCAATAAATTTTGTAATAAAAATAGAAGCTCCGATGATTATTTTGGTACCCTCACTTAAATATTATTTCCGCTCGCGTTTATTAATTTGTTTAAAAATTGGCCGGAGGTAACCTTAGTTACTGGCCATCATGATGCTTAACTCTTGGGTACGGGGAGCGGGTCATGACATATTGTACACAAATATGAATTGTTGTCATGTATTAAATTCCAAAATGAATATACACACACATTTGTTCGTTAGTGCCTAATGTGAAATTCCCTACATAGAGAGAGTACATCGAGAACGTTGTGCTCGTTATTGGCGAGTTATCACCGCTATGGACTAAGTTCACAGGCCAAGATCCGTCACAACCAATCATATCAGTTGATATTTGTCCTTGGCAGGTTGACACCTCGTAAGCCTTACAACATTTTGTACAAATCCTCTATAACCATAATGTAAACATACATGTCAAGTGCTAATCATAACCATTTTGCATTTACAGGGTGGACTGCGGGCCTGCAGTATGTTACATCATGTGAGCACACATATACCATGAAGAAATTGTTGGCAGCCTCAATAATTCTGAATGGTGTGGACTACGAGACTTATTAATACATAATTTTTGAATCATAGAAAAACAAAGCGTCATTAAAACCTATAGGTAGGGGGTGTCCACCTACAAACTAACCAACACTCGATATGAATGTAATATCAATTGTTTTGACATTTTGACAAACAACAATTGATTGTAAATCAACGATACGACATCTATTAATGTTCCAATATGCCACTTGTGCATTTTGATCTACATTTGGTGTTGTTATGTTAATTTATACGCTTGTTTGAACCATATTATTCTATAATACACATATTTTGTGTAGGAATGTTCACATTGTCTACATGACATCATTACGGAGAACATACACAGGTGTGAATATTCACATTTGTTTTTATTCACAACAGTTGTGAATGTTCACACCATGTCAATCTGTATGCATGTGAAAGTTCACATCCCATTTTATATTCATATCAACATTGACAACAATAATGTAAAATGTTCAACCCATGTGTGAGTATTCACATAATGTGATTATTTTACACAAGTATGAATGTTCACATCATGTATTCATCATTAAAACACCAACAACATATCAGTTTGCTACCTAAAAAAATAAGAATCTCATGTAAAGCACAATGTTGAAATGAAAAATGTATACCCTATATCAGCTCCTTGCATGATTTTTGATTGTGGCTTCCCAACTTATCACATCTCTTGCACTTTATTTGCTTTAGTTTCTCACATCTTGATGGGATTCTATTCTTTTTCGGCCTGTCGGGTGGTCTTTTTACAATTGGTAGGTATATTGTGAAGTCCGTGGGATCAAAAAGTGACTTTTCCACCAACAGTATCGGAAATATGGCACCCAAATAGGCTGCACGATACATCTCTACATGAAAGTAATGTTCCACACAATCATTGAGATTGTAGCGACTTTTCTGAATAGCAATAACAGCATGATCACAAGGGAAACGAATCAAGAAGCATTGTTTCGAATGTAGGACAAATAAGCTCATTCCACTTGTTTGGTTGGTCACGCCGGTCAGACATTTGTCGCATCAACTAATACGAATTGTGCCCACCATCCGAATGATAGGAAGATTGCGTGTTTCTTTAATCCAACTATTAAATGACTCCGCCGTATTGGATGTCATCTCCCCATAACGTATGTCCTTTCACAACATCACAAACATTGTACAATACTGAATTTATTTTCTTCGATACTGAATATGAAATTTCACATCACCACAAAACATAACTAAAATTTTACAGTGCTACCATTCTAAACTTGACAAATGGAATACATTAGGAAACTACTATTACCTGAAGTATGAATTCGCCCAGTGCTTAAGTGCCAACTCCTTTAAAAAATTATGTGTTCGTTGCTTGCCCTTCTCTTTTAATTTCTCAAACTTTTCATAGAATCCTACAACAATTGGCTCGTAAGCATAGTCACCCAAACTACTAACCAGGTGGTCCCTAAATTATCAATTCCCTTCATTCGGTATCTTAAATTGTTCTTCAAGTATTGTAAGCAATAGCCGTGATGAGCCAATGGGAACACCTTCGACATTGCGTCTAATCGACCAAGGTTACAATCCAAAATAAAAATAATCTGACGCTTACCATTAACAACCTTCCCAAGTTCGTACAAAACCACAACCAATTGGCCGTGATCTGTGAATCAACAATCGCAAATCCAACAGGGAATAGACCTACAATACAACACCATTAAACAATTGATCATAATATTCCAACGTGAATATTAACACAAGTAGTGTACAAAAACACTATAAAGCAAACAGGGCATATGAATGTTCACGTTGCGTAATTATCAGTTATATATCTACATTATGTTGTTCAATGTGAATATTTACATGCATACACAACTAAAAAAAAATGCTAACCATTGTTTCCATCTTTCGCCATTATCGCAAGTAACTGACCTTTGTACTTTCCTTTAAGGAATGTCCCATCTAGGAATAACAAAGGCCGACAAGAGTTGTACCCAAAAATATACGCAACGAATGATAAAAAGAAACGATAAAACTGTTGACTACTCGCGTCATAGTCAATATTGACATAACTCTCTGGATTGTAACGCATCACAGCATCCGAATATCACCGTAACTGGTCAAACAATAATGAGTGATCTCCATAAATAACAGTCTTTGCTTTCTTCACGTCGAACCATACCACGTGGTAACTCACATCTAACCCATAATCCCTCTTGAAAATAGTCACCACCTCACATGGCCGAGTCAACGGCTTGTCCCTCACAATTTCAGATATAGTACTCGACACCAATCAGAACTAACTCTCGGATTCTTCAATATTCGGACATCTGTATCACAACTATGCATATCACTGAACCTCTTAATGTAAAAAAAATCATTTGCTCGTTGTGCTCTACAATGTATAGCCCACAAGTAACCTCTCTCCTCACGCATTGCACACATTGTAGCGACCCTGATTTTTCGTAAACCTTTATTTATTTATTTATTTATTATTATTATTATCTTACTTTATTTTTGGTTTTATTAATTGTGTGGTTACATGAGAATTTAATATGGTAATTAATTAATTTAATGTGTTATTTAATTATATATAATTAATCCAAATATTTATATATTTATATACTTATATTTGTTATATAAAAAAAAAGGTGTTATATATATATATTTAATCTTATATTTATATTTATATATATTGTAATTATGTTGTATTATATAATATAATATAATATAATAGTCAATTAGGTTAGAATAGGAATTAGGTAATCAAAGAAAAGAAAAAGAGAGAGTGGTGTGTTGTGCGGCAGAGAGAGAGAGAGAGAGAGAGAGAGAGATTAATAAAAAAGAAAATAAAGTGCAACAGAGAGAGACGCCGAGAGAGAAAGAGGAAAATGAAGAAAATGGTTAGGGTTTTGTTTTGGTAGCTCTATTAGTTCTTCAAATAATTCTTTGATCTTTAAAAAAATATTGTGAGTACAAAACCTACTTCCCTTTATTTGTGTTTAATTCGTTGTTTTTATTTATTTATTTTTATTTATTTGATGTTGAATTGATTTTATATTTTCATGTAGATGATTGATCGATTTTAATTATTTTTATTAGTTGTGTATGCAAGATTTAGGGTTTTTAGATGATTGATTGATTTTAATTATTTTGATTAGTTGTATATGTAAGGTTTAGGATTTTTAGATGATTGATTGATTTTAATTATTTTGATTAGTTGTGTATGTCAAGTTTAGGGTTTTTATATAGATTTATTTTATGGTTGTAATCACATTCATGGTTATATGAAATTAAAATTAATTAAAAACCCATAGATAAATTCCCTATACTCCACCATGACTCCATGGATTGTTATTTTATTTGAGTGTTAGTGAGAAAGAGTGTATAAAAAAAAAGTGAGGATTATGAGATTTATTTAAATGCCTTAGGCTTGGCATTGTTATGTTTGTCTTCATGTGTGAAATGTTTTATGTATGTATATTGTTGCCTCGTTCTCAAGAGTAGACGAGTGCTTTGATTTATGCGTTTATGTATATGCTAACCATCTGGGAAGTGTGAGTCAAACTCGGGACGATATTCCCGTGCAAGTTTGGCTTCGGAGCGGTGTTAAGTATACGGGAGGCACATGGAATATATGTGTAGGGCGGAAGTGATGGACTGAAGTGGTGGACTTAAGGTACAAAGATTTTAATTATGAGTTTATTAGTATAGTGTAAACTGTATTGATTTGTACATGTTGAAAAATAGTAAACGACCTCGATAAATTATGAAATTTGGGCAGAGGCATGTATACGTAATTCTAGACAACTTTTGTGTTTTAACTTTTTACTAGAAAGATCGATTAGAACTTGTAATCGGATGATCTTTGTTTCAATAGTTTTTATTTATTTTAGTATTGCAGATTTTAGATGCTGTTTTAACCCACGAAACGAGCTCATTTTTATTGGTTTTTCAGAAATTGAAGTAAAACATTATTCTGCACACTTTTCGTGTTTTGAACTTTTCTGAAAAAAATCACCTTAAGGCAGTTTCGATTCGTTTTCAGCTTCAGATTTTTCAGTTGAATTTCGTCTAGGTTCTTCTATCAAATTTTTCTCTCAACCTGTTCAGATTATACTAAATTCATCTCCATTGTCATTTAGGAAATTTAATTATGTACAACTTTTGTTCTTTGAGTTTTGGTTAATTCAAATTATTTAAGTATGAAACGATATATTTTTATGCTTCTTTAGCAAGTTACTTATGATTAAATTATACTAACTTTATTTTTTGTGCAGGATGGTGGGTCTTACTAACTTTTTATGCAGGGTTGACCCACCATATTTTTATTTCTATTTTGTTTATTCCATACTCAATTTATATTTCGTTGTGTACGGGCAAGAAACTAAATGTCACCGTATCTTGAGAAACTATCCATTCGTCTCGGTGCGGATGGAACTACTTGTTTTGTCCCATAACAAGAATTAAATGTATTTTGTTTGGGTCTAGTGGACACGTGGATGTTAAATCTTATACTTATACCAGTATACCTGTATACTGACCCGTTTTGTCTCTTGATAACTCGGGTGCATTCTGTTTGAGCGCAATCGAGCTTCCTTTACAGGATTAGTTGGGACTATAGTGGTGACAAGAAATAACTATGATCGTAGGACATGTCGTTTGGACTTCTTTTGATTTTCTTGAGTTTAGGGTTGATATTAGTTTATGTATTTATTATTTTTTTTATGACCTTAGTATTTTTGACAATTTGACATTGTGGGTTATTTTTCAACGTTACATTATTTAAGTTGTTTTAACTAGTTGTTGCTACTTTAATGTTTGAGGTATTTGATAGTGATGAATCTATGATGAATAGTTTGGCTGGCGTTTTGTTAGTTTTTTTTTTAATCCCTTGTTATCTTTTAAGCATGAAAATTTATTTAAACTTTATGGAGACGAAAACATTTAGTTTTTTGTTTCACTCCTAAGATTTGGATGATGGAATATTGATTGGGGTTTAGTCCTAATTTAATATTTAATTGTACAAATTTTGGGGTGTGACAGTTTGGTATCAAAGCTCTAGGTTACTGTGACACCCGAATTTTCTTTTTAATTTTAATATTGCAATAAATAGAACTCAAAAAAAATATAAATAAATAAATCAATAAATAATAATAATTAATGTTATAGTTGTAGGTGATAAATGTAACCTAATTAGATTATTAAACCTTGGGCCTAATACAAATTAAATCAAAGGTTTAAAAAAAAAATGGTGCTTTATCACCATCCTAATGCAGTGGATGGTGACTAAGTAATTCACTAACTTGCCACGTATTAGTCACATGGGGAAGGGCAAGTTGACACATGTTTAACAGGTGGCCGAACCTAACAAACCATATACTGATGAATGATACAAGTTCACTGTCTATAAATAGGAAAGTAATTGACTAAGTTTCAACAAGAAAAAAAAGGAAAAGTATATAAGAGGCAGGATACCAATCAATAACTAAGCGGTAGCACCAAGTAGCTAGGAGTTGGTCGGAGTGAGAAAATAAAAGTTAGGATCAATTTTAAGGTGAGTTTTATTATACATTGAGCTATTATAATATGTTTTTTACATATCTTGAGTTACCATAATATATTTTACGAATGTTTTGAGTTACCACAATTTATTTTATATAATTTATGTTTTATGGTTAGGTTAATGTTTCAATTACGTGGATTATTTTCTGAACTCTATTTGCGTAAATTAAAATCCATAGATATGTTTGTTTAAATTTTAACGATTATTTGACAATGATATTGTAAACAATTATTTTTTGTAAGTACCACCACGGGAGTCCCATGTCTTGGGGGACTTAAATAACCATTGGCCCCTGTTTGACCACTTTGTGATCCCCTGTTTGTCATGGATTGTAATAACCCTCGTTACTGATCACTAATTAATATCGATTACTGCTAAGTTAATACCGATTATGGAAAGTAAATGAACTGATTGAATTACTGAACTGACTGACTGGAAACTAGAACTGAATTGACTGAGTTTATATGTGTTATATTGCATTCTTATCTGTTTGAGTATTTAAGTATCTGTTCAGTTTTCTGTGTTTAAACTGTTAATTGAAGGCCTTATCGGTGGCCGAATTCCAAATTGATTGATGTTCCATGATCATCATAATTTATGTGATTTTATGGTGTATTTATCTGAAAATTGATTTGGTATGGTTAAATTAGATTAAATATTGATAAAATGCAAAGTTCGACTTATTTACAATTTCGCCACTTAGTGGCCCACTACCTCACACATATTGGAGCATTGTACAACACTTGATCAAACACTTTGCTCAGCCATTCTTCTTGCATTAGCCGACCATAGAGAGAGAGAGGGAGAGAATTAAGAGAGCATAGAACTCAACTTGTTGATTTAGCTTGGAACTTGAAGGAAATTGAAGTGTAGTTGTTAATTGAGCTCCTAAACCTTGTAATTGAGGACCTAGGTAAGGATTTCACCTTCTCATTGTTGTGTTTAAGCTTGTTCATGCATGATTCTTGAGCCTTTAGAGAGCTAAGTCATGTCTTAGTTTAATAATGTTGAATTAGAACTCATTTCATGCATGCATGTGTGTATTGATGAGTTTTGAGTTGATTTCATGGCAAATTGTCACATGCATGTTCATAATTAAGCTTAAGTCCATGTTTTCAACTTGTTTTGACAAGAATAAGCTCATTAGAGCATGTTTTGAAGTTTTGAAATGGTTTGAATTCATGCATGTTTGCATGTTTTTCATGTTCATGAAATTGGGTTTGAATCTGGATTTACTTGATTCACTCTTGGGCTTTAAATTCACAAATTGAGCTTTGAAACTTGTTGTATATTGAGTTTGGATATGTTTTCCAGAATTTGGGCCCAAGAGGTCGAATTTTGAGCTTAGGAATGCTTGGTTTGAGCTTGGGAGGCAAATTTGGAAATTCTAGAATTTGGCTTCTACGCTCGAGCGAAGGATTCTACGCTTGAGCGACCATTGTTTCTTCTGAGCTCCGCTCGAGCGAGGGAATGGTGGCTCGAGCGTAAATTTCAAGCTCTCAGCATCTTGGTGCACGCAGGCGTACGCTCGAGCGAAGAGACCTACGCTCGAGCGAAGAGCTGTGTCTTACGCTCGAGCGAGCATCGAGCGCAAAATCTGAGCATCCAGCATTTTTACTGTAGCACGCAGTCCGCTCGAGCAAAGCTCCTTTGTCTGCACGTCCGCTCGAGCGAAGGAAGCCTTGCTCGAGCGAGACCCCGGTTTTCAGCAAATTTTGTAAAGTGTTCAAAAGTGCATCTTTGCATCCTCTTTCCATCCTAGGCATTCCTAGGGCATATTTAAGGCATCTTAAAGAAGATATAGATGTAGAACCATACCGAGGCAAATTAGGGATTAAATTATTATTTTTCCCAACTGTATAGCTTAGTGTGTGTTCAATCTGAAAACTGTGTAGGGTTGGCTTTCCGAGGAGACGCTCTAGTTCACTATAGCCCAGAACTCTGTGAGTAACAATTGTGTAAAGATATGTTCAAATGATTATCTTTTGAATACTGAACTAAACTGTTTACTGAACCGATATTGATTACTGAATGAATGTATGTCATTTATTTCTGAACTGTACTGTGGCATCCTTAGCACCTACTGTTTACTGTTACTGTCACAGAGATCTCTGTCGGTTCCCTTGTGGAACCACTACTGTTTACTGATTGATGGCCATCATTACTGTTCGGTCTTTTAAGACCTACTGTTACTGTTATGCTAATGGATGTACCACATATGACTGTTTACTGTACTGAGCAATTGATATACTGATTGAATTGAACTGTTTTCATTACTGTAAGGACATTCATTCTAAACCTCTTTACGCATTATGTTATTCACTGGGCTTTAGCTCACTGCTCATATATATATGTAGGTGGTCAGGCACCGGATCAAAGCTAGAAGCGTCGGGGTTAACTCCAGTTTTGTCAAGCCAACCATAGTGCCTCACTGGGAGGTTCCGAGTTTGCCATGCTATGGCTAGGGGTGTTTATGTTCCCCGTCTGTCTTGTATTGTTTTGAAATACCGTTAGACTACACTGTACCGTTTAATAGGGATTAAGTCCCTGCACTGTATGTTTGTAAATATTGTACCTAACTGTTCTGTACCGAATGTTTATATGCATGAAAATTTTTTTGGCATACAGACTGTCACAGCTCATTCGACATTATTTATTTACTGTTTTGGCTTCCGCCATGCCCCTGTACTCTGTTTTACTGTTTTACTGTCAAGAGGCCTTCGGTAATCTCGGATTACTGGCCGGTTACGGTGCTAAACCCATAGGGGCTGGTTTGGGTCGTGACATGGATCCATTGACCCCTGTTCTGATTATCACTCTAGTGACCCCTGTTTTGTTCTGTCCTGCACCGTGGTTATAATTATTTATTTCAGTTTCTGCCACTTAATTAATTTGTGTATTCAACTCAAATTATGTTAATGTTTTAGCTTAAATAACTATCCATGGCTATTTTGTACCCCTATACTCACAGTATAATATTTCTCACTCTACTATGTGCTTATAGCTGTTACCCCTTTCAAGTGACGAGGTTTAGCGGGATCAAGATGGGATATGAATCGTTGTGTTGTTTTTTTTAATTTCTTTTTTTTTAGATTTCTATCTTTTTTTTTCTTTTTCCGGACTCTTGTAATACAATAAAGCTCAAATGACTATGTTTTGTTTCCTTTTAATAAACATTTGGTACTCAATTATTTTATTTTAATTTATTTAATTTATCCGCTTGCGCTACGATTACAAAATTATTCAAATTATTTTATTCTTATCTTGTTTCGACGCCGAGCCTTTGGGTACTGGGTTTGGGTCGTGACAAAAATGATATCAGAACAATGGGTTTTAAAAAAAAAAAAAATTGTATAAAACAAAATTGTATGTTTTTGAAATTTCCTGTACAATTATTCACATTAATTTTATTTACATTAATTGAAATTCACATTATTTGAATTGCAAAAATATATATATATATTTCAAAATTTTTTTTTTATTAACCTTGTATTATTTGATATTCTGTGGTATGTCTAACACAAGTAAACCATGTTATAATGTCTAGGCTAAGTTTTCTTGTGTTGTAGGAAATGGCCAACCTTATGGAGTTGTTTTGGTTCGAGCCCCCAGGAGCTTATCTTGTCCCAACTTATTAGAGGGCTGGGATGATTCAGAAAGTCTTGTCAGGCAAGCCCACCTGGCACTCGACCGACTCATGTGATGACCCGTGTATTTGCAGGCCGACCTCGATGAGGATTTCTTATTCTGGAGACTTAGCCGAGGCAGCACTCGTGAGAGATACATAGGGCCGACCCACATCGTTGGTCTTGCTCCGGACCTAGAACAGCCGCATTTTCTGGTCACACCTCTACCTCTAGGTTTTGCGGAGAGGAGGGGACACGCATATCCTAGCAGCCATATCCGCACCACGACACCTCCTCCACAACACATTGTCCATGCCTTAGCTGTGGACTTCATTGACAATGCATCATACTTGGAGGTACTGGTACAAATTACCGGACGGGAGTTTTGGAGTTATGATCATGGTGTTTCTGTCTACATAGTCCAGGTGGTATGGAGTTGCTTTGGAATAGAGTACAGTGGGTGGGAGTTCGAGTCCCTCATGCAGAGTGAGTTTGCAGGGTTATTGCATGGGCCAGTTTTCTGGAGTCAGTTCTCATGGTGGTGGCCTAACGGTCCCTTCTAGATGTCCGACCAGGAGATCCTTTTTGTGACTTGACCATGATTAGTCTAATCCAATTTTGTATCAGTAGGATTAGACATTAACTCTTGACGGCTGGACTAACGCCTTATGTATAGTAACAATGATGTATATATGATGTTTTATGACATATTAATGTGGTAATATTAATGTGATAGTAAAACTAATATGTTATATATAACGTTGTATCAAAGTTGTATCAATGTGATGTCACGCTTATATCATTTTACCTTATAATGATGGCTAATGATGGAAATGGAACCGGATCATCGGTCAGTGGTACTGATCCAATGGAGCAAATCATGGAAAGAGCAGTTACTAGTTTTCTGCGAGCCCTACAAACCAACGTTAACAGCGGATTGCCTGAACGACAAGAAGAGCCAACTACTATAAAACAGTTCCAGAACTTGAAACCTACCATATTTATCGGCAGCACAAACCCACTGGTGGCAGAAGCTTGGGTCAGAGATATGGAAAAAAATTTCCGCGCGCTACCTTACACAGAAAGACAGAAGGTGACTTTCGCCATATTCACTTTCAAAGACGATGCATAAGAATGGTGGCTACTTATCCTGGAGAAAGAAGATATTGTGACTTGGGCCAGATTCTTGGCGGTATTCTATGAAAAATACTTCCCAGATTCACTGCGAGAACAAAAGGCGTTGGAATTCATACATCTAAGGCAAGGAACCATAACAGTGGCCGAATACGAGAGCAAGTTCACGCAACTGGCCCGGTTTATGACATACGTCATCCCCACCGAAGCTTGAAAAGCCAAGAAATTTGAAGCAGGATTGGATCCTGAAATCAAGGACAGGCTGGAGGTTTTAAAACTACCAACCTATGCGGTGGTGGTAGATCAAGCTTACATTGCAGAAAAAGGGATTAAAGCCTTGCGCTCCGGGGAACCACGCCAGATGAAGCAATTTTGGAAAAAAGATAACAGAAGAACCGGTGTCGCGCCTCCCAAGAGAGTAAATATGGGCGCAACTAGTTCAATCAATTCAAGCAATCAAGGTTCTACAAATCCTAGAGGTGGCACCATTCCAGCTTGCACTACCTGTGGAAGGACTCATTGGGGACAATGTCATCGAGATACGGGAGCATGCTTTAGATGTGGCCAAGTTGGCCACTTGCTGAGAGATTGTCCAAAGCTTACCAGTCCTACAGCTAGCCCCTCTGCACTAGTCAAAAAAACCCGCGGTACCTGGAAGAGTGAGGAAGGACTAGCAACGCCAAGGAAGAGTTTTTGCCTTGGTGCCTGGAAACCTAAAAGTTATAGAGAACGTCGTGTCAGGTACACTTTTTGTTTGTGGTCACTTAGCCCATGTTCTTTGACTCTGGTTCAACTCATTCTTTTGTTGCACACACTTTGCTACCAAGTTGACATCAACACCCCGAACCCTTAGGATATGTATTGTCTATGTCTTTTCCTTCTGGTAATTCCGTCCTTAGTACTAATGTGTACAAATCTTGTACCATATCCTTAAAAGGTGAAACCTTACATGTAGATTTGATTCCCCTCTGCATTAGTACCTTTGACGTGATCTTGGGAATGGATTGGTTAGCTGCCAACCATGCCTCTATCGATTGTGAAGCCAAAAAGGTCTTCCTCTTATCACCAAACCAACTCGAGCTTGTCTTCGAAGGAACTAGAGCCTCTCCCCCTCCATGTATTATATCTTTCATGACGGCCCAACGACTACTAAGAAAGGGTTGTTGTAGTTGTATCTGTTATGTGATCGATACTCAACAAGAGACCCCCACACTTGATGCAATCCCTATGGTTCGAGAATTCCCAGGTGTATGTCCTAAAGACCTGCCTGGTACCCCAATTGACCGAGAAATCGAATTCACCATTGAAACCTAACCTGGTACACAATCAATCTCAAAGACCCCTTACCGCATGTCCATGACAGAATTAAAAGAACTAAAAACCCAACTCCAAGAACTACTGGACAAAGGCTTCATCCGACCAAGTACCTCACCATGGGGAGCTCCGGTACTGTTCGTAAAGAAAAAGGATGGTATAATGAGGCTATGCATCGATTACCGGGAGCTGAACAAAGTCACCATCAAGAACCGATACCCTCTACTACGAATTGACGACTTGTTTGATCAACTGTAAGGCGCCCAAGTATTCTCAAAAATTGACTTGCGCTCTGGTTACCATCAACTAAAAGTCAAAATAGAAAGCATCAAAAAGACTGCCTTCAGAACTCGTTACGGGCACTACGAGTTTCTTGTCATGCTATTTGGCGTCACAAATGCTCCATCGGCCTTCATGGACCTCATGAATCGAGTGTTCAAACCCTATCTTGACGAGTTCGTCATTGTCTTTATTGATGACATTCTTATATACTCTAAATCGCCAGAAGATCATGAGCACCACTTGCGAAGAGTTCTACAGACATTACGTGATCACAAGCTTTATGCCAAGTTGAAGAAATGCAAATTCTGGATCACTAGTGTACACTTCCTCGGTCACGTCATTAACAAAGATGGCATCTCAATTGATCCCCAAAAGGTTGCAGCAATCGTGGATTGGCCATGACCTACTAACGTGTTTGAGATTCGAAGATTCTTGGGCCTAGCTGGCTATTACCGGCGCTTCGTGCAAGATTTCTCAAAGATAGCTTCACCCTTGACCCAGCTAACTCAGAAGAACACATCTTTTGAATGGACCGACAAGCAAGAACGTTGCTTCTAAGAATTAAAGAACAGACTCGTGACAGCTCCTATACTAGCACTCCTCACAGAAACAAAAAGGTTCGTAATTTACAGCGATGCCTCATACAATGGTTTGGGTTGCGTTCTTATGCAAAATGGGAAGGTCATTACTTATGCCTCCCGCCAACTGAAGACTTATGGAAGGAACTACCAACTCATGATCTGGAATTAGCTGCGGTGATCTTCGCCCTCAAGATCTGGCGTCATTATCTCTACGGTGCAACTTGTGAGATTTACACTGATCACAAGAGTCTCAAATATCTGTTTACACAGAAGGAATTGAATATGAGGCAATGACGATTGCTAGAATTTATAAAGGACTACGATATAGAGATCCATCACCATCCCGGCAAAGCTAACGTAGTAGCAGACGCATTAAGTCGAAAAACGACCAAAAGTTTGGCATGTACCCTCGTTCCCCACAAGAACAATGGACTGCTTGCCAACATAATCGTGGAACCCGAGTTAATTGAAGAAATTAGAATCCACCAATGTGAAGATAAACTTTTGAAGAAAAAGTACGAGGAACAAGGAAACACGCCCGATCCTAACTTCACGATAAACAATGGGATGCTAAAATTTCATAATCGAATTTGCATACCCGACCTTCCAGAACTCAAGAAAAGGATATTGGTAGAAGCTCATAGCTCGAGGTTTGCGATCCACTCTAGCAATACGAAGATGTATCACGATCTAAAGGAACACTTCTGGTGGACAGGAATGAAGAAAGACATAGCAAACCGTGTCTCCAAATGTCTGCATTGTCAACAAGTTAAAGCAAAACATCAGAGACCTACAGGAATGTTGCAACCACTCCTTATTCCCGAATGGAAATGGGAGCACATTACTATGGACTTCGTGGTCGGGCTACCGCAATCAGTCTCGAAGGATGATGCAATATGGGTCATCGTAGATCGATTGACGAAGTCGGCGCATTTTCTACCAATCAAAATCATGTACTCCCTCTCTAAGTTCGCCACTCTATACATTAAGGAAATCATTCGTTTACACGGTACCCCAGTTTAAATCGTATCCGATAGAAACCCCCGCTTTGTGTCTCACTTCTGGAACAAATTGCAAGAAGCTTTGGGAACTACTCTAAAGTTTAGCACGGCTTATCACCCGCAAACTGATGGGCAATCTGAAAAGACGATTCAGACTTTGGAAGATCTGTTACGTTTGTGTGTGCTAGACCTCAAAGGTAATTGGGATAATCACCTACCTTTGGTGGAGTTCGCGTATAATAACAGCTACTATGCAAGTATTGAAATGGCACCGTACGAGGCACTGTATGGAAGGACATATCGATCACCTCTGTGTTAGACGAAAGTCGGAGATAGAAAACTATTAGGCCCCAAAATCGTGTAAATCACAAGTGATAAAATTCAACTCATCCAACAGCAAATTCGCACTGCCCAAAACCGCCAGAAAAGCTATGCAGATATAAGAAGACGGGACTTAGAATTTCAAATAGGCAATCATGTGTTCCTAAAGATCTCACCAACAAGTGGGGTTATCCAATTTGGAAAGCGAGGAAAGTCAAACCCACGTTACATCGGCCCATTCGAGATACTTGAAAGGATTGGTCCTGTGGTATATCGCCTTGCGCTTCCACCCGAACTGTCCAATGTGCATAATGTGTTTCACGTTTCGATGCTTCGTCGATATCTTTGAGATCCAGCGCATGTTGTCGATCATGAAAACCTGGAAATTCAAGAAGACCTCTCTTATGAAGAGCAACCTGTATAGATTCTTGATCACCGTGACCAAGTCCTTCGAAATAAGACTATACCTTTAGTAAAAATTTTATGGAGAAACCATCGCATCGAAGAAGCGACATGGGAAACTGAAAGCCAAATGTGGGCCAAATACCCACACCTCTTTGAAAACCGAGGTACGTCAAGTTTGGGGACAAACTTCTTTTAAGGAGAGAAGAAATGTGACACCCGAATTTTCTTTTTAATTTTAATATTGCAATAAATAGAACTCAAAAAATATATAAATAAATAAATCAATCAATCAATAAATAATAATAATTAATGTTATAGTTGTAGGTGATAAATGTAACCTAATTAGATTATTAAAACCTTGGGCCTAATACAAATTAAATCAAAGGTTTATAAATAAAAAAAAAATGGTGCTTTATCACCATCCTAATGCAGTAGATGGTGACTAAGTGATTCACTAACTTGCCACGTATTAGTCACATAGGGAAGGGCAAGTTGACACTTGTTTAACAGGTGGCCGAACCTAGCAAACCATATGCTGATGAATGATACAAGTTCACTGCCTATAAATAGGGAAGTAATTGACTGAGTTTCAACAAGAAAACAAAGGAAAAGTATATAAAAGGCAGGATACCAATCAATAACTAAGAGGTAGCACCAAGTAGCCGGGAGTTGGTCGAAGTGAGAAAATAAAAGTTAGGGTCAATTTTAAGGTGAGTTTTATAATACATTGAGCTATTATAATATGTTTTCTACATATCTTGAGTTACCATAATATATTTTACGAATGTTTTGAGTTACCACAATTTATTTTATATAATTTATGTTTTATGGTTAGGTTAATGTTTCAATTACGTGGATTATTTTCTGAACTCTATTTGCGTAAATTAAAATCCATGGATATGTTTGTTTAAATTTTAGCAATTATTTGACAATGATCTTGTAAACAATTATTTTCTGTAAGTATCACCACGGGAATCCCATGCCTTGGGGGACTTAAATAACCATTGGCCCCTGTTTGACCACTTTGTGGTCCCCTATTTGTCATGGATCCATTGACCCCTGTTCTGATTATCACTCTAGTGACCCCTGTTCTGTTTTGTCCTGCACCGTGGTTATAGTTATTTATTTCAGTTTCTGCCACTTAATTAATTTGTGTATTCAATTCAAATTATGTTAATGTTTTAGCTTAAATAACTAGCCATGGCTATTTTGTGCCCCTATACTCACCGTATAATATTTCTCACTCTACTATGTGCTTATAGCTGTTACCCCTTTCAGATGATGAGGTTTAGCGGGATCAAGATGGGAAATGAATCGCTGTGTTGTTTTTTTTAATTTCTTTTTTTTTTAGATTTCTATCTGTTTTTTTTTTCAGACTCTTGTAATACAATAAAGCTCAAATGACTATGTTTTGTTTCCTTTTAATAAACATTTGGTACCTAATTATTTTATTTTAATTTATTTAATTTATCCGCTTGCGCTACGACTACAAAATTATTCGAATTATTTTATTCTTATCTTGTTGCGACGCCGAGCCTTTGGGTACCGGGTTTAGGTCGTGACAGTTACCCTAGACTTGTGAGAGTTTATGTGATCCTTGTATTGTGAAAACATGGGTTAGCTGGTTTAGGTTGGTGGTTGAATTTATTCTAAGTATTTATGAACGAATTCTTTTTGTGTCTTTAACTTGAAGGTGAGAAGGTATCTTTAATCTTTTTCTAGAACCCATTAAAGTACTTTTTGATACTAGTGCCTCTCATTCTTTCATATCTAGACAGTTTGTAGAAAGAAAACATGTTGTAACTACCACTTATCTAGACTTATTCGTGTTAAGACCCTTTTAGGAGGGGCAGTTACTCTTTATGAGATGTGTAAAAATTTTGAGATTGACTTTGCGGGCAGTGTCTTGTATGCGAACCTAATTGTGTTAGGGTTCAAGGGGTTTGCAATTGTTTTGGGTATGGATTGGCTGCGAAAACACTTTGTCACTCTAGATTATGCTGGAAGGACTGTGAATATAGATATTCCAGGTATGCCATGGCTTACCCACACTTCTAGCGATGGAGAAGAGTCTGTGATGATGAGTTTTCTATGCTTGGTAGAAATCCCTAAACAAGATATTACTGAGGTAGATGTGGTGCGTGGGTTTGAGGATGTATTTCAGGAGATACCTGGACCTCTACCTCGACAGGTAGTAGAATTTCGCATTGACCTAGTGCCGGGAATTGCACCAATTTCTAAGGCGGCATTCAGAATGGCGCCTAAAGAGCTTGTGGAGATGAAGAAGCAGCTGAAAGAGATGCTTCAGAAAGGGTTCATACGTTCAAGTAACTCCCCGTGGGGAGCACCCGCAATCTTTGTCTCCAGGAAAGATGGCACTCTCCGCATGTGCATAGATTACAGAGAGTTGAACAAGGTGACTATCAAGAACAAGTATCCGCTACCTAGAATTGATGACTTGTTTGATCAGTTGAAAGGGGCAGCCATGTTCTCTTAGTTTGATCTTAGAATGGGTTACCATCAGATGGGTGTGTTAGAGGAAAGTATACCGCTTACTACTTTTCGGACCCGGTATGGGTTGTACGAATTTCTTGTAATGCCTTTTGGTTTGACCAATGCTCCTGCCTATTTCATGGACTTGATGAACAGAATTTTCCAACCGTATCTAGATAAGTTTGTGATTATCTTCATAGATGATATCCTAGTGTATTCTAAGAATAAGGAGGAACACAGAGAACACTTGAAAATTGTATTGCAGACTTTAAGGGAGCAGCAGTTATACGCTAAGTTCAGTAAGTGTCACTTTTGGGAGAAAGAAGTTCGATTTTTGGGACATGTTGTATCCAATTAGGGGATAGCGGTAGATCTTGAGAAAATTGTTATGGTCAAAGAATGGAAGTAGCCCATGAATTCTATAGAGGTGAGAAGTTTTTTAGGACTAGTCGGTTATTACAGGAGATTTATAGAGAAGTTTTCAACTATTGCAGCACCCATGACCAAGTTGACCCACAAGAATGTGAAGTTCTTATGGACAGATGATTGTGAGAAAGCTTTCTAAGAGTTAAAGCAGCGGTTAACTACAGCTCCTGTCACGACCCAAACCCGCCCCTATGGGTTTAGCACCGTAACCAGCCAGTAATCCGAGATCACCAAAGGCCTGCTTAACAGTAAGACAGTATAACAGAGTACAGGGGCATGGCGGAAGCCAATACAGTAAATAAACAATGTCCAATGAGTTGTGACAGTCTGTATGCAAAAAGATTTTTCATATATTTATACAGAACAGTACGAAACAGTATGCATATATATATATATATACATCCAGTCAGTACAGGGACTTAATCCCTGATTAACAGTACAGTGCAAACGTTCAGTCTCTACAGCAAATAAAACAGTACAGTAAGGGAGAATACTAAAACACCCCATAGCCTAAGCTTGGCAGGCTCGGAACCTCGCAGTGAGGCACATTGGTTGGCTTGACAAAACTGGGAATCTACCCCGATGCTTCTAGCTTTGATCCGGTGCCTGACCACCTACATATATATATGAGCAGTGAGCTAAAACCCAGTGAATAACATAATGCGTAAAGAGGTTTAGAATGAATGTCCTTACAGTAATGAAAACAGTTCAATTCAATCAGTACATCAGTTGTTCAGTACAGTAAACAGTCATATGTGGTACATCCATTAGCATAACAGTAACAGTAGGTCTTAAAAGACCGAACAGTAATGATGGCCATCAGTCAGTAAACAGTGGTGGTTCCACGAGGAAACCGACAGAGATCTCTGTAACAGTAACAGTAAGCAGTAGGTGCTAAGGATGCCACAGTACAGTTCAGAAATAAAGGACATACATTCATTCAGTAATCGATATCGGTTCAGTAAGCAGTTCAGTTCAGTATTCAAAAGATAATCATTTGAACATATCTTTACACAATTGTTACTCACAGAGTTCTGGGCTACAGTGAACCAGAGCGTCTCCTCGGAAAGCCAACCCTATACAGTTAACAGATTGAACACACACTAAGCTATACAGTTGGGAAAGATAATAATTTAATCCCTAAATTTGCCTCGGTGTGTTCTACTTCTATGTCCTCTTTAAGATGCCTTAAACTAGGCCTAGGAATGCCTAGGATGGAAAGAGGATGCAAAGTTGTACTTGAAAACACTTTACAAAATTTGCTGAAAACAGGGGTCTCGCTCGAGCGAGGCTTCCTTCGCTCGAGCGGACATGCAAACAAAAGAGCTTCGCTCGAGCGTGGATTCCGTCGCTCGAGCGGACTGCGTGCTACAGTAAAAATGCTGGATGCTCAGATTTTTCGCTCGATGCTCGCTCGACGCTCGCTCGAGCGTGAGACACAGCTCTTCGCTCGAGCGTAGGTCCCTTCGCTCGAGCGTACGCCTGCGCGCACCAAGATGTTGAGAGCTTGCAATTTACGCTCGAGCCAACATTCCTTCGCTCGAGCGTAGCTCAGAGTAAATGGTGGTCGCTCGAGCGTAGAATCCTTCGCTCGAGCGTAGAAGCCAAATTCTGGAATTTCCAGATTTGCCTCCCAAGCTCAAACCAAGCATTCCTAACTCAAAATTCGACCTCTTGGGCCCAAATTCTGGAAAACACATCCAAACTCAATGTACAACAAGTTTCAAAGCTCAATTTGTGAATTTAAAGCCCAAGGGTGAATCAATTAAATCCAAGTTTCAAACCTATTTTTCATGAACATGAAGAACATGCAAACATGCATGAATTCAAACCATTTCAAAACTTCAAAACATGCTCTAATGAGCTCATTCCTTTCAAAACAAGTTAAAAACATGGACTTAAGCTTAATTATGAACATGCATGCGACAATTTGCCATGAAATCAACTCAAAACTCATCAATACACACATGCATGCATGAAATGAGCTACAATACTACATTACAAGCCATAAATTGGCTCTAGACTTCAACTTAGCTCTAAATCATGCAAGAATCAACATAAATGCACAATCAAGGAGATGGATTCCTACCTTAAGTCTTGTATTCAAGGTTTAGGAGCTCAAACATGCAATTACTCTTCAATTTCCTTCAATCTCCAAACCAAATCAAGCAAAATGAGATGAAGACTAACTCTCTCCCTTATCTCCCTCTCTCTAGTCGGTTGAGTGCTCTAACAAGGCTGAGGAAATGTTGTGCAAGTGTATAACAATGCTCCAATATGTGTGAGGTAGTGGGCCACTAAGTGGCGAGATTGTAAATAAGTCGAACTTTGCACTTTATCAATATTTAATCTAATTTAATCATACCTAATCAGTTTTCGGGTAATTGTACCATAAAATCACATAAATTCTACTGATCATGGAACATCAATCAATTTTGGATTCGGCCGCCGATAAGGCCTTCAATTAACAGTTTAAACATAAAAATACAAACAGATAATTAAATAGTCAAACAGATAGAATGCAAAATAACACACATACACAGTCAATTCAGTTCCAGTTTCCAGTCAGTCAATTCAGTAATTCAATCAGTTCATTTCCTCTCCATAATCGGTCTTAATTTAGCAGTAATCGGTATTAATCAGTAATCAGTAACGAGGGTTATTACAGCTCCGGTGTTAATTATACCGGTACAAGGGGAAAAGTTAGTAGTGTTTACTGATGCGAGCGGAACTGGGTTGGGATGTGTGTTGATGCAGCATCATAAGGTTGTATCTTATGCTTCTCAACAGTTAAAACCTCATAAGAGACGATATCCTACTCATGACTTAGAGTTGGCAGCAGTTGTTTTTGCATTGAAAGTGTGGCGACACTACTTGTTTGGGGGGCACTTTGAGTTATACACAGATCACAAGAGCCTCAAATATCTTTTTTCTCAAAAAGAGTTGAACATGAGGCAACAGAGGTGGGTTGAATTCATCAGCAGTTATGATTTCGAGATCCTTTACCACCCAGGGAAAGGAAATGTAGTTACAGATGCACTTAGTCGACAACATGGGATTATAGCTTCTTTGATGATTCAGGAATGGAAGTCCTTGGAGTTAATTTTGATGCATGATGTTCAACCAATAGAGAGTGCTGAGAGGGCATACATTGGTAGTTTGACCGTGTAGCCGACGTTACTGGGTAAAGCTCGTCAGATGCATAATTTAGATGGGTTTCTCATCAGCAAGCTCGATGAGCTTGTAATGGATTTGATCAATGATTGTCCTACTAATTGGTCTATGGACTTAGATGGAGGATTGCGATTCAATGGCAGGTTGTGTGTACCTAACATTGTTGAATTGAGGAAAGAGATTATGGATGATGCCCATAGGTCTTGATATACTATTCACCCTGGTGGAACTAAGATGTATCATGACCTGAAGATGACGTTTTGGTGGGAAGGTATGAAGAAAGAAGTAGGAGAGTATGTTTATCGATATTATGTGTGCCAACAAGTTAAGGCAGAACACCAATGACCGTTTGGACTTTTGCAGCCTCTTGAGATCTCTACTTGGAAATGGGTGTCACGACCCGAACCCGACCCTATGGGTTAAGGCCATAACCGGCCAGTAATCGTGTGATTACCTACGGCCTCAAACCAAATAAATCGAACTCATCAGAGATAAAGGGGCCAAACGGAAGCAATTCAAAAACTTTGTCCATAGAGCCGTGCTTAAATGCACACCATAACATTCCAAACATTTACATGTTAATAACTCACACTAGATTATGTACTAATACAAGCACTGCACATACAGGATCATACAGGTTTAAGTCGGTCAAACCCAAAACTTATATACAAAAGTGGTCCGATGTCTTCACCAACAAAACTAAACTATAAACAAAGGACAAAAGGGCGAAGACAGTCTCATGCGTGAGACTTTTGGGCTGACTCTTCAAAACTCTAATTGGTTCTCACAATTCACCGGGGCTGGTTTTGGACGTCCCTTGGCTCACCTACATGTACATGAATGAGCGTGAGCGAATGCCCAGTGAATAATATCAATTAAGAAAGGTACATAAGTAATCATAGAAACAGTTATAGCAAACGGCCTTTGGCCCAATCATTTATGTCCATCGGCCTTCGGCCCAATCATCTATATCTATCGTTCGTATCCATCGGCCTTCGGCCCAGTCATTCATGTCAATCGGCCTTTGGCCCAATTAATTATATCAATCGGCTTTTGGCCCAATCATTCATATCAATCGGCCTTTGGCCCAATCAATCATATCAATCGGCCTTTGGCCCAATCATTCGTATCAATCGGCCTTTGGCCTAATCATTCGTATCAATCGGCCTTTGGCCCAATCATTCGTATCAATCGTTGTCCGCCATTCGAATTTATGAACGTACAAAACTTACATATAAGTAAACAATTGGACAACGGTATACTTCAAATATCTTGTTAAGATATTACTCACAGTGATCGGCTTGCGGAATTGTCCTGGAACTCGACCCTACACATGCCATGAACACAAAAGGGTCACTAACAATTCAATCCGTTCAAAATTCACATTTTCCTCTTTAGGCTTCATTCCTATCTCTTTAATTCAATTACAATGCTCAATGTATGCCTAAGAGTGTTTAGGAGTGAAAGGGAACGGAAAACAGAACGCAGAATCCATAAACAAAATTTCAGGAAACAGGGTCCCCGCTCGAGCGTGGACTTCCCCGCTCGAGCGGACCCCCTTAAGGCTGCAAAAGTTCTGGTTACCTCAAATTCACGCTCGAGCGTGAACTCGGCCGCTCAAGCGGACCTCCTGCCTACATAGCTCCCCGCTCGAGCGCCAACTTCTCCGCTCGAGTGGGTTCCATGTCTGCAAAGAAAATGCTGGGAGCTCGATTTTCCCGCTCGAGCGGCCCTTTCCCCGCTCGAGCGGACATCAAAAATCTGGGTTTTCCAGATTGAGTTCTTGAGCTCCAATTCAAATTCCAACCATCCAAATATGCATGCAATGGCTCAAATCTCAAATATACACATATTAATATGATACCCATGCAAGATCACGACATTAGGAAGCTCAATCTCTTATATCATTTACATGCATATTTCAAATTAATCCCAATTCATCACCAACATATCAAATTCTATCATGCAAAGCTTATTCTTTCATAATCTACTCTTGCATGTAAGAAATACACATCATTCACAACTTATTTGGTGAGGAAATGGTCACACACATGGATTTCCTTCAAACTTCAACATAGATTACACAAATTAAGCTCAATCATGGAAATCTATAACAATTCTTCACATACATGCTTCAATTAGCTTGAAATCCAACATATACAACTCAATTCCCTCATATGCAAACTAATTCATGCTCTTGGCCATCTATTAAACTTAAACTCACAAGGTAGTGACTAAAAATGCATGAATTACTCACCAAGGAGCTTAATCTTCACAATTTATGACAATTCTTGAGCTTAATCTCCAAAAGGTCCAAGTCTTGAACCACAATGCACAATCCTCTCCTCTCTCTCTCTAACAGTCGGCTCTCTCTAAGTTTTAGAGCTCAAACTCAGCCAAAATGTAATAAGGAAAGAGAATTGAGGGTGTAGTGCCCCTTTACAACATAGCCCACTAATTCAATATAATAATAATAAACAATTGGGCACTAATTCACTAAATTAGTCAACTTAATCTGGCCCGAATTAATTTTTCAATTAAACTTCACCGTGGGCTCTAAAAATTACGTTGATCACGAAGGCGTAATCAGTTTTGGGTTCTGTGGCCGATAAGGCCCTCAATTAAATTTCCAAAGCAAATTATTCAAACAGATATTCCTACGATGAACAGGTAAAATTCTCAAATCATATACATAATCACAAAATGGCACACAAAACCATATCAAAACATATAATCATATACGTATTAGGGACCGATTAGCATAATACAGAACAGGGGTGTCACAATGGGAGTACATCTCTATGAATTTCATGGATGGATTGCTGCGGTCTAAGCGAGGTAATGAATCTATTTGGGTGATAGTGGATCGACTCACCAAGTCTACTTATTTTATTCCAATCAGTGTTCACCGAACTGCGGATAAACTGGCTAGGTTGTATATTCGGGAGGTGGTGCGACTTCATGGCGCACCAGTTTCTATGTTTTGGATCATGATCCGTTGTTTGTGGCAGAGTTTTCAGCATGCTTTGGGTGCTAGGTTAGACTTGAGCACGACTTATCATCCTCAGACGGATGGGCAAACTGAGCGGGTAAATCAAATCTTAGAGGATATGTTGAGAGTTTGTGTCCTCGATCTTGGTGGTAGTTGGAAAGAACACTTGCCATTGGTGGAGTTTGCTTATAATAATAGCTATCACTCTAGTATTGGGATGGCACCTTTTGAGGCTTTGTATAGAAGGCCATGTCGATCACCTGCTTGTTGAATGGAGATATGGGATGTGCCATTGTTAAGGCCAGAGTTGGTGAGAGAGACCACGGAGAAGGTGAATATTATTCGGGAACATTTAGATTTTGTTTCATCCCTAAGATTTGGGTAATGGAATATCGATTGGAGTTTAGTCATAATTTAATATTTAATTATTCAAATTTTGGGGCGTGACACACACCGCAGTAAGCCTTGTTGTCTCGTTCTTGACATACGTAAACTAAAACCCGCATTGGATTGCATACTTACATAAAACATCACGAAATTCTTGTGCACCTCCTATAAACCGTTGTCCCACATACGTAATACCATTTGCCCAAGGGGCTGACAACCACACTTTCTCTTTATGGTGGAAAAATCTCTGGAGTGCATCACCTCCCATATGCAGCGACCTAGAGCTACTCGACTAACCAATATCACTTTTCAAATCAACGACAACCTCTACATGGTGTAACCCCATTGATTTGGCAAGCAATAACATGTTCTGAAATTCTTCGTCATTGTCTAAATCACACCTATTAATCCCTGGTAGTCGACAAAACACTGAAATAGAACAAGCAGACAACTCGTCCCATTTCTCACACAAACACTCCACCAAAAGCAAATAACACAATGCGTGAACCATATTTATTACAATTGAACTGCAACCATATGTGCATACCAACATCATAAATGTACGAGCACGAAATAATCTTCTCGTATAATCCTGTTGATCAAGTTTGCACTCCTCCAAACATCGTCGCTTTGCCACCTGAAAACACAAACGTGAGCTAACCGACGAGTGTGTGCCGGAAACCCCTCCGATGCCTAAGTCAGCAACTAGACAATAGACAATAAGCTCTGTGTATTCAAGAGTAAGAATTGGGATACCTGTACATAGGTCTGGTCATGAGCTTTTATAGATTCTGCCTGGCACAATCCTAGTAAGATTCCAACTCTTCCTTAAAAGAGTCCTCCTAGGAATCATTCACCCTACTCACTACCAACCAAGTTAGATGGTTTGCACAATCTTAGTAGGACTCTACTCTCCTTAGCAGAGCCCTCCTAGGAGTCTCAAACTCAATGAAGAGAGTCTATTATAATAACACTCTGCTTTCCACCAACCAAGTAAGATGGTTACCTCCTTTGTTTAGGCTGCTGCGACCTAACCGAGCTATATTACCTCGGTCATACACTCAAGTAATGACGTAGATAGCATTCGGCCAAGCTACACCAAGCCCGGCCTCCTTTCTCACTAATACCTCGGCTAACCACCAAGCCCACTTATTTAGGTAGCTCGGTCCAAAGTACCTCTACCCAGCTTTCATACAACATGGGACCGAGCTACTCGAAGCCCATACCTCGGCCTTTAGTCCGGCCCATAATAGAGACTAAAGGATCGTAGCTCGGCCAATATTTATTTATTAATTACCCTCTCAATTACTCCTTAATTCCATCTGCAAAGCATGATTTAGGATTATTCTTCTCCAGCTGAGCTAAAACATTCAAGCCAACCGAGCTCACCTTCTACCGAGCTACCGATTTGGCTGGTCTAGAAACGTCATGTCAGCTGCTCTGTACGTCGTTTCACTTCCCAAGCACGTCTGAATCATTATCTATTCCCCTAGACACGTGGCTCGCTTCCACTGATCAAGTATAACTGTCACAGCCGTCGTTGTACCTCGAAAGTTTTGAACAGTCCTGCCCATTTTTGTGTTTTAAACAAAAACCCTTCTTTTTTAACCAAACACTCCACTGTTCATCTTCTCTCACTCTTCGTGCTTTTGAGACCTGTCCTTACTTTTATAATGCTCATTTTTTCAAATGGAATGGAATGAAATCTGTTATTTTCCAACCTTTTTGTCCAGTTCATATCCTGCTTGTGTTTGTCTTTCAACTTTAATTGGCATGTCTTGAACTTTTTTGGCCGAGACAGCCATCTCGGTCCAGGAGCTTTGTAATCTGCTAACCTTGCTATGTGTTGGCCCTGCCAACTTTCTTCGGCCTAGAACCTTATCTCGTTTGAAGAGAACTAAATGTTGGTCATACCTGCTAACTTTCTTCAGCCTAAATCCTTATCTTAGCTGAAGAGAGCTAAATGTTGGTTATACCTGCCAACTTTCTTCAGCCTAGATCCTTATCTCGGCTGAAGAGAGCTAAAAGTTTGGCTAATCCAGCCAATCTTCTTCAGCCCAGATTCTTATCTCGGCTGAAGAGAGCTAAATGTTTGGCTAATCCAGCCAATCTTCTTCAGCCAAATCCTTATTTCGGCTGAAGAGAGCTAAAAGTTTGGCTAATCCAGCCAATCATCTTCAGCCTTGATCCTTATCTTGGCTGAAAAGAGTTAAAAGCTTGGCTAATCCAGCCAATCTTTTTCAGCCCAGATCCTTATCCCGGCTAAAGAGAGTTAAAATTTTGGCTAATCTAGCCAATCTTCTTTAGCCAGATCCTTATCTCAGCTAAAGAGAGCTAAAAGTTTGGTTAATCCAGCCAATCTTCTTCAACCAGATCCTTATCTCGGTTGAAGAGAGCTAAAAGTTTGGCTAATCTAGCCAATCTTCTTCAACCTAGATCCTTATCTCGGCTGAAGAGAGCTAAAAGTTAGGCTAATCCAGCCAATCTTCTTCAGCCAGATCCTTATCTCGGCTAAAGAGAGCTAAAAGTTTGGCTAATCCAGTCAATCTTCTTCAGCCCAGATCCTTATCTCGGCTGAAGAGAGCTAAAAGTTTGGCTAATCCAGCCAATCTTCTTCAGCCAAATCCTTATCTTGGCTAAAGAGAGCTAAAAGTTTGGCTAATCCAGGCAATCTTCTTCAGCCTAGATCCTTATCTCGGCTGAAGAGAGCTAAAAGTTTGGCTAATCCAGCCAATCTTCTTCAGCCAGTTCCTGATCTCGGCTAAAGAGAGTTAAAAGTTTGGCTAATCCAGCCAATCTTCTTCAACCAGATCCTTATCTCGGCTGAAGAATAAAAAAAGTATTGGTCAAACCTGCCAACCTTTTTTATTGCCCCCTAGTCGGGCAAAGACTTGTTAGAAAGAGTTGGTCAATCCTGCCAACCCACTTTGCCCCCAGTTGGGCAAAGATTTTTTACTTGGTTGGTCCTTTTTGTCAACCGTGTTAACTTTTGCTGAGGGTGTTTCGTCCGTCCTCGCTATTATGTCGGATTCTGCCTAGGTGCGAATCCCATCTTCCTCTACCAAGATGTGTTGGTGCACTCTTTCCATCAGGGCTTCCATAGTAAGAGGCGGTGTTATTGTCATTGAATCTCTCAACCTATGACCCACTGGTAGACCTTGCTTATACTGTACAATAGCTAAGTTTGTAGGGCAATCTCCAATCTGATTAAAAATCTCCCAATATCGATTGTTGTAAGACTTCAATGTTTCCTTCTCGTCCATATCTATGGAGAGTAGCTAGTTAATCTCCACCGGTGTCTTGGTGTTTGTTCTGAATCTGGTTACAAATGCTTCTGCTAGTTGCGCCCATGAAGCTATGCTACCTTCTGGCAACCTTTCAAACCACGTTAAACCCAAGTCACCAAGGCTGGAAGGGAATAGGATACACATTAGAGCCTCATTTCGCTGATACACCGCCATGACCTGGCGAAAGTGGCTCAAGTGCATGTAGGGGTCCGACTTCTCCTCATAAGTTTTGAATTTAGGCTGATGGAAGCCTAAGGGTAATGGTGCATTCTCAATTTCCGGAATGAACGGCGAGCTCTGTAGCCTTGTTAACACTTTGTTTGCTGGTTCGCAAGCAAGGCGTGGCATTGGCATTCCTACCTCAACACTTCCATGTGTCCTAGGGGCCAATCGCTGTAGGGCTGAAACCCTGTGAGGGTCATGAGCCCTATAGTCTTCCTGCCATCGGGCCCTCTCCTCTAGCACTATTCGTAGGTCTGCTGACCTTGGCAACTCTGTGTGTCTAGATGTCGTTTGGTGCGTGTGCGAGGGTCGATAGCTGTTTCCCTCCGTATACGACCTTTCAGTCCTCGTTCTCTCAGACCTGGAGAAACGAGTCCTGGAAGTCCTTGATTGAGTGTCGCATGTCCTTAGGCTTTTACTTTCAACTTGGAATGGCGTGACTTGTCTGCCACCATCTTCTAAATGGTAAGAGGGTGTGTTGCCTTTGTGTCCCTCTTTTGTCGCCACCCCTTTGCGTTTTATCTGGCACTTCATCATCGCCATGTCCGCCGCTACCCTTCGTATCATCTCGTCTTGCTCCCTCACGCGATCCTCCAGAACTTGAGGATCCAACCTCCGCTTCTGTCTTTCAGGACTTTGAGAGCGACGGGGACTGGCACCCCGTCTCTCCCGTGTGTCCCTCCGGGAGTTCCGTCGCTAGGGTTCTAATTCTGCCATGGGTGGGATAGAAGGCAAACCTTCGCGCCTCCCGCCCCCTTCCGGGGTTTGCCCATCAATAACAGATTGCTGCAAATCTTCGTTGTGCGCCATTGACTTCAACTAAGGAGAAAAACTCGATCAAAAGGTTTTGTTCTTTATGGTTTTCCCACAGACGGCGCCAATTGTACGAGCACGAAATAATCTTCTCGTATAATCTTGTTGATCAAGTTTGCACTCCTCCAAACGTCGTTGCCTTACCACTTGAAAACACAAACATGAGCTAACCGGCGGGTGTATGCCGGAAACCCCTCCGATGCCTAAGTCAGCAACTAGACAATAGACAATAAGCTCTGTGTATTCTAGAGTAAGAATTGGGATACCTATACATAGGTCTGGTCATGAGCTTTTATAGATTCTGCCTGGCACAATCCTAGTAGGATTCCAACTCTTCCTTAAAAGAGTCCTCATAGGAATCATTCACCCTACTCACTACCAACCAAGTGAGATGGTTTGCACTATCCTAGTAGGACTCTACTCTTCTTAGCAGAGCCCTCCTAGGAGTCTCAAGCTCAATAAAGAGTGTCTATTATAATAACACTCTGCTTTCCACCAACCAAGTAAGATGGTTACCTTCTTTGTTTAGGCTGCTGCGACCTAACCGAGCTATATTACCTCGGTCATACACTCAAGTAATGACGTAGATAGCATTCGGCCGAGCTATACCAAGCCCAACCTCCTTTCTCACTAATACCTCGGCTAACCACCAAGCCTACTTATTTAGGTAGCTCAATCCAAAGCACCTCTGCCCAGCTTTCATACAACATGGGACCGAGCTACTCAAAGCCCATACCTCGGCCTTTAGTACAGCCCATAACAGAGACTAAAGGATCGTAGCTCGGCCAATATTTATTTATAAATTACCCTCTCAATAAAGTTATCCATCTCCTACAAAAACACAACAAAACAAAACTCAACAATCACATAACAACTATACGAACAACAATACATACAATAATCAATACTATATGAACATTCACATTATGCAAACTAAATGCCTATGTGTACAGTTCCACTACTAAATCCATAATGAAAACTACCACCATCATCCTTGCACAACATAAAACATTTTACAAATTCAAAATCACACCACCAGAATGATGTCATAATACATAACATGCATACAGCCCTCCATAACCTCATATTAATAAGATGTGAACATCCACATTAAGCAAGCATCAAAAACTCATCAAAAAAGCACTTGCATTACCACATACATCAAAAACATAACATAAAACGAACGTACATTCATACACAATGTATATGCCTATATGTACATTTTACACTGCTAAATCCAAACCCAAAATATCACCATCATCATTACCAATAAGATGTGAACATTCACATTGTTCACTTAATCCAAATTACCTCCCCATCACAGAGCCACACAAAATGCATATAAATAAAAAAAGCAGAGCCTCCGATCTACATACTTTAAACACCATATCATCCAATCCATCACATAAATCAAAACATAAACTCAACATGCATTCAACATCAAAATGATACTAACCTTGATCATTGAATCTTGCACTCGTCCTCTACCTTGAAAATGACTGATTTGAACCAGTTATACTCCAAACAATGTCACAACCGAACACCGTTTGAACGAGCCACAACAACAACAATGAAACCCTAGCACACACCAGCCTTTAAACGAGCCAACAAAATTGAAATGTATCCAACCAAATCAGAATCAAAACGACATGCGTGAATATAACAACCTACCAAAACAGAATTAACAAAAAATAAGGAAACGCTTATATCTGTTATATGTATCAACAATAATATATATATATATATATATAAGGGCATAATAGTCCATTAAAAATAATAAAATGAGAAAAAATGATCTCATGGAATAAAAAGATAAATACATGGGACTAATCAGACTATAGTAATCCTTTATGGACCTAATGGGTTATAACAACTCTAAAATGGATTTATTAATAAAAATCCATTTAGAAGCTTTATAATAAACAATAATTGATGAAACAATATTTATAAAAATAAATAAATAGATATATTAAATTTAATTTTGTTTATAGAATTAAAATATAATAAATAAATCAAGTATACATAATTTTTTATAAAAATAAACAACTTATTTTAAAAAATATCAAAGAAAGTAATGAATGGTACACCGATGTATGAAGGGTGGGACACAAATTATTGAGATATGATAATTTTACCTTCAAATCTCCTCCTCACCTCTCATATCATCTTTCATATAATGACAAAGGGGAAGTTATACACATTAATTAATATATTAATTAGTATGTTAATAGATGATGTGATATAATTTTATTTCTTTTAAATATTTATAATTTGTATAATAAGTGGAGTCTATAATTTTAAAATTGCAATGTTATACATTGTGTTAGTGTGCAAAATACCACCTATTCCGCTAAAACCACACCGATCTGCTAGCTTAAATTTTATAATCGGCCTTCGAAATCGCTCCGTTCTACTATAGTTAATACATATATATATTTTAACCTCTAAGAAAATATCAAAGTTAAAATGAGTATGAGAGATTTAAAATGTGAAATTTGTTACAAATTAATAGTTATATATATATAAAATATTATATCAAATTAGTTTGTGTTATATATATGAAAAATATTATGTAAATTAATATTATATATTATATAAATACTTAATAATTAGTTAAAATATTTTTTAATTCGTCCAAAATTGTTCAAACTGTGATTTGCAAATCTACTTACCTATCAATTTACCATTTAATTTATAATTTGGGTCCAGCTTGTCTCAAGTTAAGATCAAGACTGGACCTGTCCAGTTCGGCCCATGAGGCCCATTTTTTGGGTCCGTTTTGATAATCCGAACCGTTTAATGTGTAGAACTCGTCGAATACTACATGCCTGTAAAAAATCACGTTGATCGGATATCAATAACTATATGATCAAATTAGTTTTGTATTAAAAAAAAATGGACGGTGAAAAAATTAACGGTTGATAAAAAACTGTTTTGTTCACATAGCTATCGATATCCGATCAACGTGATTTTTTACAAGCATATAGTACTCGACGAGTTCTACACATTTAACGGTTCGAATTATTAAAATGAGACCCGTGGTAGACTCTCACAAGCCTAACAACACAGTTCAATCTGATCTTAGACTGGACTGGACCAAAGCCACTGCCTTATAATTTTACCCTCAAACTATTCAAATCACACAATAAACGCTACTAGGTATAGTTTTGGTAGTTTATTGATTTCATCTTCTTCAATGAACTCTACTTTTCATATTTGAAACATTTTAGAGTTAGGCCTCGTTTGGGAACAGGCTAATTTAGTAACTTTTTGGCTATTTGGCTAAAAAGGTAGGTAAAAACAACTTGTATGTTTGGGATGACTTTTTGGCTAATTACGAAAATATGTGCAAAAAGTAAAGAGAAAAGAGAATGTTTGGCTTTTTGGTATGAATTGTTGGCTTTTTGACTAATTTAGTAACTTTTTGACTAATTGACTAAAAAAATTAGTCCCCAAAATCATTAATGAAACTTGAACTTGAAAATTCATTAAAAAGTTTCAGGGAACAACACACTGTTTAGCTTTGTTCACCAAGAAGTCAAACTCAAATACTCGTAGACTAGAAGTGGTATCAGTCGTGGATTGACAAAAAAAAAAAAAAATTATTTTTTTGCTATTTTAATTTAGGATTAAAAAATTTGTTTGAATTGTATATTTTATTTTTTTAACTTTTATAAAAAAAAATAAAATAATTATGATTTAAATGTGATATTTTATTTTATTAAAATTTTAACTTATTTTATCTTTTAGTGATTATTTTAATCCCTTCTTTTATTACAAATAAAATCACTCGTGCACTGACAATTGTAAAAAAATATTTTCCTTCGCTGAATTTTCTCTTATTTTTATCCGTTTTACAGCTTAACATTTTAGTATAAAAGTTAAAAAGTCATTAAAAAAATTAAAAAGCCAACGACTTATACCAAAAAGTCAAAAATTCTATTTTCTCTCTACTTTTTATACATCTTCTGGTAAAAAATCAAAAAAATCATTATAAATATACTAATTTTTTTTACCTCATGATATTTTAGTCAAAAAACTAAAAAATTACTAAAATAATATGTTTCCAAATGATACCTAAATTTAATTTGTTTCAAACTCACCAACCACAATTTTCTTACAACTTTAAATTCTTCCGCCCTGTTTGGGATATAATTTTTTTAGACCAAAATAGTTAATGGAAATAAAATAGGTTAAAATAGTTAATAAGATAAAATATCACATTTAAATTATAATTATTATTTTTTTTACAACTATCAAATCAATTATAAAAAAAATTAATTATTATTCCAATTACAAAATTTTTAACTAAATTAAAATAGTTAATAACAAAAAAAATTAATTAAAATAATAAAGTTTCCAATCGAAACGAGGCTAGAGTCAGCACTGCTAATCCGATCCTCTCTAGTCTTGACATTTACCCATCGATCATCTCTCGCATTCTTTCCACTTCTGACTGCCTAAACTTGTGCAAGCCATCCACGTTTTCTTTATTATGCCACTAAAACGCAATTTAACCTGATGACATATTTGAAGGATATTGCTAGAAGTCTCCACCTAAGAACATTTCCAACGGTTTAGTATTTTTTTCTTTAAATTTGAGTAAAAAAAGTATAATTTCTTTAATCTGATATGAGCAGCTCCAACGGTACACTATAGCTTTCATCAAATCTAAGTGGACGTTCGGGGGATGACCGGAAAGTTAAAATGAATCTTCCTCATGACGCGTGTTGGACGAGGATGAATGGCTTCAACACTGTATAATCCTTGAAATAAGCCTTTCATCTTTGACGCCTCTGATGATTGGATCTACATACTATATTATATAGCAACATATTTGGAATTTTTTTTGTTTCTACTGTTTCTTTTTTTTTTTTGTTTTTTTGCTTACTCTTGGCACTTGATTGATTGTGGCTTGAATTCAACTAGGTTTTTAAATGGGTTTTGTGAGCTGAGTTGAGCTCTTTATGGAGAATCTATCAACAATTGTTGTGGTCTTTGCACTTCTTGACCTTGAGTCAACTTTTTTTTTTTTCCCCCAATTCTGGATTAGGCCAATTTGTATAATACCCAGTTAGAATTTAGGAGCTTAGTTTCATATTGAGAATTATTTTTTGAATTCTCATCTATGTTGGTCTTTGATACGAAGAATTGCTTGAGCCATACCTTTCATCAAGTTCTGTTGAAGAAAAACACGATCATGAAGAACACAAATCCAGAAAATTAGCAGAGTAGAAGAACAAGTATAGAGGAATTTTTTCTCTCTCTAGCTCTGTGAAGTTTCTCTCTCTAGGGTACGAATACGAATACGAATACGAATACGAAAGTTCGTTTATTTGTCCTAGCAATACCCAGTTCGGCTGATATCTACGTTTAGCCATGGCTACTGCTATGAATTTTCTATGTATTTCGGACGACCGATGGGACAACTGGCCAGACGTTGGGACCCACCTCCAACGTAAAGACACAATATTTTGATGAAATCTACCCAGCTACTTAGTTTGGTGAAATCTTTGGGCCGTTCTCATTTTGATATCATTTTGATGAAACCGTTAGAGGCAAAAAAGTTACTATTTTTCACAAATTCAAATTTGGTGATGATATGCTTCACCGTTAGAGATGGTCTAAGAAGCATGGATATGTTTTAAAGAGAAAGGCCTATTTTGATAATTAAGAAAAACAAAAAAAGTTAGTTTATTGACTTATTAATTTATTTAGGTCATATTATCTCTTTATTTTTTATGTATTTTTTTAAAATAAAATAAAAAAATATTGTATTTTTCTTTTTTACTTTTCAAAATAAGCCGAAGTGTGTGTTGGACACTGATATTTTTAAAAGGATTAGGCTTCTTTTATATTCACATTTCAATATGAGAAAATTTGAGGGACTTGTGGAGTCGACCACATGTCTCGTTTCGATGATTCAAACCGTTTCACTTTTTAGGTTTTATTGTGTGGAATATCCAAGTAAAAAATCAAAATGATCAGATATTAGTAGCTACATGTTTGAATCAATTTTGTATTACGAAAATGAATGATTATTCTTAAAATCATATTTGTCGTTCATTTTTTTTAAACATATATAATTAAAATATATAGTTACTGATTTTCAATTATTTTGATTTTTTATATGTATATTCTATTCAATGAGTCCAAAAAAACGAATAATTTAGATTATCAAAAATCAATTTTAAAATGAATCTACAAAATCTAAACGCTCAAAAGAAGCCAAACCCTTTTTAAAAACACGTTTGACACATTTTCAATGTGTTTTAATTAAAAAATTATATTCAATTATTGGACACTTTAGCGGCACATTTTAAACCCTTTGAACATGTCCTTGTGATAAATCACTTTACAATAATAATATTTTACATTTTAAAAAATATAATTTATGCATTATAAATATATTTTGAAACATTTATAAAATGAATACATTATATATTTTACAATGTTTAGTAATTTTTTTTTACATTACTTAGAATATAATTCTTACGTAAATGATATATTGAATTTTAAATTATGAAAAATATATAATTTTTAAAATATATTTAGTGTAATGTTACAATTTTTTTTTATTTTTAATAAATTATTTATATATGACATATAATAAGTTTATAAATATACAAAATTTTAATATGTCTTAAACGTGTCGTTTCTTATATTTTTCCAAAATCAATGTATCAAAATGTTCGTGTCGTGTCAATATCGTACCTGTCCTACTTAGTTCATGACTCAAACCATGAGTAGTAATTTTAGTTCAAACTAAGGCATCTTTTGGAAAGATAGTTAAAAATTATTTTTCAACTTTTAACTTATTTTGAGTCATATCATCTTTTTACGTTTTTACATATTTTTTCAAAAAAAACTAAAAAAAGTTTAAAAAATTAACTTTTAACCAACTTTCCAAAACAATCCCTAATTGATTTTCTTTTGTTTGGGCTTTCAATGATGCTCCTAAACCTAATTTTCAGACATAACTTTAGAAGTTTGTGCTTAAGTATTGATTAAAAACTTTAATTTTGTGATAAATACATTATTATTCAGTTTTGGTAGGATTTAAATTCTAAACATAGAAGATGGACTTTGTTCCCTGAATTTAAAAAAGGAAGATACTTCAGTTTTGGTAGGATTTCAACTAATGTAGACATAAATTGCAATGGAGGACAAAAACTTTTTGAAAAGCAGTTGTTTCGAAAGTTAATTATTTCAATTAATTTTTTAATTTTTTACGAAAAAAATATGTAAAAAAAATAAAATAAAGAGAAGAATTATTTTTTATTAAATAGGCCACTCTATCTTATTTATTTACTAGTGCGTGATACATGCGATGCGTGTGTAATTCAAATAACTAATAATAAAAACAAATAATAAAGAATTTAATATCATAATATGTATGTTGCTTAAATGATAAGTATGTTCTTAATAAAACTCAAGGTCTTAGGTTCAAAACTTACTTACGTTGTGCTAATTTTATTTTATTTTTTTAGTATATATAAAGTTTCCATGTGACAAAAGGAGAAGAATGTTTCACTAAATCAATTTAAGCCTCCACTTAATAATAGTATAGATAGATAGATAGATTTTAATAGATATAAAGTTACTAAGTGACATAAGGAGAAGAATGTTTCACTAAACCAATTTAAGCCTTCACTTAATAATAATATAGATATAGATAGATTTATGTATAATATTTTTTTTATTTTAGCATATATAAAGTTGTCACGTGACATAAGGAGAAGAATACTTCACTAAACCAATTTAATATAGCATATATAAAGTTGTCATGTGACATAAGGAGAAGAATGCTTCACTAAACCAATTAATAGATAGATAAATATGTTCTTAATGAAATCTAAGGTTTTGAGTTCAAAACTTGCTTACGCTGTATAATAATTTTTTTATTTTAACATATATAAAGTTACCATGTGGTATGAGGAGAAGAATGTATCACTAAATCAATTTAAGTTTTCACTTAATAATAATATAGATAGACAGATTTATCTATTTATTGATTTTTTTAAAATTTCTTTTAATTTTGTTTTTCAACAACACTTCACTTCTCTTTGGCTTATTTTGACAACACATTTAAAAATCAATTTTTTTATTTTTAATTTTTTAAGTGACATCACCTCTTTAATTTTTTTTTTATAATATTTTTAATTAAAAAAATTTTAAAAATTAATTTTTAACATACTTTTTAAAATTGGCGAAAGTTCTATAAAAAAAAAAAAAAAAAAAAGCTGTAAATATAAAATAAATTAATAAAAAGGAATAAATGAACAAATAAATGAACGAGGGACATCTATATAAGATTGCCAAAATAGTCGACGACTATCAGGTTTTTTCTCTTTCACACCCTCTCTCTCTTCTCTAATTAATCAGGTTTGCTTTCTGTGCCCTTCTCTCTCTCTCTCTCTCTCTCTCTTAAATTTTGCTAACTGGTTTCTATATTCTGCATTAAGTTTTTCAGTTTACGTTCTTCTTTTGTTCTCTTTACCTTTTCTGATTGCTTTGTCTCAACCCACAAATTAATTTTTTTTAATTATTTTTTTGTTTATTTTTTCATGATGATAATTTTGGGTTTTTGATATTCTAGGGTTGTTGCCACTGGAGATCCTTGATGTCCATTTCTTGCAAATCTCATTTTGATGAGGGTTTTTAGGGTTTCTACTGATGAAGCTATTCGTCTGGAGAGAGGTATCTGATGGTTGATACATATATAATATATGTGTTGGTATATTGTCACCTCTTTCTCTCTCATGCATTTAGCTGTTTTGATCATCTGATTTGTATTTAGATCGTCGTCCCAGAATAGAAGATGGTGTTGTAAAATTCATTTCTGAAGAGTCTTAAAAAAAAAAAAAAAAAAATTGGGGTTTTGGGTGAGAAAAAATGACAAAAATTTTGGGTTGTACCTGTAAAGATAATATAGAAGACTCTTGAGTTGGGTTTTGAATTAATATGAATCCCTTGTTCTGTTTGGAATAATTGAGTGTTTTTGCTCTGATTTTGGATAAAATTTAGTGGGTTTGGGAGGGTCAAAATGGAAGATGAAAAAAAGTCAGTCATGGGAAGCGATGGGTTGGATTTAGCGAATGGAACTGCAAGTCCACAGAATGAGATGGTAGATTTTACGCCAGAAAAAGGTGAGTCGAGCGATGTAGTGTTCTCAAGAGAAGAACCTCTTGTGAGTAAGGAACCGAGAGTATCTAGTGGGTGTACTTGCGGTGCAAAGAAAGTTAAATCTGGGATGCTCAGTGAAGATTCTGAGCTTAGCAAGAATGAGAAAGTTGGGCATGAGAAGAAACTCAGTAGGCAAGACAGGATCGAGCTGGGGCGATTGTTTCAGGGTGCTGTGAGTTCCCATGATTGGGAACTCGCAGAAAGTTTGATCTTTTTGGCAGATCCGCAAACACTGAACGACGCCTTGTGCATTGCCTTGGATTCGATCTGGTTCTTGAGCACACAACAGGAGCTAGATGGGATAACTGGTTTAATTAAGAAGATCATTGCTAACGGTGCTTATGACTTCACAAGATCTGCTCTTAGGACTTCTTTCCTTGCTTCATGTGTTTCTGCTTGCCAGAGCAGAACAATGAGTTTGGCAGACACCGTGACTGTAATGGCCCAAAGGTAAATATCATATGATTGCTTAGTTTTCGGTGCCTTGTGTATCCAATATCTATATTTATTGAGGATAAAACAATCGTGAATGAAAAACAGCAATACCTCCCAGTGGCATTTTTTCTTTCCTTTCAGAATTCTTTCTTTGTTGGGCGCATTAAATTATATGTTAACATATAATTTAATGCGCCCAACAAGGAATTCTGAAATCTAGGCTGTAGGCTATGATGCATGATCATATGCACTGTAGATTTTAGACTGCTTTATGCACTGTAGGTTTTAGACTGCTTTCTGACAAGGTCAATTTCTTGATCCTATGCTAAATTTGCATGTTCTGCTTTAAATTGAAATTTTCAACTTCATAACCTCCCAACATAACATAATGTATTGTATTATAAGTAGTCGACTAAAATTATTTGGATTTAACTATAGCTATACTAATATGTTAAAAAACAAAAACTATAGATCAATTAAGGGAAAATTACATGTGACTAAATTTTTTTTTTTTTTATAATTTCATTTAAAGGATTTCAAAATTTCAAATTAGATATGATTAGATAGACCAATAGTTTTAAAGATTGTAAAAACTTCAAATTAAATATGGTTAGATGAACTGATAATTTTATGCCACACTTCTTTTTAAAGTCAAAAAATTGAGAAATTCAGTTTATGACTTTGGAACACTCAATCCTTATTGTTAAAACCCCACTTTTGTATATATATATATGAGTGTTGTTTGTTATTTTTGTTAACTTTTGCATGAAGCAAATGTGCCATTTTGTTTTATCATTACTTTTTTTTGGCAGGTTGCATGAGCGTCTCAAAGAATGCAATGGGGATGAAGTTTTGAAGGCAGAAGCTGCTGCCAAGGTTCAGAAGTTTACTGAATGGGCTCTGAAATGTATAGGCTTTCATTCTCGTAGTCAGGGTAATAAGGACAAAGTGAGTCAAAGCTCAGCTGTTGAGATTCAACTCCAATTATCAGCATTCAAGATATTTCTAGATCTAGCAGGAAACCATCTTACTGGGAAGGACTTCACGGAGGCCTTTGATGCAGCTTGTTTTCCCCTTACTCTCTTCTCTAGTTCATTTGACCCCGGTTGGGCATCTGGCATATCAGCAACTGCAATTCAAGGGTTGCTGGTTATGTTGGTAGAAGGAGGTGCAGACAATGTGAACCAATGTTTTCTTGAAGCCTCACGTTTTGGGAGCACAGAGCTTGTTCGCATATTGTTGCAGGTAATGGTAGTTATTTTCAGTCATCATTGATGGACATCATGCAATTGTCATTTACAATAGGCTTGGATTACCAAAGATGAAATTGATTTAAGAGGGACCGAATTGGTTATGAAGGGGCCGAATTTAAGCTAAATGGTAACAGCTTCAAGTTTTTTACTGAAATAGTAAGAGGCTACCCTAATGGTAGATTATGCCATAAATCGTTTCCTTTTGCATAGTGAACATCGTCATTATGAAATTAGGGTCCAGAAAAACATTGATACATCATAGGGTTTGAAAAACTGAATACAAAATGGAAAAGAAATTAATTATTGCTGCATATTAAAATCTTAGAAATCAAAAGTTCGTTGGTCATCTTGTTTCCTTCTTTATCTGTACCATTGTTAAATGATTTAATAAGAGGGTTCTGTGAATGAGCTCTTCTTGTTATAAATTCCATCTTTTCGAACCAATTTGTGTTTCTTTGCATTCATGCGAAATCAATCAATTATACGCTTGATTCCCCTTGGTAACCATAATAAACAAACAGATAGAATAATAAGATCCATAGATTGAGAAGGAACATAAGAATGATAACACTGGCATTGCTCATTAAGGATCATTAGTTTGATATTACGTAAGACTCAAAAAAACAAATTACGTTGAAAGAAATCTGCTTCAGTTTTGTCTGAAGATTATTTTCCCTGCAAATTGAATTACTCAATCAGTCCCTAGAATTATATCACCTGTTCCTCAGTGTTAGTAAGCTTGTAATGTGATCTGAAACAGCATACAGATCTAGTAGTTGTCTGTTTCCTTTTTCCTTCATAAGTGATATTTAATTTGAGGAATTGGGAAATAAAGAGACAATTTGGGTGAAAAAGGCACAACTGTCATGTGACATCAAGAGGGCAATGCTTATTGGAGGTTTCTGTTTTGTGCTTACAAGGTTGCTATGTAGTTCATTCCAAAAGTGGATAGGAATGCGTACATTGTCTCTGTTATTACATAACTGTAAGTATCATCAAGGCATGCAATATCGACAAATAGCTATTCTTTCTAGTTTGTTAATATTTGTACATCCTTTTATTACGTAATTTTTATTTTCACTAATATTCTGTCATTCATCTCTCTCTCTCTGGGATTTGAAATTTGTTTTCATAGATTGCGCAAAGGAATAGTTTGGATGTTGATGTTGACCTGGCGTTGGGTTTTGCTTCACACTATGGCAAGATTGGCACGATGGAATGTTTAGTGGAGGAAGGTAATGCCATGGCTTTCTTGGGTCCTTTGATGAGAGCAGCCGAGAGGGGTAGCATGCAGGTTGTCCAATGGTTTGTGAAAAGGGGCTGCCGAGACATGGAACTTTGTCTTGCCCTAACTGCCGCTACTTCAAGCAGCCAAGTCGAGATTGCCTCTTATCTCCTCCCTCACGTTCCTCACCACGTCCTAGCAGCCCTCAGCGTCGAAATTCTCAAGGCTGCTGGAGAACGTAGTGGTGGGTCCCTCGATGGGGTAGCATTTCTTCTTCGTTCAAACTTCTTAGGCGATCCGGCTGCTACTTATGCCGTTGCTGACAGCATTGCTAGGTCCGATGACGAGGTGGTTGCTCCTGAGCTTAGGGTTTTCCTTCGAGAGCACTGGTCAGAGGCGGCTTTCTCGGAAGGAGTGAAGGAAGGACAAGAACATTACTTGAACATTGTGAGGATTTTGAAGTGGGGTGGATCTCCGATTTGCTTGAGGGATCTCCCGGCCCCATTGAGGGTGGCAATAGCGTACCTGCCGCTGTATAGAGAGTGTGTCAAAGCAAGTGGCTGCTTGTTGTCACAACGTCTAAGGGGAAAGCTTCTGGAAGCTTCTAGAAGGCTAGTGGGAAACGAGGCGGTTGTGGAAGAGGAGGCGGGCAGGTGGAGGGAGCTCATGGCTGTTTTGGAGCATTACATTCCTCCGTTTTTTCTCCATGGTGCTTCTACAACTGCTTAGTCTGTTGGATCATTCGGATTTTCGCTTCTCTTTTTTCTCCCCATATGATATGAATAATGCTTATAGTTGAGTTTTAGGTGAGAAAGCTATGGAGATTTGACAATTTTTCTTTTCCGTCAGAATGGTGGATTGATTGGTTATATTTGTCTCAATCAGGTATTTCTGCAAATGCAAATTCTCATATTTGGATGTGCATGTTCATCTGTTAATGTAAAAATGGATAGAAATTACTCACAGAAGGGTGGATATATATATTGAGCAATGGAGAGTATATTGTATTTTCCTGGATGATATTATTATTATATTCTTAGCTAATTATTGCTTATGGAATGTCATTTTCACTTCGGGAGTAATTATTTGCTACCTTCTGTGGAAGGCTCTGTTACTGTTACTGAGAATGGCATCATGGTAATTTTCTACTCAAATTGGAATTTGCAACAGATACAAATAGAAAATAGAAAATAGAAAGAACTAGATAAAATATGCCTAAAAATATAATTTTGCCACTTGGACTTGTTATGCTATGAGATTTTGTATAGATTATCAAAACAAAAAAGATTCAATTTTCACTATTATTATGATATTAAGTTATTTCCGTTTCTTGAGTAATTATTCATTACCATGTGCAGCTGGCATGTTGGCACAACCGTGTAGATTTTTTAAAAATAGATTCATTTTATATTCTTTCATAATGAGATAGTGTTATTGTTTAGTGTGATATAGAAAGTAAATTAAAAACACAAACTTGTAATAAAATACTTGACATCTGCTTCCTCATATCAGCTAGTGTTACTTATCAATCTTCTTATGGAAGGTCGTGTGGAAACCCAAGGAAGAGATTTGGAGTCAATATGGAAGAAGAAGACACTGTCTGGTTTTGAAACCTACTGCCTAGGGTTTAAGTTGGGCCGTTAGAAGTTTGCTAGTCGTATTGATGGAGGAACTAAGAAAAAGTGGGGGTATGCTAGTTGCAAATTTCAATCTAGAATTCGAAAACTAGACCACAGGTGTGAAGATCATATTGCTAAGTATGGTGCTCAGTCACTTCAGAGTTATGCCAGGAAAAAGCAGAAAAGATGTTGAAGATAGTAGCAATGATTCAAGTCTCTTCAGAGACTTTGGATGCTTTTGTTCATTTGATTGTTGCGACTTTTTTCCCCCCTTGTTTCTGCAGGTGGGTGTTAGTTTAGCAGAAAGCTCGTTCTTGCATGTCTTATGGATGCTTTGATCTCTTGGTGTTTTGTGGTGCATCTCCCCAATATGATATGATGATGCAAGTTGCTAATCTCTCCTGTATTTTTGCTTCTACTTGTTTAGCACCGGATTCGGTTGTTTCTTGTCTTTGATTTGCTACCTTGCTTTTGTGTATGTTCTTTTATCTATAAATGAAATTCTTAAATTTGCCACAAAAAAAAAAAAAAAAGAAAAGAGAGAAGGTTTTTCATCAATCTTTAATTGTTGATGATTCGGCTAGAATGTGTTAGAAATCGTAACAAATATTTAGAAATGAAGAGTAAGAGCATTCGCATCAGACTCTCCACAATAGCTTTGAAACTATTGTAGAGAGCATCAACATCAGCATCAAATTTGTTTTTCATCAATCTCAACAAATTTTTTTAAATTAATTTTTTGTTAAATTTGCTACAGTACTTTAACAACTTTGCCGAGCCATTGTTCATTAGCTACATGATTTTTATTATATTTTCTGAAGCAAAATAGGGCCAAAATTTTTAAACCGGTTGTCCATCCGGATGTCCTCCCAAATATCTTACCAGATATTCCGTGAGTGTCTGTAACAGAAGAAGAAAAATGCCAAAATTAACTTAACCGGTCGACCGGCCTATGGCAAATTTTTTTTTTTTTTCTTTGTAAGAATTGTTTGGGTGACATCTCATCAATTTAATAAAAAAATAAAAAATAACAAATACAATAAAAAATTAATTTTTTTAATAAAATTGAGTTAAAATAAGAGTTTGATGTAATGAGTACCAAAAATGTGACTAGCTAAAATAACAAAAGTGAATTTTAGATTATAATTTGACTCAAAATTTGTTGAGACTGATGCGGATGTTCTACGCAGTAGTTTTTAAGTATAATTTTGTTCCTTTTCATCATTAAATAAAAGTTTTCCATGAATGTTATACATCACATATCAGAAACAGAACACAGCATTCAACATGAGAAATTTTTTTGTAAGGAAAAAAAAAAAACACAAAACAACAAAGATGTTGACAATACAAGAACAATGTAAGCAATGCAACAAAGTATTCTCAAACCTGGACTTGGATGTTAGATTTCTGACTGAAAAGAGAATGAATTCAAGAAATAAAAAAGAACTCAATTATGTGTTTGTTTTTTCTTATGATCCTTTTTGAACAATTCGGGTGAACAAAAAATGGCAAATTCACTTCTTTTTAACACCATTTTTACATATAAGTACCAGTAGTAGTAATATGGCGGACATCAGAAGAAGGCATAAAAGCCAATATCATAAGCACAGCCAGAATCCCAATGGGGAGCAGCAGCAGCATGAAAGGCGGTGGCGGCAATGGCGGAAGTATCAGTGGCAGAATCAGCAGCGAAGCTGTCAGACAAACGAGTAGTAGTGACGACTCTACACTGAACGGGAAAATTCTTCTGGCGTGCCCTTGCCCTTGCGAGAAAGACCGATGATACAACACTTTTTTTCCATCAACCACCAAAGGAGGAGTAGTATTAGGCCTCATGTTAGGAAAAGAAAAAGGAGCAGCTGCCTTATTGTTGTTATTCTTCATTCTCACGTCCATGATGCAGTTTTTTGACGTTGCTGCTAACAATATTTGATTATCACTACGAACACACTAGTTTTGCTTAAGATCCAAATTCTGAAATTATCGGAAATCTCACCAATACAACAGATCTAGAATGAGAATGCAACTGCAACTCTCTCCAAACAGGATTCAATCAATCAAGAAGTGAATTTGCTGAGTTTTGTATTTTCTTGAATCCCACAAATCCAATTGTTTCTCAGATCAGATGTGAATTTGATGAGTTTTGTGTTTTCTTGAATCCAACTACTCCAATAATACTTTCCCTTGTACCAAATTCCACCAAACTTCCTGAATTCTTCTTCAATAGAATATAATCAAATTGAACAATTCTTGACAAGTGGATCTGATCTGTTTGAATTAATAACTGAGGATATCATCTAAGAAAACACAAATTTCTACCTCAACCATCTCAGAAAACCATTTCAATTTCATTTGTACTTTGCAGCATGTATTCACAAAGTAAAATTCAAGCTGATCTCAATTCTACAAACCACGAAACGTTGTCGCGGATGATGAACCGACTCCAACAACTGTAGTCCAAATTTAAGATCAAATTATAAAACAAAGTTCAGATTCAATGAATTGTAATGATTAATTAATTAATTAATTTATTTTTATAATAAAACTCATACAACTACTTAGACTTGAAAAAATCAAAACAATAAATCTGCAAAAGAAGGTAATCCAATTCATATATGCAATTATAACCAATTCTTGAAAAGTAAATAATCAAATTCCTAAAACCAAAATACAAAATAATCAATATAGAAATTTTTTAAAAAAAATGTACCTGTGATGTTTGTGGAGGTGGTTTTGGGATGAAATTTTCCAAATGAGGCAACAAGAAACAAAAGTACCCTCAACAACTTTTGCATTCAGCACTCTTCCCACTCTATATGTTTTTTCCAAAATAACTCTTTATCTCTCTAATTGTGTTTGTCTATCTCAGAAATGAATCTACCTATTCAAAGAAAGCTAGCAAGAAATGAAATGATAGCTCATCAAAATACAACCAAACAAAAAGTAGAATTGGTGGATTAGAAGGACAAAGGTGGGTTTTGGGGAGGAAAAAACAAGAAAATGAACAAATGTTAGGGTCAATAATTGGGGATTTGGTGGGAGAGAGGAAGGGTGAAAAGGAAATGAATGAAAGAGAGTGTTTGGGGATGGTGTATTTGATGTGATATTGGTGAGAGTGGGGCATTTGGATGGGATGGAGATACTGATGGATTTGGAATTGTTTCACTGTTCTGTATGTAATGTGAATGTGAAGTTATGTAGAGGGAGGAGAGAGGGAGATAGAGAGAGAGAGAGAGAGAGGAGAGAGAGGGGGTTGGATTCAGTGAATTCCTCAAGCAAGTGGGGGCCGCTGACATGCAAGTTGGAATGGTGTCTCCCAAGGTTCTTCACCCCTGCCCTCTTTCCTTTTTTCTATTGTCTACCGTCTTTCTCTTTCTCTGTCATCTCTTTTCTGTTTCTCTCTCTAGATGGCCTCATCAGTCAACACCAAGCATCTACTTTATTATTTTCAAAAAATTTCACAATAAAATCAATCACATCATGTTTCCAATACCATGTACCACATTCATAGAATAGGAGCCTCTTCATGCACCCAAAACATTAAATAAATTGTTGGGTATTCATTTTTTTTAATAAAAAATTTAATATCATTTTACCACTAATTTAAATAAAAATGTTAGAAACTCTAGAATAATTATTAAATATTTTACATAATATTTATATAGGTATAGGGTTTGTTTGATTTGTTTTTAAGAGTGTTGTTTTTGAAAAAAAAAAATTCAAAATTTTGTTTGATTTATGGTTTTTTTCAAAAAAAAATTCAAAATTGCTTTATCTCTCTTACACATCTATCAATCATTTTTTTTCTCTCATCTCTCCTTCTGAATTACTTTTTCTCTCACATACATCTACTCAATTATAACAAAATATCAAATCATTCCAAATTTTCAAATTACAAAACTACTTTCAAAATATACAATCAAACAAACTAAAAAATTTTATAAACTCTCTCCAAATTTTTTTTAAAAAAACCCACTCTTTCAAAAGCAAACCAAATACACCCATAAATTTTATGTGGTATGAATTCCACATCATATGATTATTATGTAATATATTTAATAATTTAGGGATAATTTAGAAAGTTAGCTGAAAGTTAATTTTTAACTTTTAACTTATTTTAGATTGTATCATCTCTCATATTTTTTATATATAAAAAAATAAAAACAATAAAAAAATTAAAAAATTAATTTTTACCCAACTCCCCAAATCATCCTTATTGAGATCCCTAAAATTGCTCTAATTTGAATTAATAAAAAGGACAAATTTTCACCTTAATGAGAAAGTGAAGTGGGTACGGAGTTGTACTCTCGCTCCATTCTACCCTTTCAATTATATTTATTAAATATATGTATTTTAATATAATAGGATTAAAATATTATAGTTAACCTTCATTTTCACTCATTTATTTTTCATTTTACATCTTTTATTTTTCATTAATTATAAATATTACATGTAATATATAATTTTTTTTTCTAAGTTTAATTAGTATCCCCATTTTTTAAAATTACAAAATAAACTTTGTCACCCAAATCTCTAATATGATACAAGGTAGGAGTAAGCCACTATAAACTATCTCGTTACCATTTGTAGTCCTTCTTAGCTCCGACCAACTATTCCCAACCACTTTTCCTGAACATCAAGAAGGGGCAATGGTGACGAAGAGAGAGTGGAGGCATTGAAAAATGAAGAAGAAGAAGCAACTATTGAGGTGAGGGAAGTGGAGGGATGGAGGCCGTCAATGAGGGAAATGAAGGCGGTGAAGGAGATGGTACGGAATAAGGTTGGGATTAATTGAGATGTTTAAAGAAAGAAATAAAATTCAAATTTTAGAGTTAGGTGTCTTAACAAATTGGGTATCCAATAAATTTTTCCAAGTGCAATTAGAGACACCCCTTCAACACTATTCTTCATAATTTACTAGGACAAAAATAATATTCTTTGTTGGATTAACTATACTAAAATCTCCACAACTATTAACAGATATTAACTTACCCCCTCATCTATACCTATACATTTTGACCAATTTTTTTTTAGTTGAATGAGTTAAAAATGTATATATTCATAGACAAGTGGTAAGTTGATATTCTCTAACAATTGAGATTTTACTAGGACTCCCTAAATTATTTGTGAATATAATTTTAACTCCTTCATCTATGAAATTGTACATTCTAGCTCTCTTAACAATAAAAAAAAATATATTTTTATTTCCTCCCGACCTGCTCTAAAAAGGTGACATTTATACAATTTCTATAGTGGAGACGATCAAACATGTATGAATTAATAAATGAGATGGGTAAAATAATATTCAGTAATAGTTGGGAGAGTCTTCGTATAATTAACTCTAATATATATGATGTAAGGTTGAGCCATATTTGAGAAAATTGGATTTGAATTGGTTAATCAAAACTACATAATTTTACCACACTTCCGATAATCTTGTAATTGAAGGAAAACGAATTTTAAACTAAAGTAAATAGCCTTTTTATCGAATAATTGAAGTGAAAGTAAATAGACTTTTTATTGAATAACTGAAGTGAAATGTTTTGGTCCGTACCGACCTTTATCCATTTTTGGGAGGCTTGGTTTTGGGAGATACATTTTTAAAAAAAAAAATTGAGAAAAGAGTTTAAATTTTTTTTTGGTTTGTTTAGTTGTATATTTTGAAAATAGTTTTGAAGTATGGGAGTTTGGAATGATTTGATATTTTATTATAATTGAGTAGATGTGTGTGCGGAAAAAAAGTGATTGAAAATGAAAGAGAAGAGAGAAAAAGTGATTGATTGATGTGTAAAAGAGTAAAAGTAATTTAGAAAAAAAAATTTATAAAATTTCCAACCAAACAAAATTTTGAATTTTTTTTCAAAAATTGTGTTTTAAGAATTAAACCAAACAAGCCTGAGTTTTGCAAAGTCCGAAGGTCATTTCCAATATCGTTTGAGGCATCTTTTATTTATTCTTATAATATCAAATAAATTTAAATATGTTTTCCGAAGCAAAATAAATTGATATGATTTTGAAAGATAATAAAAAAATGTTGAAAATGAAGCTAACTAGTAATTAACAAGAAAAGACAAAATGAGATTTTTATTAATTAATTTTTAAAAATCGAAGGATGACATCAAATGACTAAATCATTTTGGTGACTAGGAAAATAAGAAAATTGAAATTTTAAACAAGAATATTATATTTCACCAATTGCATTAAATGGTGTTTATTAATAAGAAATGTCAATCTAATTCACCCAAATTTAATTTAAAAAGTCATGAATTTGAAATGGTCATAAGAAAAGTTGAAAGTAGAAAGGATATATATATACTATGAATATAAATATATAATTACCTCACTTCACTTGAATAGAGATGACCACAAAAATGATCATCAACCGCCGGCCTTCAATGCCCATTCTCCAGTCAAGAAAATATTTCAATTAAATTTGTGTACAGTTTAAAATTTTTAACCTGTTCAAGTAACTAATCTAACTCGCCAGTAATTATGTATAGAAATTAAAATCTCAACTCTACACCGATCTTTTTATTTTCTAACTTTTTCTAACTTTCATCCCAATTGCCGCCCTACCCAACCCTACCTCCGCTCCAATTGGTTTATTATTTTTTAATAAAAAATATTCAAGCTATACCAAAATTTTCCCATACTTTGATGCTAGACCATATCAAAGTTTCTTGGGTACATGTATATTATCAAACATTTTTTTTTTTTTAATTTTGATTTTGTAGTTTCATTATTTCATTTAATATTTGAGACCTTAAATATGTTTATAAAATGTGTTAAAATTTACAATCTACCAACCTGTCCTGCCAAAATACTTGAACCAACCTGTGGATTTTGAGGTTTTGTGGGTTGGCAATGGGTTAAGAATTTGACAATTGGTTGAGATTTATTCTCTCAAACTGCCCTATAACAAGAAGACACGTAATTAATTACTTTGTCTAAAGTATAAAAAATAAAAAAATAAAAGTTGGAGAAACTAATTAAATGATCCAATAGGCTTGAAAGGACAAATCACATATAACATAGACCAGACTAATAGGCAGATTTCTGCCAAAGTGGGGGTGGGGCATCAAATGATGGTGTACACTCATCAAATTTGTGGCCAAGGAGATCTAAGTGACAATGATGCCTACCTTCCCCACCTGGGAAACACATGGGCCTGCATTATATCTACACCCTCTCCAGATACAGGTTATTGTGGTTCTCTTCTCTCCACTTTCTTTTTTTTTTTTTTTAGATACAGATAAAATGGATATGCAGATAGGCTACTCCAACATATTCGTCAGGGATTATTACCCCTTAGCACCTACAGCATATCTGCAGGGAACCCCACCGCACCTACGTCAAGGCCGAAGCTTAGGCCTCCCGCGTGCTCCAGACGCTAAGGAGTATGTTTAACCCCAACAAGGGGCTATGAAGACTCGAACCCAAACCTTGAGCGAGGGATTCGAAAATCTTATCCACTGAACCAACCCCCTGTCAGTTCTTCTCTCCACTTTCAATCTTCAAAATTATCACTTGAAAATGACAATTAAACCCTAACCCATAAAAGAAAGTGGTTAGTCGTGGTTCTCTTCACTCCACAATTTCAAACTTCAAAATTATCACTTAAAAATGACCATTAAACCCTAACCCAAAAAGTGAAAGTGGTACGAAGCGCATACCCAGAACTTTGTGTGGACCCTATCACTGCCCAATGATCGATTCATCTTGTAACGTTAAGTGGCTTTAGATTTTACAGTATCCAAGTCAAATTCCACCCACAACTCTCAAACAAGCCTCACCGAACACCAAATCACAATCAACACCAGCAATCACTTGGGCTTGCATGCTTGTCAAGCAAAGATTCAAGCATAAAAGAAATAGCACCATTATCTACACCATAAGGAATTGCACCAGCATCTACAAAATAATCTGATCAACAAAATGAAACAACAATAATATGTTCGATCATCATATTAGTAAAACATACAAGGTTATGGAAGCAAAAACAAGTGTCAATCTTTTATATTTAACACAATAACACACAATACATGCATAAAACACAATACCAACTCTTCCTCCAACTGCATATTATCATCTCCATTCTAATGAAGGAGATACGGAAGCTCAAGCACCAACTAATTTATTCTCATCACGAAAAAGAAAAAAAACAAAAAAAAAAAGGAACACCAGCTACTTGTATCATCAATCGCCACGGCAGCCTTCCCTAATCCTGCATCAAGAAAGCTCCATCTTAATTCATGGATACAAGTACATCCATCAGGAGAAGAAAACATATCATTATAATATAAAATACTTGCAAGTATAAATACGAGAATATTTTTTCAATACTTTACTTAGTTATTGACCTATTCTTAGAACTATATAGAAAGTAAGAATTAGAAGGTAACATTAAATATCGTTGTTCTATTATTGTAATATAAACATATTAGACTTGGTATTGAAATGAAATATTTGTAAGACATATTAAAAATTAAAAGAAGTAAACTATTTGTAAGACATATTAAAAATTAAAATAAGTAAACTAGCTACTAACAGAGTGTTTGATAACATGATTCAATACTTAAAACTGAACGTATTAAGTGATAATCAATTAAGTCTGTTTAATAACCACAATTAATATCATTTAAAAATTTAAGTGCCTCTTACAATGTAAGCTAAAACTTAAGAAAATTTTAAGATATATGGAACTTACTTAATTCTGACTGAATTTATAAATACTAAATATAAGTATCAGTATACACAATTATAAACTCACTACCACCACCACCATCATGCCGCCGCCGCCGCTATCACCACCATCACCGATCACTACCACTACCGCTATCACCACCACCACCACCATGCTACTGCCACTACTACTACTGCCACCACCATTGCTACCGCTACCACCACCGCTACCACCACCATCACAATATAAAAATTAAAATATATAATTTAAAAATAATAAATTTCAAATTTAATCTTATACAAATCAAACAATTTATTTTTAGTTCAGCACTAAAATTTTTATCAAACAACTTTTTAACTTAATAAATTCAACATTCAATTTTCAATACTTAATTTTCCGTCTTTAGTTTTCAACTTTAAAGATTAATATTTTACATCATAAAATTATAGTACGGTTTCTCAACATTTTTGAGCTCATATTTAACTAACTACTAATAATTTTTTCAAAAATATTTTTTTTACAAACGTATCCTAACTCTGTATCTTTTTTTTTTTTTTTTTTTTTTTATTTTGTCATATCGTTGTATCCTAACCATACCCATATTCTATTTTTTTCAATTTTATCATATCATTGTATCTGTATCTGTATCGTATCGTATCTAAGAAGCATAGATACAGATACGACACGATACGAATATGGCGATACGACAACCAAAAAAAATAGGATATTGGTACGGTTAGGATACGTTTGTGAAAAATATATTTTTTAAAATTATTAATAGTGAGTTACCCATAAGCTAAAGAACGTTGAGAAACTACAATGTAATTTTATGATAAAAAATACTAACCTTTAAGAATTTTTTATTAATTTAAATTTTAAGCTAGTAGCTTGTTTACTTATTAAAATTTTAATAGGTCTTGCAAATATTTCATTTCAATATTAAGTTTAATATATTTATATTACAGTAATAGAACAATTCACAACTTGTCCCTATACTTTTTCCTTTGACACTAGTGAAAAATATTGTATTCAAGTTTACTTGCTTATTTATTTATTGATATTTAATTTTACCATTGTTATATTCTCTTGTTAATTCTTACTTTCTATGTAGTTATAGGGGACATGCATGAAATAATTAGGATATATCAATTTAATAATTCTATTATTTAACTCACTATGCTCTTCTTATCGAAGAACTTAACAAAATATTAGAAAAATATTCTTATATTTATACTTGCAATTATATTATATTATATTACTATGCAATAAATGTTATAATTCTAATTTCATAAAACAAATAAACATGACTTGGAGTATCCGATACTTCAAAATTAAATATCCGATACTCCAAAATTAATGAAAAAAATAATTAAGAAGTATCCAATACTTTTAATAAGTATCCGATACGTATCCGCGAGTATCCAAAGAGTACCGATATCCAATATGGATACGTCACCCTATTTAAAGAATCCGTGCTTCATAAGTATCATATCATATCACATATTTGTGCTTCCTAGACGGTTACCAGTTGAAATATGTAGGAAAAATTGATAGAGAAAGGGAGAGAGACTAAATATGTATATATTGATCTCTTTTTTTGTATATCTCATTTACAAGGAATAAGCTCTCTTTATAGAGAGGAGAAGGAGACAATAGGGGCAATAAACAAGTTGCCATAATGACTAAATGGAGCACTTACACTAATGGAGCATTACACTAACTATAATGGAGCATAATGGAGCACTTACACTAATGGAGCATTACACTAACTATAGTGGAGCATTACACTAATAGCCCCCCTCAAACTCAAGGAGGGTAGGTACTAACCAACTTGAGTTTGGAGAGAGTAACAAAACAGGAAAAAAAATAATCTGACAAATAAAAGTAGATAGGAGACACTGTATGGTCGTGTCAGACCGTTGTAGAAGACAGTTTATGGGGTCATGTCGGACCGTTGTAGAAGATAGTTTATGGGGTCATATCGGACCGATGTAGAAAACAGTTTATGGGGTCATGTCGGACCGTTGTAGAAAACAGTTTACTGGGTCATGTCGGACCGTTGTAGAAAACAGTTTACTGGGTCATGTCGGACCGATATAGAAGCTAACCGGAATCAAAGTCGGGACAGTTTACAGAGTCTTGTCGGACCCTTATAAGAGCTAACCGGAATCAATGTCGGGACAGTTTACAGAGTCTTGTCGGACCCTTAAAAGTTGCACCCTCAAAAGGCGTGCCATCAAAAGGCGTGCCATCAAAAGGTGTGCCCGACAGCCATCAAAAGGCGAGCCATTAAAAGGTGCGCCGATTTGTCGTCTGGCGTTGGGAGGCGCGTGATACGCGTGTCTGCCTTGCCTATTTAAACCAAGGCAAGGCAGCCGCTTATGCAGAACAAAACATCTGCTGAAAACTCTGAAAAACCTCTTCATTTTGCTGAGAGATATACTCTGTAACACTTCTGCCCAGAAAATGGCTTCTTCTTCCCGTTCCGCTACCTAGAACATAGCCTCTTCTTCCCGGGGTCTTACTCTCTTTCCCGACCTCAATGAGTGCACAAGAGAGATAACCGGGGCAGTTGCCCTGGAACCGCAACCAAGTGCCCTTGGACCAAGCCCCCCTGGTTTTGCACCGCTGAACTATCCGATGGTGGTAGTTGAGCAGATAATGGCTGCTCAATCTGATATTGAGGCCAATTATTATACATTAAGGTCATGCGTTGAGACCATGACGGCGGTCAACAACCTGTCGCACCGGCTTCAGAGTAGAACAAATGAGGTGCAGCAGGTAAAAGCCCAACTGGCTCTGCTCCAGCGCATGTATACAGATGCCCGAGCAGAGATATGTGGGCTGAAGGCAGAAAACAAGGAACTGAAGCGGAAGGCCACCGTGATGCTCAGATTTGGAGGACCGCCATATGTGACGGTTGAGGAGCAACGGGAAGTTAACGTGCTCGGCGGCGTGGTAAACACGGAGGCAGCACCGGCAAGGGCCACCCAAGACAAAGGCAAGAAGAAGAGAACAGCTGAAGAGGCGAAGAAATAAGGCCAGTTTTTGTTGTGGTGGTAGTAGGTTGTGGTTGGAGATTTTTTTTTTTTTTTTTTTTTTTTTTTTTTTTTTTTTTTTTTTAAATGTAAAATGGTGATCGAGTTTGATCCTTGGCATGAATAAAATAAAGTTGGTGTGCAAATCTGAATGTATGAATTGTGCAACTGTTCCAGCCACCACAAAGGAAAGACCTCCACCACCATTGATGATCTTCAGCAGCAAGTTGGAAGTATGTCAATGCCACGGTAATAAAAGTTCAATATAGATCGCGCTGAAAGGCAGAAAACCAGCCATGGCCATCTGAGGCAAAGTTCCACGATACCAAGGCAATGGTGGGATTTCTCTAGGATATTTTGTGGTGCGAACAGGAGCTTGAAACTCAGCCTTGCTGTTCTTTCCTGCAATCCCGCCCAATACCAGCAAAGGAGATGTCACTAGAGTCCATATGAGAAATATCACCACAATTGTACCAAACGGCAGTGCTGCAGTGGCACTGTATGCAATTGCAACAGTATTAAGAAAGCAGAATGTGAGAAACAGGGGTGTCCAACAATCAACTGCGCTGCCCCACCAACAGTCCTAGCAACAGAGGTTGAATTTTCTGTGCTGCCACAGAGTGTTGTGGCCTTGCGAATATAAGGCTGCTGGGAATGAATCAGGGAAGGACCAGAGATCAAAAGGCCAGTGAAGATCAAGAGGGGCAAAAACTCCATTTTAGTTTGAGGTGGTGTTGAGGTTGGTTGAAGTCCAAGGAATAGATTTCATGGCTGTGCGGAATGTATTTGGAAACTTGAAATGATTTTCCAAGAAAACAAATTTCTATGAACATGCCTAAATGAAAGTGTTAACATGAAATTTCCTTGAACAAAAAGAAATGGAGGAGATTGCTTGGTTGGACACATATCATGCTTGCAGCTGAGATGAAATAGGCAACCGAGACAAGAATGGCTGAGTCCAGAACCACGCCTCCGCTGTATTTGTGAACAAACAGAACCTCGAAGACCCTCTTGAAGAAATGGATGGTGAGAGCCAATTTGAGTAGAAGAAACCTGAGTCCAGCATTTGGGAAGAAGAAGAAGGAAGCTGCTCCGGCGAGGAAGGCAGGAGCATAGAACATGAGCATGCCGGTTTTACTGGAGAGCTTGATCTGCTTCTGCTGCTTCTTTGACATGGACTGAGAATTGCTATTAACATTCCAGAACTTTGAATACTGGAGGTGTTTGCCGATGATTTCTGAGAAACCCAATAATGAGCATGCCGGTTGAGGTCCGGCGGGCGGCCAAAGGCGAGATTGCCGCCCGCCGGTGAAGCGAAAATATTAGGTGTTAAACCCGCTCTGATACCATGTAGGAAAAATTGATAGAGAAAGGGAGAGAGACTAAATATGTATATATTGATCTCTTTTTTTGTATATCTCATTTACAAGGAATAAGCTCTCTTTATAGAGAGGAGAAGGAGACAATAGGGGCAATAAACAAGTTGCCATAATGACTAAATGGAGCACTTACACTAATGGAGCATTACACTAACTATAATGGAGCATAATGGAGCACTTACACTAATGGAGCATTACACTAACTATAGTGGAGCATTACACTAATAAAATAAGATGTAAAGTTTGTATCATTATTAAGTTTGGATGAGAGCGTAGAATCCAACATCTCTTCAACAAATAGAGCCTAAAACCAAGTAGATCTAATTTAAATGGTTAAATCTACCTACATTCAACTGAAAAAATAATGAAAAAGTTTAAAAAAACAAAACTTATGGGGCTTGTTTGGTTTGAGTTTTGGAGATGAATTTTAGAAAAAAAATTTCCAAAAATTGTTTGGTTTGAGTTTTTCTCAAAAAATTTCCAAAAACACTTTCTCTCTCTTACACATCAATCAATCACTTTTTCTCTCTCATCTCTCCTTCTCAATCATTTTTTCTCTCACACACATCTACTCAATTCTTCCAAAATATCAAATCAACCCAAACTCCCACAAAAAATTTCTCTCTCAAAATATACAACCAAACAAACCAAAAAAATTTCTAAAACAACTCTTCTAAATTTTTTTCAAAAACAACTCTCCCAAAAACAAACCAAACAAGCCCATGTTGTTCGGAAATTTTGGGTTGAAAATGATGAGACCCAAGTTGTAGATTTATACTTGAAATCTAGTAAGTATAAGCTTCTATCAAGTTTTATGGAGCTTTATAGTGGGATTTGTGGTAGCAAAACTATGAAAACGAGTCAAAGAACTGAAAAAAGGAGTCTTTTGTGCATCTACACAAATCTGGCCGAAAGCTAGTGTAACAGTGCTGTTACATAACACCATTATGCCATATGTGTTTTATTTTATTCACACCACAATTGCGGCAGATATCAGTTTCAGCACCTGGCCTTACATAAAGTGTTGCAGTTGATTTTTGAATCATTGTATATAAGGGTAAATTATCAATAGATCCTATTTTTAGGATTTATTACCCGTTAAGTCCTATTAATAAATTTATAGCCTCTCATGTTTTTATGAATAAATTTACAATGATAAATTTATCAATCACAACCTGCAGGTAAATAAGTTTAGTTAATAGGACTGATTGGTAAGTATCTTGTATATTACTGCATTACTGCATGTAGACAAGCTTTTGTATCTGGCTTGTATATTCAAGCACAAAGGTATAAATCCCATTCTGTCTCTATGATCTGACTAAAGTTACTTGCACAAAAGTCTAAGTACATCAAGTATCATCCCCTCCTTATTTTAAACTTATCACTTTAAAGTAGAAATACTAGTTGTTTTCTATTGATGTATGAGAAATACACAGCCTTGTGTTCCCTTATTAGCGTCATATGCCATTACATCTGAAACTTACATTTCCAAAAATGCCCCACATTCAGGTTTGACATCTATTGGTGGTCCAGAAATGAAATTTACTTGTCCATTTTCTACATAATAAAATTGAAATCTAATAGTTATACATCCTGCGTTGTGTCAGAAACTATCAAGGAAGCATCATCTAATGAACTATTTTTCAAAAGTGATGTAGAGAAAAGGAAGCATGCCATACAGAAGCAGTGATGCCAGTAAGCAAGCAATGGAAAGATGAAAGCATTAACATAGCAAATGCAAACAAGGTTAGTATATACATAGAAAATCTCCACGTTTACACCAAACCAACCTAAGCCTTTGTTAAAAGTTAAATATTGGAGAATTTAGAAAAAGTTATGTGAGCATTAAACAGAACAAGATGAAAGCATCAGCAAAAAGTAACAGAGTCAACATACCTCATCATCATCATCATCTGCATCCTTTTTAAGGCGGGTTGTGCCGCTCTCCTTGCTGATGGGTAACTTCATTGCTCCAAAGGGTGTATCCACATTAATGTTTCCTTTCATGGAGTAGCCCGTACCTTTTCCTCTAATCATGTCCCAAAGAGCAGAGCCAAAGTCCTTCGGCCTGAAGGTGATGGGAATTTCAATACGACTAATACCATTTCTATCAAGCTTAGTAGATTTTGCTAGATCTGCACTTCCAATGCTCATATCACAAAGCCAAACCTCATAGTCTAGATCAGTGAGGCCCAAATCAAAGTCATTCTTATTCTCCAATTTCAAATGAAGAATAGCAACAGTTTCTTCAAGAGAGAATCTCTCAAAATGTATTTTCTCAACATCAATATCAGGCTTGTAAGGTATGGGGATCTCTCCTGTTTTCTCAATTGGCAGAGTCAGCCTCCCAAAAACCGGGACATCAACTATGAGTTCAACCTTGACCTTATAAGGAATGATACTTCCAGGCTTTATATCAGCATATGTATTTTTAATGTCATCATATATCAAAGTAACCGGTATCTTGACAGTCTCAGAACCATGAGCATGGATTGTCCCAGCATCAGGGATCAACCCAGAAATCAGTTTCCTTCCATCGCTCTCGATTAAGTAGTTTATGTCGATAAGAGGGATGGGAATCGGATTTGGATTTTTCACAAGGACGTCAACAACTATGTCTGCCTTCTCAAGATTAATTTTGGGAAAGTGAATCCCTGCAACTTCAGCAGTTGGCTTGCCAAATCCAATGGTTTCCTCAATCTTCTCACCGATGTCTTGAATGAAATCCTTCACTTTATCAATAAATCCGCCCTTCCCATCATCTTTGTCATCTTCTTTGTGTTCTTTCCCTTTCACATCCCTTTCAACTATCTCTGGCTTATCAGATGATGCCATACCTTAATAACAATAAATTCCAAATGTTAAAGGAATTATGTTGTAGAATAACCATAAAGAATTGAGTTAGCACTAGATGAAACAGACAGAGGGAATGAACAACAAATACAAGGAGGCGGCACTATAACTTGTGAAGATATAAGCATACACTTTCACTCACATAATTTCTATTTGCATTTCGCATAAAAATTATGTACAATGCTTCTAGTAAGTTGTATGGCAGAACTAAGCTTAAGTCAATTGCTTCCAGAATAAAAATATGATTCTCCTCAGAGGATATGACTTGCAGTCTTACAACAAGTCACTTGGCTTAGCTCACACTGAGCATATCCTTGTTACAGAAAACTAGTGTTCGAGCCTGTCCACTGAATTCAATTTCATAAATCAGTTTTAGATCTAACCATCCCCACTATGCCCAAAGCATCAAAACCCAATTGCCAACCACAAAGAAACACCAACTAGAAAAATCAAGTCAGAAGTTAGCTTCAATGATAAGATATATTCTAAACTCCATAACAACTCTCATTCATTTGATTACAAACTGTATGTATAAGCTGTATAATCGAACCAAACTGAATAGAGAAATACGACAGATATCTGTCTAGAACAGAAGAAGAAAAAAAATTACGTCATAAATAACAAGCACACTGAAAATGGTTTTAAAGGTATGGTTCATTGGTTCTATGTTACCTGAACATGGATCTTTGGGGACGGGAACAAAAACAAGTTACATGCTCTAAAATGTGCTACAATAGGAAGAGACCCCCAAAATTCCCCATTTTAGACATCCAATAAAATGCAATTTACTAAATTTTTAAAAACAAAATTAATTATGTAATAAAACATTTATATTAGCATTAGAAAAATGCTAAAGACCCAAAAATTTTACCAAGATTCGTACCAAATGTCTCCCATGGGTGTGTTTGGATTGCTAAATTCCCCATTTTAGAACAAAAGTATACAATGTTTTGGAACATGCTTTTCCAAAACAAAAATCGCTAGGGTACTAGGGTTTAAAGTTTCCAGGATGGAGATTCGTCTCAATGTAGGTGAATTAACATTAAAAAAAAATTTGAAAACTTCCTCTTGCAATGATAAGATACCAAACAAACAAGTAGGATTGCATTGTCACCAATCAACCAAATTACTCTACACAAAAATGTAGATAAATCCATATATCGAATCGCAGAGGCAAGTAGTGGAGTAGATCCATAAAATAAAGTACTAAATCTGACCTCACCACATTTGAATTTAAACAAACAAACAAAAAAGAGAGAAAATTTGTTGTCGTAATCAGAAAAAACACATTTTCCACCCGGGAAAGCAAGAAATCGCGAGAAAGTGACAAAAAATAGTAGAAAAATAGGGATCTGATAAACGAACTCAGAGATTCATCAGATAAATTAACAGTAGTCGATTAGATCTGTTTGTGAGATCAATTGAAAGTAAAGTGATAGCAATCAAACATAATAAAATGAAAATCGTTGTGATTCTGATATTAGTTTTGAGTAAACAGAGTGATCTTTACCTTTAGTTTGAGAAGAGTGAACGAAGTGATCGACTCGAGACAACCTTGAATTGGAATTCGATTTGAGGATCGAAGACGAAACCGAATGATTTGGGATTTTTTTTATAATGATTTTTAATTAATAATGATGATTATTGTTATCCACAAAGAGAGAGACAGACAGAAAGAGAAATTAATAAGTAGATGACAAGGAGGAGCGCTTTCAGGTTCGCAAACTGATCCACACGCAGATGACACGTTTCTATGGAAAGGTCTTTGTCGACCTCTTTGCGCTTAATTTTTTCAAAATTATTGAATAAAGAGTATTGCATGCAAAGTATGTCGAACAAGGAATCTGTGAAATTTGTAATATGTTTTAGTTTAATTTCGTAAAAATTTGTAGTTCACGGATTAGTTTCGGATTAAAATCGATCCGGACTGTATACAAATAGTTTATATTTTTATTATATACCCTCCTGCATAGTACATTCTCTTATTTCATATAAAACTTAAATCCAAACCTAAACTTGCATAGTATCTTCTTTTATTACTTTTGTTTGCTAGTTTTTAGTGTTTATTTGTAATGGTCTAAATACTTATAGTGGAACTAGTTTTCTTATGGTTGTTGAAATTTTAAAATAGTTTGCCGCTATTACGAAAAGATATGTTGCTATTATGAAACTAATATGGTGCTATATTTATATTTTTATGAAATTAAAGTGTTATATATATTTTTTGTTATTTAATTATGTAAATCCGTGGTTCTAAACCGATCCAATCCGTGTTTTTTAATAGATTGGTTTCACGATTTAAACGGATTAAATTGGTTTCAATTTTTCAAGATCCGTAGATAACGAATTAGTCCTGATTTTACTCCAATCCGGTCTAATCCAGACCATGCTTATGCGATTCCAACGATTGAATGATAAAATTATAAAATGAATGATAGGTTAATAAGTTGTAGTTTGAGGGATTTTGGATGGATTAAAGAATATTATAATTAATTATTAAATACTTGTATAATATATAATATGAATTTATATAATATTTTATATATATAATACAAATTAATTTGACATTATATGTTTTATATATATAACTATTAATTTGTAATAAATTTCATATTTTAAATCTCTTTCACATTTATTTTTACTTTTATATTTAATTAGAAGTTAAAATATATATATATATATAGTGGAGCGAAACGATTTTGAATATGGATTATAGAATTTAAAGTTTAATCCACAGTTAGTGGATTGAATTGTGCAGATTGATATAAATCAATACGATTTTAGCAAGTTATACGATATTTTGCACCACCCTAATTGTATAAATCAATTAACACATTTCTAAATCATTTTCATTTTAAAGAAAAATAAAACAATACATAATTCTATTATGATTAGTAATTGAGATGTACATTAGACATTTCATCTAATTTACTCGTAATTGTAAAACAAATGCTAAGACATGAGAGGCAAGAGCATTTCTATCTGGAATGTCAATTTTGACGTGACACTTTTGGCAACAAAATTTGTCATCTACTTGTGCTCCACTCGAATCTTTAAAAGTGAGGTGTCAATTTGGCATGTCTTAGAGCATCTCTAATAAGTGCATCAAATTTTTTATTAAATTTGAGTAAAAGTTTCATTTGATATCAAGTGCTCAAATGGAGATTTTGAAGCTTCATTAGCTCATCGGTCGATCAGCCAGATGTCCGACAGGTTGACTGGCTAATGTAATTTTCACAAATTTTTTGCTTGAAGTGGTCATCCAGGGGGTTGACTGGGTGGATGATCGGGGGTCGACCGGTTAGTGTAGTTTTTTCACAAATTTTTACCTTGAGGTGGTTCATCTGAGAGGATATTTGGTGGTGAAAATTAAATGGTTATAAACAGTGATTTGATGAAAGACACATTGGTTTTTAGTTTGATAAAAGAAAAATAAAATTTTAAATTTGATACTTATTTAATGAAACTGTTAGAATAGAAAAAGAAGTGATTTTGCACTAAATTCAAATTTGATGATAGATTTAAATAATTATTAGTGATGGTCTTAACAACGTCAAATTTTCAACATACCAAAAGGAAGATGTCAAATGTTTCTGTTTTCATTATTTTAATAGTGAAGGCCAATAAAAGAGTTTTAAAACAATTAAAGTTAATACAATTAAATAATAAGTTTGACACATCGGATGGAGCATTTTTTTATTTTTATAGACATATCAAATTTGTATATGTCAATTTTACATCTAAATCTTTAAAAAAATTTCATATACAAATTTTTGAAAATTTAGATAAAACCACTTACAAGAAATTAAAGTTAATTTTGCCTCTCAGTAAATTGATAAAAAGGTGTAATTTGTGTAATAATGTATAACAATATTTAAATATTTTAACTTGTATCGTTAAAAGATGTTCCAGCGATTATGTATTTATTTTTAAATTGATAAAAATTTACGTACATCAAAGTGACTTTGTCCATAGTGAGGCATAATACGTCAGATCTACCATTCCACATAATAACCCTGTTTGGTGCAACTTAAAAGTTGCTTATTTCAACTTTCAGCTTAATTTAAGTTATTTTGATGTGTTTGGTTTAGCTTATAACTTATAGTTTATAGTTTTTTGAAAGTCAGAAATCAGCTTATTCTTTGAATGGGGCAGGAGATGCTTAATTTATAAGTCAGAAATCAGCTTATGTTCATAGTTATAAGCTATAAGCTGTTTAGGTATAAGCTATAAGTACTTTCCTACAGCTTTACAATATACTTAAAATATCAAAATTTTTAAGTTTTGTTTGGATGTCAGATTTAGACAGAAACTTATGATGCGAAAGAAAATGTGAGATAAATAGAAAAAAAGGAAAAAGAAAAAAAAAGGTTTACCTTATATTTTATATCCTTTTTTTTTTTTGGTCTCAATAAATCTTTGCCCAAATTAGATACAAACACAGCCTTATGGTGAAGTGCTAGATACAGATGCACTTCATTACCACATAAGAATGAAGAATGGGTAAAACTGGAGACCTGTTGTACATTGATCTGATAAGAAGGGGAAAAAAAACAAACAGAAAAAGTGCATCACAAATCCTTCTATGCCTTGGTTTTGCAAACTCAATCCCTTGCCACTTCACCTCTCTCACTTGTATGAAGTGTTGGTCCTCCCTCCCTTCTCCTATATGTGATCTTTAAGAATTTTTCTTAGGTACTCTAGCTGCTCAAACCCACCTTGAACTTCCTCCCACTGCAAAAGACATAACAAAAAAAGGCATCATATCAGTTTCTTATCCTTATTTCTGAAATTATGTTTATAAGTTACTAAATAAATAAAAAAAGAAGAGAGAGAGAGAGACCACATGATGAAGCCATGACTAGTGTAAGAATTTTGAGAGAAAAAAGTAAATTAAGAACATTCAAGAGGATATACCATAATTATTTGCAAACAATATAGTCGGCGAAACAAGAGTAAACTTTAAGTTAGAATCGTGGAGAGAGTTTAGAATCTAAACAGTTTAGGTTAAGTAGGATGATGACATCATATATAGCATGGAACTTTAGCAATATTAGAATTAGGGATGAAGATAGAGTAAAACATGATGGCAAAATACTAAGTGATCATTTTTGATATCTTGAGTCGATTATTCATAATGATTGAGAGAAGGAGGTGGACCATAAAATCAAAGTGGAAGGGATGAAATGAAAGACTGCATTACGAGTGTTGTGTGTTTAGTTGTATGAAGTAGGTGCAGGGGCAAGGGAGTGAGGGCACACTGAAGACTATGATGTTTGGAGTTCCTAGAGGGGAGTGTTTCTTTATTTTATATATAAACACATAAATATACTTTAAGAACTTTTTAAAATAAAAACAATAAGTGATCACTTAAAATTGTTAAATATAAACATAAAAAATTCTCATTACAATATTAACAATTCATCACTAATAACAAAAATATTTACACAATTCTCACAGAACCCAAATTGAAAGATGAATAAAAAAATTCTCATCCTTTAGTTCTTAAGGGGAATGGCAAAATTTAGGATAAATATATGTTCTCTATAGATAAATATATTTTCTATAACTTTTTTTTTTTTTTCTTCTCTTTTTTTGGGATTCAAATGTTTGAGAGTGGTCTCATTCTAGTTGGAAATCTGATTTTTTCTCAACAGAAACGCTGTTCTAATTCAATTCTTGCTCTCAACTGCAGAATTGTGATTCTAGAGCGAAAACATCACCCACAATATGCAATTTCTACAATTAAGGTTGTGTGAGTGCAAGATTCCTATTAAATTGAAGGGAATTTTTCTAGGAGTGCTATATGACCTACTATGATGTGTGGTACCAAAAATTGGGTGGTTAAGAAAAAAACATGTTCAAAAAATGAAAGTAGCTGAAATGAAAAATTAAAATGGATGAGTGGTGTTACAAGAAAAGAAACGAATCTATCTGGGAGCAATTAAAAGTGTAACTAATTGCCCATAAAAAAGGGTAAAGCCATTTGAGATGATATGGTCATGTGTATCATAGACCAATTAATGCATTTGTAAGAAGAGATTTGATCCACATGGAGGGTGGTCAATGAAACAGAAGGCCGATGAGAACATAGGTTGAGACGATAAGAAAGAACATTATTACTTTAAACTTCACCGAATACGACTTCAAACAGAATCTATTTAGGGAAATGGATCGATGTAGCCAAACCCAAGTAATTAGACAAAGGCTTGTTGAGTATAGCAGTGCTTCAGACCTTAGAATCAGTTTTCACATGCTTTTGAGTAAATAATTCTTACTATCCTCATTAGAATTGCTATCTTTGTTAATTCACATACATTATTATGGCAGGTCAACAATTATTACAACCATCCTTAACCATCCTTTTGATTCCCTTTATATTTTCTAAAAACTAATCTCATGGAAAACTTGCCTATAGTCCTCAATCTTGCATTAAAGAATCTTCCAAAATTTCATATCAAAGCATAATAACATCTAAAAATGATTTTAGCTTTAATTTTTATAAGTAAGACATAAGGCGTCTAAAAATGATATTTGGTGTGCTTAAATGTTTTGTACGCACACACATGACCCTATCTGGTTATGCCCCTGACTTCATTACTCATCAAAAGAAATATGTAGATATACAAGTGGTTCTAAAATATGTAAATTAATCTACAAGTCCCAAAAAATTGCTTAAAAATTCCATAATTAGTTTAAATATTCGTCATTTGTTCCCAAAGTTTTGCGATGCCCATTCATGTTTGCAATCCATCAACACATGTAGGTGCAAAACACCATTTCGATAGAATTTTATTCCTTTATCCCACCTCAACCCCAGAATTAAATTGTTATATATTGCGATTCTAACATTGATGCAGAAATGTTAAATGTGGGAATTTACCTCTTGGTGAGAAACATATACTATCTTCCAACCAGTGGCAGCTATATATCGGCGTTTCAGCATTGTATGTCCCAAAGGAACTCCTGTAGAGAAGTATAACATCAGTATACAGGATATGCTAAAACATTTGGGCTGTGTTTGGATCATGGATTTGGATAGAGATTTGGAAAGAGAAAGAAAAAAGTGAGCGAAATGAAGTCATTTCTTTCCAAATCCCTACCTCAAATCCATGATCCAAACACAGCCTTAATGAACATAGGATAACATGTTACCCACCAGAATTTCTAGAGAAATGAGTTGGCCCATCAATCTCCAGAGCAACTTTTTGATCAACCAAGGCCGCATCCAAAGTGTACCCATCCACACAATACTCCTTGACCCAATCAAGGCCAGTGGAAACAAGAAGACGAGCAACTTCCCTCTGAAATGAGGAAGTTGTTTTCTGATTAAACCTCTTAGTTTTTCCAGCACGAGCAATTTTCTCCTCTAGATCACTCCTTAGAGATAACTGAAGATGCGGATATTCAAGCTTTAAGCACTGGTTCACAAGATGAACCTGAGAAGCGAAAATTATATCCTCCCTATACTGTGGCGATATTCTTTGCTCCTCAAAGTGGCTTAGAGTTCTCCACACATGGAAAAAGAAAATCCGGTCCAATTGCCCAAGAACAGCATAAGACCAGGCTATATTTCCAAGCTGATCTCTGTTGAAATTTAGCACATGAGAGCCTAAGACTCTGTCCCGGTCAGCATCTAGTTTTTCTTCATCTAAGCAGCATTTGAATGTGTCAGCATACTTGAAAGCGTTATCAAGAGATTCCAGTAAAGGGTCAGCTGGGTTATATAAAGAAGCGAAAGCCCACAAGACCTGAGCCAACTCTTGCTCCTGGAAAGTGTGAATTATATTCGAAGCCCTTTTTGATAATTCTGAAAAGAGATCAGGAGCTGAGTGCTGCATTGAAGCAAAAGCACCGGCTATATTAGCAACATTCTGTGAGTTGAACTCACCAACCTTGGTCAAGGCCACCTCTGCTACTCTATCCATTTCCGACAAGTAAAGAAGCTCACCTCCAATCTTCGACAATGCCCACGAAATATTTGAGATACCTTGAGGAGAGCATTCCGGCAATGCAGTCATTGCAATACCCACGAGCATAGACATCTCTCTTTGGCGGGCAAATGCCAACCTAAGAGTCCTTGTCATCGAAACTTTCTCCATGTTCTTAGCTATTCGATGCAGTGCAGTGGCAATGTTCAAAGGAGAGAGAGGTGAAGGGCTCAAGCCTTTGGCAACGGCCAAAATTGTCTCGGCAGTAACTTCCAATACTTCTTCTGCAGTCTGTGCTTCGACAATTGATCTGTTCAAGTTGACTTCTTTCTGGCGATCAGAAGGCCCAGAGAATTGTGAAAGCCTTTGAACAAAGGTTTCCATGTTTCTCTCCTTCATTTCTTCAAACATCCCACCTGCAACCATACTCAAATTCCTTGAAAGAGGATTCTTGTTATTTTCTAGTTCAAAATCTTCCTCCAAATCCAAATCCTCATCCTCGTCCTCATCCTCATCAACTAGCCTTTTTTTCTTATTCTTGATTGCCAGTTTATTCTTGGTGGTGTTGTTTTTCTTCTTCTTCTTCCTCTTCTTTTTATTAATCAAGTCCTCCATGGAATGGATCAAGCCCCTTGATTCAATAGACTTGAGGGCCATCTTCCTGGCCTTGACACACCAGTCCATGCCATCATCATCATAAGTGTTTTGGGGCGTCTTTGAGTTTTGTTTTTGTTGCAGTTGTTTTCGTTTTTTAGGAGGTAGGAAATTATGGGGGTGGAGCTCCCCAAGGAATTCTGATTCCCAATCCATACTAGAAGAATCTTCACCATCATCACTATCATTATCACTATCATCATCAGCAGCAGCATCATTATCTAAATTTCTAAGGGAAATAGAATTATTCTCTCTGCCTAGAGCTATGCAGTAACTTTTATGGAAAAAATCCATCTTGGATGTCCTGTTGGAGAACCCAGTTCTTGTACTAGTATTTATCATCAGTGGAAGGTGGCGGTGGTGGTGGTGGTGGTGGTGGTGGTGAAGTGGTGGGGTTGTGTTTGGATTAAGAATAAGCAAGGGGGGCCATAGTGGAGGTGAAGGTGAGCATCTATGAGGAGGAGGAGTAGGCAAACTAGTAGTATTTAACAATGCATCCATTTGGGGATCAATAAACAAGGAATTAATTAACCTCTCTTTAGTCCTTACAGAGATTTGTTTACTTTTGTTGTAAGTAACTAATTATGACAAAAATCAAACCCAAGTAATTTATAAGAACAAATTGAGAAAGAAAAGTAGAGAGAAAGAGTGCAAACCAAAACCAGAACCAAAACCTATTTGGGGATTTCTTCTTCTTTCTTCAGATTCTTCTTCTGCTATTCAGAATCCCAAGAGCTCTTTGATTCCCATTTTGGATAACAGCGGTGCGTCTTTATGTAGGTGTGTACATGAAACGACTGACATATCTTGTTCGAAACACAAAAACTACCTCTAAACGACGACGTTGCGCTGCGCTTAACCTTGTTTCGATGAAATGAAAGATTTTTGTGGTTTCTTTGTTTCTATGTCTCTCTCTCTCAATCGCTATCGCCATCGCCACAGCCATAGCCATCGATTGAGCAGCTCACCTCAACTCAACTAAACTCAAATCACTGTTCTCTGTAGGTATGTATGTATCATTAAATTTAAGGGCATTGATTTAGACCCCTTGAAACTCCCACCCCCACCACCCCACGCACACACGGGGTTGGTGATTGAGAGAGGTGAAAAAAATAAAATAAAATAAAATAAAATTGACCAATCAAAAGTAAAGGGGTCAAGGGAGTGACCCCAAAGAGAATCCCAATCTTTATTCAAAATTTAAATTTGATAAACAAGTTTTCAAAAATTATCCCCAATCATTTTATTAAATGTTTATGAAATCATGGATATTTTTTTTTCCCCATCAAATTGAAAACTCAAAACTTATTAGATTGAAATTTAATGAAAATTTAAAAAGATAAAGCTTTAGAATTGATTTTTTTTCATTAAATTTGATGGAAGGGGAAATTTCGGATAAGAGAGAAATTTTTAAAAAGATTTTGATGAAAATTTGATGAAATGATTAAAATAATTCATATCAAATCAAATTTTTTACTCACATTTACAACCAAATTTAATAAAAAATTTGTTGAAGGGTTGAAGATGGTCTAACACTATTCAATGTTAAAGGTTAAATATAGCAATTTCTCTCAAAATGACAAATAAAAATGTTATGTGAGTCTCATCATCAAAAAGGTTAAAAAAAGAGTTGTCAAATTTTAGCTATAGTAAACCTTACACCAAATTTGACACAAAATCTAAGCAATGTTTAGATTGGAGAAGCTCTTACTATTTAGCTTAAGTATTTTTCCGAATTTACTGAGATCTTTTAATTCTTTCCTATGAATTACAATATCACCAAATCGAAATTATTGTGTGATCAGATGTATTTAAAACAAAAATAAAATGCTCATGGCCCATGTTATCAGATTAGGACAACATCCTTTCACAGCAATATTTTTGCTTTATGTTCTTCATCCTGTATTTTACAATGAGTTGTATATGTGCAGAGATATGTTCCATTTTCTTCCCTTTTTGTAAGAGTAGATTTAACACTTTTACAATGTAAACGAGCCAAATCCATTAGTGAGTTGTTAAGCTTGTCTTTAAGAATTAATGAGATAAAAAAATGTGTTTAAGCTTGACTTATTTATTTTTGGGCAATTTTTAATGAGATCAACTAGATTATGAGTTTAGCTCAAGTAGCTTAGTTTTCTATTGCTTATTAAGAAAAACGCCCGAAGAGGCAGCATGTTCAGCTTCCTTGTCCCATTCTTGATCGTTTGTCCTTGTCTATGATCTACTTAACACCAAGATATACATATTTTTACAGATGGAACACCTGCTACAGGAAAATGAGATTATATACCGATACTGGCTGCATATGCACATGAATACATCCAAATATGCATAATGTTATTGCTAATATCCAAATACACAGATATCGTATAAGATCAATCATGCTAGCTAGAAATACTGAATATCTACTAGTGACTTTTTTTGTTGTATTTTCTGTTATCTTTTGCTACTTTGTTTGCTCACTGAGTACTGTAAAAGGAGAAAGTTGCACTTAATTAAGGCTATAACAGCAATGAGAAGGCTTTGAAATTTTATTTATTGTCCTTCGTCTTCTTTTAACCAAACAGAGAATTTGGAGAAACTGAGATGAAAGGGTGATTGCTATTATTCTGTTGGTATTTAAATGGTATCAAGGAGCTTACAAATGAACTAATTTGAGATTTGATTAACTGCATAAACTAAATTCTTTGAATGACTTGAAACACTATTATGGACATCAATTATTCTGTGTGGACTTCTATCCTTTGTTGGGCTTAAATTTTGAGATAACATGTCTAAAAGAATTGAAGTATAATTCATTAAAGAATGATTTTGAGTTATCAATTGTACAGTTCCTATAGGATGCTTCCATTTGGTATCACTGCGCCCCTTAGAATTACAACTATCCCCGCCTTGATGGTGTAGCCGTAAGCTTCCATATTTGCTTCTTGAACGTTGTCTTTATTTATGATCTACATAGCACCAAAGCACATATATTTTACATCAATAACTAGAGAAATACCCTTATAAAAGTATTATGGATAACTGTATGTGACGAGAATCAATTTATAGAGTAATGCAATCGAAGATCTCAACAAGCATATACTTTCTACATATATTTATCTCTAATTTCTTGAATTATTAAAAATTGAGCTTCATGCTAATTGTTCTGTACTCATAGTTGCCATGTTGAAATTATTAATGGGATAATGCAATTATTGGTTTGAAATTGAAAATGCGTGGACCTCTTTTTCGTTTGCCACTGTTATAGGTTGTATTTTCAGAACTTTCATTGAAAACTCAAATATTAATGTTTGCAATATTTAAAATTTCAAAGTTGATAACTGCATTCTGATTATCCTAATGTTCATTGATTTCAGTATTTCTATACTATATCATAGTACCATAACATTTTTGCCGATCCTTGCATTCTTATCAACTATGGCTTTCCTTACGTGTGAACCTTCCCCTATTCCAATTAGAATGTCCATGTCCTTGCCTTCAATGCCATTAGCCTGCACATCTTGCATCTGTAACAAACACTTTTGTGAGAAATAGGATGCCACATGGCGTTAAAGCCTTTGAATTTATACATTGATATCATTTGCAAAAACAACGATGACAAAAGCTTCAAGTGATGTTAAGAGAAACAAGTAAATTGTGGATTGTTTAGCAACAAATTATACTTGTCTCAATTGCTATGAAGATATCTTAAAATGACTTAGATTCATTTATTTTTTGTTGCATGCTTAAAGAAATGTTGCGCGAATGGACTACAGCTAAAAACATTTATGATGTCTCTTACCTGATAGGCATCAGAACCCATGAGTATTGAATCCTCAATTATAGCCCCATCTCCAACCCTTGTCTGCAGACCAACAACCGTACCTTTGATGTTGCACCTCTGCTTATAGAAAATGTAAGAAGAGATATCCGGAAAAGAAGATCAATCAACAAGATTCACATACAAGAAAATCTTCATAGCATGTATTTTCATGTTATTTTTGCTTGTGATTTATATAAATATTCAAAGGCTGAATGTTTGGTAGGTAGATATTAGTTTCTTACATTGAGAATGCAACCATCTCCAATGACGCTATCTGTTATGACAGCATCAGTTATTAGACTTGGAGGTAGATGTCGAGGCAGAGTGTACAAAGGAGAATCTTTATCGTAGAAGCTGATACCAAAAGACAAAGTTTGTGTTAGTCGATGAGGGGTCAGTTTTTTTAAAGCAAAACATTCACTAAAAGGAATGCACTGTCTTTATTCTTTCAGCTTTTCTTACTGACTTATATCCGATGTTTGTTTTCTTTGTGCTTTCCATATTTGCTTGGTAGAATGCTTTGATGCTTCTCATGTCCTCCCAATATCCATCAAAGCAATAAGCATGAACCTGATTGAGAAATTTTCTTAGAGTTGAGAATGAAGGACAGAAACGAAGCAAAGAGATGATTATGATCTTGTATAATCAGAAAAGTCTGACCTTCATCCCTAAGGATATTGCACCAGGTATTACTTCACTTCTTAGGTCATTTGCTCTGGGAAAATATTCTCTTAGAAGCTTTTTCATCACATCTCTGTTAATGACATATATCCCCATTCCGAGAAAATTATTATGAACAGAATCGTTGGATTTCCCTGAGTTCTCTACCTGAGTTTGAAAATTAAGCTCGTTTAGAAAGTAAGAAAAGTTTTTTTTTTTAAACCCTAAAAAAAACTGGGCACAGAAGGCAGGGGAAAAGAACCTACTGATATGCACTTCACTGGCTTTTTTCCTAGTTTCTCTCTAAACTCAGTAACTTTATTATCGGAATTTACTTTGAAAATACCAAACTCTGAATCCCGATTTCTCATGCTAGCCAAGACTGCACAAGTAACATCGGCCTTCTTGTTTCTGTGGGCCTCTATAAGTTTCTGGTAGTCCATCCTGTAAAGATGGTGACCAGGAAGGACTAGAAACTCAACAACCGGATACTCTTCTAGAACCCATAAACATCTTTTTATGGCATCAGCTGTTCCCTAAGTAAATAAAGAGGAAAGCCAGAAAGTTAAAAGCTACATTCATTATCAAAAACACAAATGTGAATTTTATTGGCATTAATAAGAGAAATTGGGAAAATAAAAACTGGTTGTTGACCTGAAACCAGCCCTTGTCTTCGAGATTCTGATACGCTGCAATTACTTCAACGAACCCCTCTTTCCCGAGACCTAGTCCAGAATAAGCTTTTGTAAGGTGAGAATTGAGAGAAGTGGAGTTGAATTGCGTGAGAGCGTATATCTTGTTTATGTTACTGTTAATGCAGTTGCTCACAACTGCATCTATTAGTCTATAATTTGCTGCTATAGGAATAGCTCCTTCCGATCTTCTCTTTGTCAGTGGGTAGAGCCGTGAATCTGATCCGTCTCCAAACACTATCGCTGCAACACTCTGACATAAAATAAAAATACTGGTGAAATTTCATCAATCATTGGAAACCAGCAATGAAATGTAACTTGAGGGGCAGAAAATAAGAAAACAAAAGGAAGTTACACGATTACCATTTCATCACCAATAGCCCCTCCTTAATAGACAAATGTATTAATGTAAGTATTTACAATCAGGAAAAATCATTTGACAAACATGGGATACAAAAATTTAGACCTGATTTGCTGGAGGAAATAGCATAATGGGATCTTGAGGTTGCGGTGAACTGGTCATAGACAAGCCCGGAAAAACAGTAGAAGGAAGCTTTGGTAAAGGAGGTTGATGATGATTTTGAAACAATCCAAGAATGGGAAGTTTTGGTTTCAGATTTACAGAAGCAGGAAGAGAAAGATGCAAGGTCACCATGTCAATGGAAAAAGAGAATAGTAAAAAAATGAAAACAAAAAAATGAAAACAAAAAAAAATCTTTCCCTATTGTGTGATATCTCTTGAACTCGAAATGTCATTAGTTTCATTTCATTTTGTCTGCCTTGTATTTAGTAGTGGTGATGGAGAACTTGAGAGAGAGAGGATTACATATGTAGAGAATATTTTGCTTTCTTCTTCCAACTGAATTCTGCTGCAGAGGGATCTTTCTTGCCAATTACTACTCTAGCTGTATCATTTATATATATATAGATAGATGGACTTTTTATTAATACATACGTAGCTAAGAAGATGGATGTATTGAATTGTCAGAAATCCATGTTTGTGTTACCATGTCTGTGCTTGACTTTGATTCTAAGTTTTCCTCTATGCTTTTCTTCTTTATTCTTTTTGTTTGGGAAGAAGCATTTCCTTCACTTTGTTACCAAGGAGTTTAAAGTGCATCACTATTATTAACAACACATCATAAAGGCAATCTATGCCTGAGATGGCTTCTTCACTTGACCATTCTCCTGTAGAACGTCTGCTTTTCCCTTGTATTTCTTTTCTTTATTAAAACTATAAAATATAAATAAATAAATAAACTATTTGTTTACAATTTTTTGCCTTCTTTTGATGTAACCTTTGGTGCATTTACTAGATGAAATGTTTGTTTGGCAGGTATAGAGATTCTGGTAGGATTTTCTAACTTGTTCTAAATCTGATATGAGTTACTAATTTTGAGACTTTTCCATCCAAAATACTACTGGTATACGGATGTGATGATCAGTACAAGAGTTCTTTTATTTTGTATTTCAATTTTTTTCCCCGTCGGGATCTCTTAGGCAAGTCTTAAAATTGAGGAAAAATGAGGCTTTGAGTTGAAGTATGTTAGCTTATATTATATATGATGACATTTGGGTGGTTGCAGGTAGGTATTATTGACTGCCCTTTGATGACATTTGGGTTTATGAATGGTTGTAGAAAAAGTCTAGTAATACAGGTTCTATAGTCGGTTTTTGTTTTACCCTACTAAAATCAATTAGTAGAATGTAGATGGACGATTTTTATTGATTAACAAAGAAAAATGTAGTTGAAAAAAAAAAGGCAAAAATTTAAATTTTATAAGGGTGATATAGGGATAACAAGTGTTCATACTAAAGTGTTTTGTATACTTTGTATAATAGTATATGTATGCAGAGATGGTGCAAAATCATTCACTATTTCCAGTATTAATTGTGAATGTCATACAAACAAGGTTATGTTTAATTAATGGATTTGGAGAGGATTTGAAAAGGACAAAGTATGTGAAGTGTAGGTGAAAAGTGTATTTTTTTTTTTTTATCTTTTTTTAGTTACATTATCTCTTTACTTTTTTACACATATAAAAAGTTAAAAAATATATTTATTTAGATCATTTCAGATACCTCCATAATTATTTTTCATTTATATTTATCTACTTTTTCCTCTTCCCTTTTCGAATGCCTTCTTAAATCTATGAACTAAACACAGTTCAAAATGAAAAATCATGTATATGTGATCCATGTATCGCAAGGGAAGTTTATCATTGCCTAATAAATAGCAGATTGAGATTTTGGGAAAAGCCAGAATCATGGGGGAGTTTGGTAACATATGACCAACCGAAGATTGAACTTTCGAGTATTCCTTCTTTTAAAATGTTGTGTTTTGTCTGTACCCATCAAGATCAGACATTTTCAACTGGCCAGATCTCCTTTCTCCCATAAAAAAAATAAAGAGTTAATTACAAAGAAAAAAAGTTTTACGTATTTTTTATTTTAAACTCTAATATTTTAATTTTAACAAATTAAACTCTAGAATTCCATTCGTATTGCAATATATTCTCTCAGAGGGAGTTTAAAATGAAAAATACATGAAATCTTGGTGGTGTTTGGGAAGTAAGTTTTTTGATTTTTTTTTTTTTTGATTTTTTTTCACTAAAAGACAAATTAGTTACAAAACCAAAAAAAATTAATCCAAACAAAATATCACATCAAACCCCATAATCATTTCACTTTTTCTCTCACAAACATCACATCCAACCACAAAAAAAAACCCAACTATCTTCCAAAACACAAAAAAAAAATTTCTCCAACAATATCCTACAACTAAAAAAACAAACAAAAAAAACTCACTTCCCAAACATCTACTTTGTGTAATTAACCATTTTTTTAAAATTTAAAATTACTAAAAACAAAAAAGGTTAACTACAAAATAAACTTTAAGGTTTCACGTGTTTTTCACTTTAAATCCCAATATTTTCACTTTAAACCCCATCGGTTACCTTACACAAATAGAAATAAACAAAGGGGACACATTGATATATGGATGGAATTTCAAAATTTAATTTTATTAAAATTGAAATATTGGTATTTAAAAAGAAAATGCGTAAAATCTTGAGTTTTTTTTTTATAATTAATCCAAAAATAAAAAAAGTTTTTGGTGACAAAACCAAAGAGGGGAATGCATTGGCCATAGGGATGGCCATGGAGCGGGTTTGTTTTCCCAGTCCCCGATTTCAAACCCCGCCCCCGTCCCCGTCCCCGTCCATGTCCATGTCCCCGTCCCAAACCCGTTATGGATGAAATTTGTCAACCCTACCCTGCCCCCGTGGATACCTACAGATACCTGACCACATTTCAAAATTTTAAAAACAATTGAGAATTATTTTAATCCTTAATATACTAAGAATCAGTTTGGGATGTGGGTTGACTTTTGAGTTTTTTTGACTATTTTGGCTTAGGTCTAAAAAGGCTCATTATGATAGATTTTTTGACTTTTGTGAGATAAAAAACAAAATGATTATAATTTGGATGTGACATTTTGTCACTAAAATAGCATATTTTGTCTCATATGGCTAAAATAGCCCAAACAAGTATCCCAAGCGGAGCTTAAATAATTTCCTAAAACAAAATAAGGAGATGACAGTTTGACTTCTTATTTATTTATATTTAAAGCGAGTCACAAACTTTTAATATTTCTTTCTTATATCTAATTATATTATATATATTATTAATTATAACAGGTCGGATTTGGATCCAGGGAGGTGATACCTGCCCCGCTACGGGTGACTAAAATTTAATCCACTCTTGCCCTACATAAGTGTCTAGTTGGATAAAATTCGTCCAATTCAAAATGAGTACGAACGAATCTTTACAGATCGGATTAAAATGGTCATCTCTAATTGAACATTAATGATAATGTCAAAAAATAAATAAATAAATTGGGAATACTTTGGGAGAATAACACATTATAACTAACGTTTAAATTGTAATTATGAATAAAAATCTAATTGCTTTTTGAAAGAATCATTTCTACGATATTGACCAAAACTTAGCTCATCACTCATCTTTGAACTTCACCTCACAGCAGAGACTTTTTGTTTTTTTGGCGCTAGTAAGCACTCTCATTTGTGAATAGGTTAAAACGATTAAAAAGATTAAAATTTATATAATAAAGTAGGGTGATTTTTGAATTTATCTTATACACATTTATTCTATTAGAACATTTGAACGGTTCAAGTCTATTCAAATTATAAAATAACGGCTAGATATATTTTTTAAAAAATATCTTACATGTACATTTTCTATTTTCCCGCTTCTCTCTCTTACTTTTTCATTTTCTCACCCATCCTTCTATGATCTCATGAGCTTACCTTCATCTCTCTTTTCTTTTTATTTTTTTATTTTTTCCCATTTTTATTTCTCTCTATTTGTTTATTTTTTTTATTTTATCATTTTTGCTCACATATTTTTATTCATATTATATGAAAAAGTCTACGATCTCAGAATTAGAAGTTAGATTTTACTGTGTGTAGTGGAGATTATATTAATGAATTTTTTAGTCTACAAATTAAATGAATTTGAACAATTAATTATTATTTTTAAATATATTGAATACCAAATAGATTTCGTAAATTTAGACCTCATACGAATCTTCAACATATTTTAATAAAGCAGGATGGTTTTTTAATCTTCAACATATTTTTGTCCTATTAGGACATTTGGATGGCTCAGATCTGTTCAAATTACAAAATAATGGCTGAGATATATTTTCCAAAAAATGTTCTACATATACATTTTCTACTTTCTTGCTTCTCTCTCTATTACTTTTTTCCTTTTCTCACACCCCTCCTTTCATGGTCCCCTGATCCCGCCTTCCTCTCTCTTTTCTTTTTATTATTTTATTTTCTCTATTTTTATTTCTCTCTATTTGTTTTGTTTATTTTTTATTTTCTCATTTTTGTTCAATATATTTTACACATATTTTCATATAATGTATGTATTCCCATAATACACTAGGACATTACGGGTATACTTACAATTTTCATATAATTATATAAGCAAAAGTATTATTGTATGTATGCCCGTGGAAATTGTATGTATGCTAGGTACATCTATCTATCTATCTAACTATTTATTATATAAGCAAAAGCGAGTTTTCGTGAGGAGTTTTGTGAGAATTCCAAAATTTTACAACAAATTTGTGATTTTATCAAATTAAAAAACAAATTTAAATAATGTTGAGATTATAATTATATTTTAATCCTAATATTATTTACACCGTGCCTTCAGACACGGACATACGCTAGTATTATATCACTCTCTTTATTTTTTTACATATGAAAAGTTAACAACCTAACTAAAATGAGTAAACGTGCACACAACATATAAGGACTTTGTTTTTGTTTTTTTTGGGACTTACATATACGTTTTAATATGTAAATTTATTATTCAATAAGTCTTGTAAAAATTAATGACATTTTTGGGTTTAACTGCCCTCCAGTCTGTGATTGGACTGGAGGTGTTGTTGGGCCTGTGAAGGCCCATTATGGGTCCCATATTGATAATCTGAACCGTTCAATGGTCTCGTTTGATAGAGCTGTGGAAAAGTGATTACAGATTATAGCTTATAGCTGTGAATCTAAGCTATTAACATGTTTGGTGCAGCCGTGAGATTATGGATTTAAGCAGCAGAATAGTATTTGGTTGATAAGCTATAAAAATAACTTTTTGCTGTGTAATTATCTTTTTTGCCCTTATATGATATAACAATGATTATTTTGTCATTTTTTCCAGTTTTAATTTTAAAAAAGTTATTTCATTGATAAAAGTTAATATAATTAGTATTACAAAAATTAATATTTTCATTAATAGTATCAATTAATATAAAATTATTTCATTTTTTTATTATAAATTAATTAGTGTGAATTAATGGCTTAATTGCATCAATACTTTTTCTTTTTCTCCTTATTTTCTTTTCTCTTTTTTTCCCCCTCCTTCTCTTCTTTCTTTTTGTTAATTTTGTTTAATTTATTAATTCATTACAATTAATATCCATGTATTTATATTAATAATGTTGTGATGTCATTACATATTATTTTTCTTTATATTAATTTCAATTAGTTATTTTATAGAAGTTATAATATTCATTTTTTTATTTCATGTAATATAAGTTATTTCATTTTTTTTCTTCAATTTTAATTTTTAAAAAAAATTGTGATTCTGTTTTTATTAAATTTTTTTCATTACAATTAATAATATAACAATTATATTTATTTTCATTAGTGGAAGTAAATTGTATTTTTTTAAATTGAAATAAATTGTGCAATTTATTTCTTTATTTAAATTGTGAAATTGTGAAAGTTATATCAATAATTGTGAAGTAAATTTGTGTAATTTATTTAATGGATATAAAATGCACAATTTATTTCAATATTAATTGAAATATTTTTTAAAAAAATTAAATGGAAGTAATTGAAATAAATTGTTTTTTTATTGTCTTTCTTTTTTTTCTTCTTCTTTTTTTCATTACAACTTTGCAAAACCCTAGATTTGAGGAGTCGTCGCCATCGCTGCCGCTACCGACGATGGTCTGCAAGAAGCCCTCTCTCAGCTCATCCATCTCCTCCACCACCACCAAAAACCCTAGATTTGAGGAGCTTGTTGTCACGATTTGGTCTTTGAAGGTTGCAGTGATGACAGATCGTGATGACGATCATAGTGATTGGGACGGTTGCAGAAAGAGAGATATGGCAGTGGTGGTTGAGTATGATGGTGGTGATGCGATGAGGAGAAGACGTGAAGCGGAAGGAGGCGCTATGGTGGTGTTGCGGAAGCCATGGAGGAGGAGATCGACAACCGTTGCAGAGGCGTTGATGGCGACGGCGTAGGTATGCTGTGGGAGACGAAGAAAGACAAAAAAAGGAAAGAGAGAGAGAGAGAGAGAGGAACGGCACAACGGCAAAAATAGAGAGAGAGCTTCACCGAAAATCACCTCTGACCGTCGGAAATCGCCTATATCTCTCTCACATAGTGAACAGTGATATCTTTGTGGTTTATGTAATGGTAATTTGGTAATACTTCAAATTGGTAAAGGGCATTTAAGTCATTTCAGCCACCCCTTACCAGCTGCCCCGCATAAGTCGACTTTTGGTTAAGCATCTCCCGAGCTGCTTTGGAAAATAAGCTGAAAACAGCTTCACTTAAGCTATAAGTTGTTTTGATAAGCTGTGCTAAACACTTTAAAATAGCTTAATATAAGCTAAAAGCTTAAATAAGCTGTTTAGAAGCTGTGCCAAACAGGTACAATGTGTAGAACTCGTCGAGTATTATATTTTTGTAAAAAATCACGTTGATTGGATATCGATAGCTACGTGATCAAATAAGTTTTGTATAAGAAAAAAATGGACGGTAAAAAAATAAACGGTTGACAGAAATCTGACCTAATGAAATAGCTATCGATATCCGATCAACGTGATTTTTTTACAAGTATATAGTACTTGACGAGTTCTACACATTGAAGGTTCAGATTATCGAAACGGGACCCATGATGGGCCCTAATGGGGCCAATAGCACCCTCTAGTCCAATCACGGACTGGAGAGAAGCCAATCCTGACATTTTTTTTTTATCAAACACTATTAAAAACGTCACTGATTGTTAATTTTCAACAATTGTTTAAAAATTATCACAAAAAAATCACTAATTATAAATTTTAACGACGATTTAAAAAAATATCAAGAAGAAGACGTCATTAATTTTTAACTTTTAACAATAACTTTAAAAATTTATCACAGAAAAACGTCAGTAACTATAAATTTTAATAACAATTTATAAAAATCATGACAAAAAAAAAAACTAATTGTTAATTTTGATAACATATGCAAAAAAATCGTCATAAAAAATTATTTTTAACGACTATTTTATTAAGAATTATTTTTAATAAAATTTGAAATGAATTAAATCTAACTTTTAGAACCTATTAGTACTTTATCCTTCTTTTTATTGGTATGTCTAGTGTTAATTTTATTTTAATATAACTACCTTACAATTTTTTCAAAAAAAAATATAGCGGTTATAGGATAGTAGAGATAATAATCAAAGTCTTTGATTTAATTTTTCTGAATTAAGTTTTTAGAAAATTGAGTTTTTTGTTTTTACTGAATATTTTAAAAATTTTAAACATTTTTTTTAGATACATCTTACTTAGATATATCTATAAAATAAATTATTTGTAAAAAAAGATTTAAAAAAATTAATAAATACACAAAAAAAACGAAAAATATATTGAATTTTTATATTTTTTTTATATTTTTGATATTTAGTGATTTTTTTAAAGATTTTTTTCACAAATATTATACTTTTTCAATGTATTTATGTTAGGTGTGTCTAAAAATTTTAGAAGTTGCTTAAAATATTAAAAAAATCAGTAAAAAAAAAAAAAAACAAAAAATAAGAAAGTAAATTTTCTGAAAAACGTTTTTAGAAAATCCAAACCAAGCAAAGTGAATACAATTTTATCACTACTTTGGCTGCCAATCACCACTTCTTTTTACCTTAAAAAAAAAATGAAAGAAAAAAACAAAAAGCTTTACACAGGAAAAAATAAAACAAATTCATATGCCACCACCACTATCACTGCCTCCCGATAACAAGTGGAAAATGTCTACGTGTGACACCACACAGAGTCTCAAATTGTAACCAATAGCATGTTTAAAAAAAAAAAAAATAGTTCACATAAAAAGCATTTTTGTTAAATCCATCACCCATTATCTATTCTCATCCTCATATAGTTTCAAACAACAGAACTCATTACGGCTAGCAAGCCATCAAGAGCTACCTTATTCCTAGAAAGCTTCAACATAGAAGTTCTGGCAGCCTGGGGCGGCAAAAATACAACATCAGACCACTCCCTTTATAAGAAGATTGGTGGATCATATAATTCTATCCCTAGAAAGCTTCAACATAGAAGTTCTGGCAGCTTAGTGCAGAAAAATACAAGAAGCAGATCAAATAATTCTATTTCAAATGATGCTCGAAAAGAGATGCCATCTCGATCTGCAACACAAGCCAAAACAATCTCTCATGAAAAACTGATCATTCATTTAGAGCCACAACTAAATTGTATAGTGAAGATGCATGATGGAAAGAAAAAAAAAAGTGTATAATATTTCAACATGCATTCAAATTACTGTAACATGATATCAGCCAAGATAAAATAATGAACAGACATAGTAATGTGTGTATGTGCCAGATGTGGGAATGCGTGCCTGTTTCATTTAATTATCATGTCCAAAAATGGGACACTGCAAAATAGTTACATTTCTTAATATGCTTTTTTTAAGGGTAAAATGGTGTTCCAAAAGTGTCACAGAGCAAATTTGACTGTTCTCAACCTTTTCTTCTAATGAGTTTGGCATGGAGGCTAAGCATAAGAACCCTAAAGCATAATTTTACAGCTCCAAAACACATCTAGGCCGTGGTATCTTTTTTCCCACATGAAGAATTGGAGTTGAGTCATTTGCTTTTTCAATACTTCACCTTACCTTAAATTTCATTGCCAATAGAAAGTTGATTCCCCTACCTCGGTGATACACTAATGCTGTGTTTGGTTAGGGATTTGGAAAGAGAATTGGAAAGAGAAACAGAAAAGATAGGTGAAATAAGAATAAAATATACTTACATTTCATCGAATTTCACACACCTTTTCCATTTCCATTTCCAAATCCCTCCCCAAATCCCCCAACCAAACACGGCAAAAAACCCTCAATCCCCACCTAAAAGGACACATCAGGAACAAATCAAACTCTTCAGACATTATTGTTGTGGTGAAAGGCGATGGTAAGAAAAGTTGACTACTGAAACTCAGCTCAAATTTGCCTAGCTAAGAGAATGAGCAAATGCATTTATCCGTAAGTGGAAGGAACTCAAAAGCAGAACCAAGCTTGTTAGTTACACAAGCAATCAACCACGTTGCAAAGACATTTGACAATCTTTGATTATGCATGTATGTAGCCAACTTACGGCTGTCAAAGCAGCTTCAGAGCCTTTATTCCCTGCTTTACCACCAGCTCGATTTAAAGCCTGCAATCATAACGAAAGCATTCGAAAATCTCATAAAAACTACTAGCACAAAGAAATAACTAGAGTTTCCATGCAGAGTTCCACACTGCGGAAAAGAAGAAAACTCTACCATTCAGAAACAGGGGAGTACAAAAGATTATATGAAGATTTTTAAAAAATCAATAACAATGATACAAGACTTCAACCAACCACCAATTTTTGAGCTAAGAACTCCTAAACATAAATAAGTAGCTAACCAAAAAAGTAAATGCTAATATCATGAGTTTACCTGATCCATGTCATCACAGGTCAAAACACCAAATATGCAAGGAACTCCTGCAATGTCATTACATTAAATAATAATAATAATGATTAAAAACTTCAATTTTTATCAATAAACCAAAACTATAACCAGTAAAAGCACATAAATCACTAAACTTGAATCCTTTCTATATACTGACTACAATGCCCTTCTGTCAAAAAAAGCTAATTCTATTGTCATTGATGGTCCATCCAGCATAATCACTACTTGATTGTGTTCAAATTGTACAATTTATTATACATTTCCTAATTCACGTATGTGGAAACCTAAAAACAATTGATAAATGTAAAGTAAATGAACAGATGAGAATACTACATTTTTACATCTCTAATTTAGCAGGATGGGTTTGACTAAACTTCCATTTCATATCATCTACTTACAGCTCAACAAACAAAAAGAAATCAGCATTGCTAAACTGATGCAGAAACTTTATAATACAATGAATAAATTACAGGTACAAGTTTCCGCTGTCATAAGGATTTTATTTCCATAAAAAAGGACAAGATTAGATTGAAAATAAACATATGAACCAACCTGAATTCAGACCCGCTGAGAGTACTCCAGATGCCACTGAATTAGCAACAGCGTCATAGTGGGAAGTATCACCTCTTATCTACCAACCAAAAATAAATAAATAAAAATTGATTGATTAGGACATCAATAGCAAGCAGATTGTAATCACACCAAGAATATAAAAGAAAAGCTTAGAGCTTCCTGATTGAAATATAACCCATATAGATTAAACATCCTTCAACAATAGTAACAGTAGTTGTGGAAGAAGATTGAAGTGCTTATTGAATTACTGGTATGAATAAAGTCAAGAAGCATTCCTCACAGGAAGGGAAGCATTCTATGACGGTTCAAACCAAAAACATAAGACATAAAATGAAATTACAACAATTGGAACAATCATAACAAAACAAAGAAAATAAAACACACCTGGAGAACCTTTGTATGCCTGGACATTTCTCCCTAAACAATTCTGAATATATGCTTCAGGCAAAAGTCTAATACTTTTTTAAGAAATGAAGTACCAATAGGTACTGCAGACAAAATTTTTCATCCACCTCTCCAAGCCCAACCAAATAAGCAGCGTTCACTAGAGTTGTCATAACAATAAGCCATACATCTCCCAAAGAGGTCCATCACAATGCATCACAGTAATTTTAAACAGGACTAGTGTTTAAAATAATGTGGCACGTGTCTAATCCCAAACCAATAAAATCCTTTCTGTAATCCACGTGCACACCCACCCGACCACCCACTCCCAACACACACACATAATTAGCCACTGTCCTGTTATATGGCAAAGCTAGACCCTAACTTCCTATCACAGAATCAAAATAGTTGTAATAAAATGAAAATCAACGCACTACCCATTTCCACAGTTCCTCAACGACGGTGCATAGCCAAGAGATCCAGGTTTGGATAGTTACTTGTCATTCAAAACTTATTCTAATATCAAACATTCAGGCATAATAGAAAAGTGGGATGCAGTTAAGCAAGAAAATAAGGCAAAAAAAGGACCAATAAAATCTTGCAGCATAGCAAGATTTAGGTATTCTGACGAGAAATCATACCACAGCTCCAATGCACAATATGGCTTGATATTTGTGAGACTTCCCAAGCTTTTCTGCAACGACACCAATTTCAAAACTACCAGGAACCCACACTACCTGATGCATACATACAATAATTGAACCTATTATTAATGAGTGTTCAAGCAAAACAATGACCACAGACCATGTAAAACAATTGGAATGATGAAAGCACTACATGATTTGTGCTACATTTATCCACATCAGCACCAACAATTTCACGCCAATAAATAATAGACAACTCATGTTTTAACATGATAGTGATCTGAAAATATTCTAAATCATGTCAGACCAGGTTTGTTTTACCACAGCAAATGTTCATTTCTTCCGCATGCCATTCAATTTAGCAATTCATTAAGGTGAATCCCCGACTAATCAAAGTACTTTTGGTTATAACCTATCCAAAAGGTGGTGATTCTTTGCCATTAGATGCACAGGCAGGTCTGACAAGCCCCAGGACAGGAAATTCAGCACATCGAGGAAAAATAGTCATGTATGACAAATATGGAGCTAGTCAGGCATCAAAATCACCCCATCAATCAGGCACTCCAAATAAGACAACATTATCACTTATAATATAGAAAATCAAGTCATGAATCAGAAATCCAGTGATATTATACCCTTCGCACATTCAAGATATGCAGGTTAGGCATCTGTTGCCTATTCCAGTAGAGATGGAAATCTAGGTGCACAAATCTACCAACAAAGGAACACACTAAGAGAAAAAAAAAAAAAAAAAGAGAAGAATGTAGCCAACTTTTGAAAGGGTTCCAGATAACTACATACATCAATGTCTTCTTCTTTAACTGAATATCTCTTGAACGTGTCCAAAGCTCCCTCCAAAAGCAGCTTTGTCACAATCTCATTAAACCGTGCCACAACCTTTGCAACGGAAGGCAGTCCATGTCCAACAAATTATTAGAAACATCAAAGGGGTATACATCAAAATAGAATATAAATTGAACTACTGCAAATATTTAATTGAACCAACATTACCTAGATTACTTAATCATCAACTCAAGTTGCAATTTACCTCTTTTTTTTTGGAGCAAAAAGTAAATAAATAAAAACTACATAATTTTAAAAGAGTCATGCGTAGGGTAGAGAGAGGTGTTGTGAATGATGAGGTTGTAAAATTTTGTTAAGGCATAACCACTAATTGCAAGGAAATGAGAGCATTAATATGAAGAGACAAAGTAGAACACATTGTTACATGGCCAGAAATTGGAATGTATTTGAATGTTCAGGGAAAATGTGGAAATGCGACCAACATAGAACTGAAAAACATGAATGCACAGCTAGAATTAGAATTTCATAGTACATTATGCATAAAATACATGCATATAAGCACAAAGTGATGCATTCAATGATGAAATTGAATAAATCCCATGTGTTTATTCAAACAAATGATAAATAACAAGAGAGGGGTGGACATAAAAAGTAAATAGACTAACCACAGCAAAGCGAAGGCCCTCAGTTGCAGTAAGAGATCCGGTCAAATGTCGAACAGCTGTTGTGCGTGCGAACGACGAAGATCGGGTATGAGGAAGATCATCTTCACTGCTCACACCCACTCCAACATTAGGCCAAAAGCCTAAACAAAAAATAGATAGACAAGATTAACACACAAATAGTTTTCATATTAAACTTAAACAGAAAAATTGACCTAAAATTAAAACTATTCACCTGGAATGGCCGATGAAGAAGTTGTCATAGGTGTTAATTTACGATGAGGAAATAAACGACTACGAAGAGGAGAGTTGTGATGATGTCTAGGTGGTGTGAGCAATGAGCATGAGCTCTTCTCATGATTGAAGGAACGATAATAATCGTACTCTTTGTTGGTGGCAGTAGCGGTGGTAGTGTTTGTAGCACCAAATGTTGCAGCAGCAGCCATTGTAACTCTTAAGTTCAAAGTTCAAACAACAATCCCTACGAGCAGGAACGGAGAGGGGCACAAATATTATGTACAAAAATTTAGACAAATAATGTCAACTATAGTTACATTTTTTTAACCATAATTTGCAATGCATTACCATATATTAGACAAAAATATTCAATATAAACTAATATAGTAGAGGACCAAACAAAAGGTAATTTTTTTTTTTTTTTTTTTTTTTCTAATTACAAATCCATGCAGTCGTCTATTGAAGAAAAGAGTCATACCTAAGGGTGTCGGGCTACTGAGAATGAATATAGAAGATTCTTTTGCAATTTGAAAAAGAAAAGAAATTTAGAATCCAATGGTTTCTATAAAATTTTGGTGCTTTTCATTCGGATATCAATTTCTATAAATTTTTGAACAAAAACCAAGTCTTCATGTATATACTTCCGAGAAAAAATCAATTGTTATTATGGGCAGCCAAGGCTGGTGGAGTTGACATGGCTGAAGTAAAGGCTTGAATTGAAAGTGGAGGAGAGTACCAAAAACAAACATCCATAATTTTGTGAAAACTTAACACATACATCCATATTTTTTTTCCACAATTTCAACCAAAAACTTTATTATCAATTCTACATCCCAACATAAACCCACAAATTAATCAAAAACAATCAAATAATACAATGGGGGGTGGAGGAGGGGCATGAGGTGGCCAGCTAGAGGGACAAGAGGGTGGAGGAAGAGGGTATGAGCATGGGGGGGTTGGGCCATGAAGGCCATGAGGTGGAGTGCATGGATAGTGAGAGGTGTGGAGAGAGAAGGACGGTGGAGCCATGGGCAGTGAGGACAGAGCGAGAAAGAGATCAAGAAAGTACCTGGAGGACGGCCGCCTGGTAGATGCCTAATTGTTGTCCAGTGTAGAGAAGGAAGGGGAAGTGTGTTGACTAGGGTAAGGGAGTTGGGTTGGGAGTGTGGGTTACTCTATTTACACCCCCAAATTATCTCATCACACTCTCTTGCTTTTTCTCTAGTTTGCCCTTTCTTGTTCTTTTTTTGTTCTTGAACATGAAGGCTTTTGAAACCTGTCAACTCCACAATTCTGGTTTCCCTCGAAGAAGTAGATTGGGATAATGCGAAAGCATGTATCTTTATCAACATCACCACTCTTTCGGATTAGGAATGGGATTGGAATGCTCTTCTCTCCATTGTTCTTTCACATAAACGCATCATCTCCAATTCCAGACTTCCATGGTGAAGAAGAAGATGAAGAAGAAGAAGTGTTGGACGTATCTCACTGCGTCATCCAAGACAAGGACCTTCTCCGAAAGAGCCAAAGCTCCGGACTTCACGTCTTGGACCTAATCGACAATGGTGCTCTTGAACCAGACCCAACCATCTACACCAAGCTTCTCAACAAGTGTACCCACCTCGGGAAGCTTCGAGAAGGTCGGATCGTCCATACCCACTTCCGCCAATCGCAATTCAATCACTACCTTGTCATTCACAATACCCTCCTCAACATGTATGGTAAATGTGGCAGTCCTGACGACGCACGCCAAATGTTCGATGAAATGCCCACAAAATATATGGTCTCTTGGACCGCCTTAATCACTGCCTATTCGCAGAACGATAGACCCATTGATGCTCTTGTTTTGTTCCCTCAAATGCTTCGTATGGGTTTCAAGCCCAACCAGTTTACATTCTCTAGTATTCTCAAGGCTGCTGGGGCTGTGCCTAATGACAGGGATGGCAAACAAATTCATGGGTTTGTTGTTAAGTATGGTTTTGATTCAAATGTTTATGTGGGTAGTTCTCTAGTGGACATGTATGCTAGGTTCAACCTAATGGATGAAGCCCGGTTTGTTTTCGATAGTTTGCTGAGCAAGAATGAGGTTTCTTACAATGCTCTGATTGCTGGGCATGCGAGGAAGGGTGAAGGAGAGCATGCCATTCGTTTGTTTTGGAAGATGCAAAGAGAGGATTTTAGACCTACCCATTATACCTATTCTAGTGTTTTTACTGCTTGTGCTAGTATTGGAGCTTTGGAGCAAGGGAAATGGGTTCATGCACATATGATGAAGTCAGGCCAACAGCTTGTTGCTTTTGTAGGCAACACTATTCTTGACATGTATGCTAAATCAGGTAGCATTGAGGATGCAAAAAAAGTTTTCGATAGATTGGTTAGACGAGATGTTGTTTCGTGGAATTCGATGCTTACTGCTTGTGCCCAACATGGGCTTGGGAAGGAAGCTGTTGGACGCTTTGAGGAAATGCTTAGGACCGGAATTGAACCTAATGCAATTACCTTCCTATGTATTCTCACTGCTTGTAGCCATGCTGGGTTATTGGACAAAGGACAGTATTACTTTGAATTAATGAAGAAGTATGAGATAGAACCAGAGGTTTCACATTATGTCACGATTGTTGATCTACTTGGTCGAGCTGGTCATCTTGATCGTGCTGAAAGGTTCATAAAAAGCATGCCAATTGAACCCACTGCAGCTGTATGGGGTGCTTTCCTTGGTGCTTGTAGGATGCATAAGAACATAGAATTGGGGGCGTACGCTGCTGAACGTGTATTTGAATTGGACCCACATGATTCGGGACCCCATGTGCTGCTCTCTAATATCTATGCCTCTGCTGGTAGATGGAGTGAGGCTGCAAATGTGAGAAAGATGATGAAAGAGAGCGGTGTGAAGAAAGAACCCGCTTGTAGTTGGGTGGAGATTGAAAATTCTGTCCATATGTTTGTGGCAAATGATGATGCCCACCCACAGAGAGAGGAGATCCATAAGAAGTGGGAGGAAATATGTGGCAAAATTAAGGAAATAGGCTATGTCCCGGACACTAGTCATGTGCTTTTGTTTGTTGACCAGCAGGAGAGGGAATTGAAGTTGCAATACCATAGTGAGAAGCTTGCTCTAGCATTTTCACTTCTTTACACACCACCTGGATCTACCATCAGGATCAAGAAGAACATCAGAGTTTGTGGTGATTGCCACTCGGCATTCAAGTTTGTGTCTAAGGTGGTGGGGAGAGAAATCATATTGCGAGACACCAACCGTTTCCACCATTTTCATGGTGGCTTTTGTTCTTGTGGGGACTACTGGTAGTATTAGAAATCAATACCTAGCACCTACAGGTATGGTGATGGTCGGTGTGGTGGCTTTGTTTGCTATTTGTCTCTTGCATATTGGACAGGTGTGGCATTGATCTAGGCAAAGCTATACAAAGTAAGGATAGTTTAATATGCTTGATATGAACTGATGGGCAACATCTATGAACTCATGTCTTGAGCTTTGATGCTTTGGTGAGAATTTTTATTGGCCTTGGGTTTTCTCTGCTTCGTTGTGTAGACAAACCATACAAGGATGAAAACAACCAATGCCAGACCTGGCAAAGCCAAAGGTGTTAATTTTGAAGAAAGTTCATATCTACTACAAATTGATCGTGTCATTTGCATTTCATCATCATCGGGTAACTTTCTCACAAGACTGACTTGGTGGCTTGTGGAATTTTACAAATCCACAATGTATTTATCGTGCAGTTCCTTCAAAACGGTTGAAAAGAATGGGTGAAAGTGTTGTTCTGAAGATGCATGGAAAGCAGTTCATACTGATATTGGTATATGTGTACTTTGGATTAAATTGATTGATGAAAATATAAAATCCAAAATTGGAAAAACTTTGGAGAAGGCAATACCTGCAGCAGGACTAGCTATAGCTTTTACTGTCATCCCAGTTTGGAAAAACCAATATCCTCAGCAATTGTAAAGTCATTCCAGGTTCACTTACCAAAGCATATATGTACAATTCATGGCTCAATGGTGATATGGTTTAAATTGGTTTGCTTCATTATAATTTAAGTTAATTTTGCTATGCAAAACGCAAATGACCATTTTAAGGGGTTGTTTGGCAACTTACTTGCTTATTTTTTTATAAATTGTCGTACCACTTCTCTACTTTTTTACATATATTTTCATAAAAAATTAAAGTCATAAACAAATCCCTTTTCACTCTTTGCTGTTAAATGAGCTAGTTAACTTCTTCACTCTCCACGTTTTTCACTCTTTATTACACCCAAAAAGACTACCATATTGAGTGTGGAAAAGAAATTACTAATCAATCAATTGTGTTGACCCAAACTAAATTGTGCGTTTGAGAAGGTGAATGGGTTAGATTTTAAAAATTAGTGTGTTGAAATTAGTTAACGTGTTAAAAATTAGTGCGTTGATTATGATTTTTTATCATTGTGTTTTGATGAATAAAAAATACGATAATATGATTTATTACCTATCATGTTTGAATAGAGTAAATAATATAAAAGAAAATAAATTATTTTATTTAATTTTACCAAAATAATCTTTCATATTACGGGTTAGATTTTAAAAATTAGCGTGTTGAAATTAGCCAACATGTTAAAAATTAGCGTTTGGATTATGAATTTTTACTATTATGTTTCGACGAATAAAAAATGCAATAATATGGTTTATCACCAATCATATTTGAATAGAGTATATAAGATAAAAATAAATAAATTATTTTATTTCATTCTAGCAGAATAATCTTTCATACTAGTAAGTTATTTTTTCACCTTCTTCCACCATAGGATAATTTTGGTATTTTAATGAAAGTTTTATTAAAATCCATTTATTTTTTCACTATTTTTGGTGAGAAACAAAGCACAACTTTAGTTTATCTGCTTAACCATTTGTTGTCATGTGACAAATTGAATAACTTTCCCCACCATAGCCCTAAAAATTTTACTGGTAAGAAAGTTGAACTTGAGACCATGGATGGGGGCGTCAGGATCCTCTAGAGTGAAATGGTAGAGTGATCCTTTACAGTGAAAGTTTTGAATGCGACACTTGTCCCACTGAAGAGGTGAAGGATTGAGATCTTCCTTCATCAAAACGATGTCGTTTTGGTAAAAAAAAAAAACTTTTTTTAGTTCAGGTAGGGGATTGACACAGAGAGAGAGAGAGAGAGAGAGAAAGAGAGAGAAAGAAGTATCGAAGAAGAAGAAGAGAATAAGAAGCGCCGCAACCACAATGTGATGACCGGATACGTAAACCATCTTACTTTTCTTTTGCACGTGTTGGGGTTCATCGTGTTAGAGTATTAAGGTCTAACTTGAGATCTTGTCAACTGCTGGGTTCATCACTTTTGAAATCTCTTTCTCAAAATTTCGTCTCTATTAATTTCAATTATGAGTTTCATTTGTTTCGGGAGGCTTGAAGTTAAATCTGGGGAGTTTTTCATTTAAGCTGGAAATTTTCTAGGCTGAGGGCAGGGCCGCACGTGCAGAAGAGGGGCCGCACGTGTGGAGAGTGAGGCTGTACGTGCGGAAAGCAGGGGAATTTCTAGGTTGCCTACTGCATAAAAGACAGGTGCGGCTGGAGGTGCGGGGTAAGGGGGCACGTGTAGGGATGAGTGTCGCACGTGCGAGAAGACGCTCCGCATGTGCGGGTGTGGGGTGCCGCACGTGCGGGGCTCCGCTAAGTCCGAAAATCTGTTTTTTTTCTTTTCTTGGGCTGAGTGTATATCATTTTATACATCTCTCTCTCTTTCTCTAAAAAACCTTTTCTCTTCCATCTCTCTACATTCCCTACATCAAACCTCACTAGAACTTTGATTCCTCCAAATCCACAAACATTTTGACCCTTGTTCCTTGATTAAAGTTGGAAAACTCCCCGAGGGCTTCATTGTGTGCGGTGAAGATCAGGTTTCGTCACCATTAATTTTGGGGATTTCATCTCTTTTCCCTCAAAGAACTTGAGGTAGGGACTTTCTTTAAGTTATATATATATATTTTTGCAAGATCTAGATGATTTTCGAAATCCTTCTTTGATAGCTTGAAATTTGATTGTTGGCTCAAGAAGATGAGTGATTTTGAAAGTGAGTTTATCTTATTCCTTTTTAAATAATCACTTAAGGATTTTGAATTTTATTGATAGAAGAAAGATGTTTTTGATGAGATTCTTTCAAATGTTTTGGAGATGTAAGGTTGTGGTGAGAACACCTAGAGATTTGGGGGGTTTAGAAGATGTTGAGAATTCATGAATGAAATGGCTATATTTTTCTTGGGTGCCAAAATGAATAAATGTTTTAGAAAATTCTTATTTATGTTTATATAAATGTTAAGTTTCATGAAATATGAAAATTGTGATTTTGGAAGGTGTTGTTCGAAATATTGATGTAGTCTTGAAATGGCTAAATTGTTGAAAATGCTCAAAATGTGGGAAATGTGTTATTCCTTAGATGAATTGAAATAATAGTATAGATATATATTCATCTTGTGAAATTGCATTGAAATGAGGATTCAGAATTTTGATCACAATGGTAATATTGTGTGGAAGGATGGGAAATAGAAGGAATGTTGCATTGCATTATTAATTGACACATTGACATATCCATTCATTTGATTATGTTAAGTTTAGAATTTAAATTTGAAAATTTTTGCATTGAGAAATAAATGTTATGAAACAAGTTTTCATGGAATGGTTTTGGAGTAAATACGTTGGTAAGTCCGGATAGGAGGTGTAGATGAGATTGGTTAAGTTAGCCTGAGTGTCTCGGGTGAAAGATCAAAAACACGCGCGGATAAGGTAACCACTTCTCTTCCGGTGAGAGACTGGTAAAGTGGGGTTTTGGTAGTGCTAGTTATGCCTACCTAAAGACACCAACCTAGGGATTACCTGAGTTGTATTTACCGCCCCTTGAGTAAATTGATAAATTTTGAGTTTGTTGAAAATATCAAGATATCATTGAACATGATGATTTTCAAAAGATGAGCAAATGTGATTTTCTTACAAAAGAGCATAACATGGTATATGCATTTCATTTCTTGAGACTTGCATAAAATGTATATACTTTGTAAGAATTCTCTACTGGGCTTTATGCTCACCCTATGGGATTTTGGTGCAGGAAAAGACGTGGTGAACCGCCAAACTAGGGCGTGGGTGTATGTAGTGAGATCAAAAGGCTCTATTTTGTTGTGATTGTAATTTTTGCAAGCCAAGGGCTATACATGAATGGGTTCGAGAAACCATTTTTTTTTGTGTAACGGGGCTTAAGAGCTTAAAGCCTTGGAACTTGTAAGCCCTCGAGGGCATTTATTTATTTTTTATTAATGTTCTACATGCTATAGATTCAGGTGCTAGAATTCATTGAATGTATACTCGCATGTGGAACTATTTTGTACGACCTCATGATCTTTAATGCAAATATTGGGAGATTATTCTAGGTTGTCATAAAAAGTAATGGATGTTATGTTATCATATTGTATTATTTTTTTTTTTTTAGCATTACACACAAACCCCTTCCCCACAATTGCTGAACCCACCAAGCCTTGCCTCTCTTTCTCATTCCCTGCAAAACGAGATTTGGGGAAGAATCTTTTATCTTTTGGCAGGTGAATCTCTGAGGAAAAAAAATCTGTGATTGTTTCACATGGAATGGAAAGCAGATATGAAGGGAAAAAAAACAAAAACTATGATTGCTTCACTCATGTAATAACCCTGACCCTGATTAGCGTCAATTGGTACTTAATTATGCCTAATAGTAATTAAGAGGAAATCTAGAATTTAATTTGCATATGTGTTGCATGTTTTATGTGCCTCTATCTGTTCAGTGTCGAAATATCTGTTCATGCTTTAAACTTCAAACTGCGAATTGAAAGCCTTATCGGTGCCCGATTCTGAAATTAATTAGCGATCCGTGTTAGTTGGATTTTATGTGATTTTATGGCATATTTATCTGAAATGTAATTTGGTATGATTAAATTAGATCAATTGAGCCAAATTTATAGAGTTTGACGTATTTACCATTAGGCCATTGAGTGGGCCACTATCTAAGACATATTTGAAGCCTCATTACACCTAGATACAACATTTGCTCAGCTCATTTCTTTGCCTTAGCCGACCAAGAGAGAGAAAGGAGGAGAGAATTGATTTCATCTAGGCATTTAGCTTGGAGACTTGAGGGAATTGGAAGATAGTTGTAAATTTGAGCTTTCTACACCTTAAATTCAAGACTTAGGTAAGGATTCAACCTCTCATTGTTGTATTTAAGATTATTCTTGCATGGTTCATAGTCCATTTAAGGGTGGAGTCTAGAATTTGGTTTGAATGTTGAATTGGGTAGAAATCCATGCATGCATGTTCATGTTATGGCATTTTGAGTCTTGTTTTTATAAAATTCTCACATGCATGTCCATGTAATTGTTGTAGCCTTGAAATCATCTTGTTTTTCCACCAAATTTCCATTCTAGTCATGAGTTGAAGTGTTGGAATTCAAAGAAGTTCTTGCATGTTGTAGTTGAGTTATGTTCTTGAAGTTTTCTCAAAATGGTGTCTAATTGGACTACCCTTGGACGTTGATTTTACAAATTGGCTTCTGAAACTTGTTGTACTATGGGTCTACATGTATTTTCCAGAAGTTGAGTTCAAGAGGTTGAGTTTTGAATGGTTAAAAGTTGAATTTGAGCACTGGAGTTCAATCTAGAAATCCCAGATTCTTGACTCCCGCTCGAGCGGGGGAAGTCGTGCTCGAGCGGGGAATTCGAGCTCCCAGCATCTTGCATTGCATTACAGTCCGCTCGAGCGGGGAAATGGACGCTCGAGCGGGGGCATGTGTCTCACGCTCGAGCGGGCATCGAGCGACCGTCGAGCGTGAATTTCACCCATCCAGCACTTTTACAGTCCACTCGAGCGGGGAAGTTGACGCTCGAGCGGATACCTTTGTTGCATGTCCGCTCGAGCGGGGAAACCCACGCTCGAGCGGGGCCCTGTTTTCCTGAAAATTCTGAAAAATGTTTCTGAGTCATTTTTGCATCCTCATTCCATCATAGGCATTCCTAGGCCATGTTTGAGACTCTATAAGGGAAATTCAATAGTAGAAACACACTTAGAACCAATGACATAAGTTTTGTATAGTTAGAACGTGTGTTTCATGTATATGTCTGCTATGTGTTATGTAGATCACGTGCCGCACTCTGTTTGACCTTTTGGCTCCGTCCGTCTGTTTCAACGCCCACTGTGAGTAATAACATAGTAAAGATATGTTCAACTGTACTTATTTTTTGTGTGGCAAAATGAGATTTGTTTTCGGTAATGATATGTTCTGTACAATGAATGATTGTTCAATTTCTGACATGTATTCGTGACATCCTTAGTATCATGTGATATCTACAGTCGTTACCCGGTATCGGAGGTTCCTTTATGGAACTGGTCCTGTCTGTGCACTGTTACCCGTACCGGAGGCCCGCCATGGGGGCTTAGCTGTCCTGTTCTGTGACCCGGATCCGGAGGTTCCTTCTTGGAACTAGATTATTCATAACCTTACGCTTATGCATCCTGTTCTGTTACGCTTATGCGTCCTATTCTGTTATGCTAATGGATGTATCACGTAAATGTAACCAAGACTTATGATTTCTGTCTGTATATGATCTGAACAAGTATGATTTTGATACAATATGAATTGATTTCTGAAATCTGTACGAACTCATTCATTGAAACCCCTTTACTCTGTTTATGATTCACTGGGCTTTCGCTCACAGTTTACTATATATATATAGGTGAGGCGGCACATGACCCAGGCCAGAGTTGACGGCCTTCAGTTCTGTTTTGTCAGCCAAACGTTGCGCCTCCCAAGGAGGTTCCGCTTGAAGCCTATTGACATGGCTGTTTTTTGTGACCATGCTAGTCTGTATGTGTGTTATGTAAAGTCAAGTCTTGGGGACTATTCTCTGTAAATATTGATGTATCTGACTAGCATGTTTTTGTATATAAATAAGTTTTGAGAAGTTCTGTTTCATGTTCGGTATCACAGCTTATTGGACCTTGTTTATTTTATATATTTATTTCCGCAGCCCCTTATTATTTGTTAATCTGTTCAGAGGCCTTTGGTAATCCACGGATTACTGGCTGGTTACGGTGCCAAACCTACAGGGGCGGGTTTGGGTCGTGACAACTCATTAAATCAAAGAAAGTAAAGATCACTATATTATATAATATAAGTGAAAACATTAGATGTAAGAACATGAGATCTACAGAAAATAAGTAAAATTTTCAAATAAAATAAAATAAAATCATTTTCAGATTAGACATACAAAAATAAGGGGAAAAAAAAAAAATATAAACTCATATTCAACACATAAAAGCTGAAATGTATAATGTAAGAACATGAGATCAACAAAACTTCAACTTCTCATGCTGTATAACTTTAGTAAGTATCATGATCAAAGTGGAGCTCTTAAATAAAATTGTTATATATATGGGTATTTAGAATAATGTCTTGTAGCTCGAATTGCATTTGGCCCAAGTGGCTCTACTGCCCAAAATAACGTCGTTTTGGGCATTTTTTTTCCCCCGTCTCTGTTTTGTCTGTGAAACAAACAGAAGAATAAGAAGAAGAAGAAGAATAAAAGGAAAAGAAAAGAAGGATAAGAAGAGAAAATTATGAGAAAAATGAGAAAATGAGAAAAGGATAAACAAGAACAAATCTAAGACATATCTGTGTATCTGTGTGTGTATACACATAGAGGAAACAGTGATCGGCGCCGGTGGGTGGCTCTCTCTCTCTCTCTCTGTGCCAGTGGGTGGTGCTCTCTCTCTCTTATATATATATATATATATAGATCTGCGTATACACAGATTGATTGTACTGTATGAGTGTTTGTGGGGTTTTGGGTATACTTTGTGAGGATATGTCTGTACACAGATTCATTGACCATTTTTGCTTCATGGGTTGTGTTGAAACTTAACCAATGGTTCATGGATTGTTCATTGATTGCTTGAAATTTTTTGAGTTTGTTCATTGATTGCTTGAAATTGTGGGTGTTGAAATATTTTGTGGGTGTTGAAATGTGTTGAAACTCAACCAATGGTTCATGGGTTGTTCATTGATTGCTTGAAATTTTCTGGATTTGTTCATTGATTGTTTGACATTGTGTGTTGAAATATACTTCCTCTATCTTCCTCCCTTATCTCTCTTTCTCTCGCCTCTCTGTTTCAGACAGAAAATAAATTAGGGGGAAAAAAAAACTGCCCAAAACGGGGTAGTTGAGCCATTCGGGCAAAATGAATTTTGAGTTACATAGCAACGTTAGGGTATTTATGTATTGAACTTAAATCAGACCCACAAATCTCTTTGAAATAGAGATTAAAAAACAAAACCAGTATTTGGAGACATTCAAACTCATTTCGACTTCGGCAATGATCGATGGAAGCACCGATTGAAATCATAGAACACTTGCTGGTGAGTTAGCAACAAAGGCGGCACCGATCAACATCAGTCGTTCTTTTCCCCAACTTCGCCACTCCCAGCGCTGGCGCTCTTGCTTCATTTTTCTCTTTATTGCTGCCAAATTTCTCTCTCTAGGGCTGGAGTGAGGTTAATTGAGAACTTCTTTTTTTTTCTCCCCATCAAAACGACGTTGTTTTGATGAAAGATGTCAACCCTCCACCTCTTTAGTGGGACATGTGTCGCGTTCAAAGCTTTCACTGTAAAGGATCACGCTACCATTTCACTCTAAAGGATCCTGACGCATGGAGGGAAACTATGCACGTGGCCAAACCCTTTGGAATTAAAATATTTTTTTCCTTTTATCAGTAAAATACTTTATTAAAGTGATTTGTATAATTTATTTTAATTTATTATATATCTATATTATTATATATGTAAGCATATAGTTTAGTATGTAATAGTATGATGGCTTGTTTTTTGTTACAAATTTTCTTATTATAAAATAAAAAATATATTATTTAAACTCAAAATCTGAAATTTTATTAACAACACTCTCACTAGGGGCTTTTCCCAAATTAAGCTAAATTAGCAACTTAATTCCCAAATTAGGCTAAAGCGCTATTACAAACTACGCTTTTACTGTTCCTAGGACCCTCCCGCGAAAAATTTGTGAAATAATAAAAGCGTGGTTACAAACTATGCTTTTAAAGATTTTTTTTTTTTTTCATAAAACGTGATTCCAAACCACGCTTTATAAATTTTTTTGAGAAAACGTGATTTGGAATCACGCTTTCAATGCACTCTACGCACTCAGCACTCATTCTTTTCTACTCTTCTCCTCCCTCTTTCTCTCTCTCTCTCTCTCACACACACAAACACTCATCTCTCTCTCTCTCTCTCACACACACACACACACCAAATCAATATAATTTTAATATATATAAATTTTATTTTTTAAAATTAAGACCAATATTAATATATATATATAATAATAATTTATAATAGCAAATAATAATCAACTATATGAAATTAAGAACAATATTTTCAAATAATTTTTTTACAAATAATTTTTTATTCCAATTAATTTTTTTCAATTAAATTTTTTTCTATTAATTTTTTTTCAATTAATCTTTTATTTCAATTAAATTTTTTTTCAAAATTTTTTTCCCAATTAATTTTTTTTCAAATAATTTTTTTCAATTAATTTTTTTCAATTAATCTTTTATTTCAATTAAATTTTTTTTCAAAATTTTTTTCCCAATTAAATTTTTTTCAAAATTTTTTTCCCAATTAATTTTTTTTCAAATAATTTTTTTCAATTAATTTTTTTCAATTATAATATTATCCATTGTCATAAAATAATAAAAATAAATATAAATATCCTGAATAAACATATTTTTTATTTTATGTTTTTAAATTTTTTTAAACATTTTGTTCAAACCAAACGCGTTTGTAATTATGTTTTCCTAAAAATAAACAAAAATCAGTTTATAAAATTTTTGTAAACATAAACAAAAAACGTAAACGTTACCAAATGCTACCTTAGTGTTTAGGGATAAAATTTATTTATTTTAGGGTTTAGGATTTATAGTTTAATTCTTAAAATTTATTTATTTTTATAAAATTGAAGTTAAAATAAATTTTAAGAATTAAACTATAAATCCTAAACCCTAAAATAAAAATAAATAAAATTTAAAAATTAAACCCTAAACCCTAAAATCAAAAAAATAAATTTTATCCCTAAACACTAAGTAGCATTTGGTAACGTTTACGTTTTTTGTTTAAGTTTACAAAAATTTTATAAACTGATTTTTGTTTATTTTTAAAAAAACATAAATTACAAAAGCGTTTGGTTTGAACAAAATTTTTAAAAAATTTAAAAACATAAAATAAAAAATATGTTTGTTCAGGCCTAAAATATTTATATTTATTTTTATTATTTATAACAATGAGATCATACATATTATAATTGAAAAAAAATAATTGAAAACATTTTAATTTTAAAAAAAAATTAATTGAAAAAAAAATTTATTTGAAAAAAATTTAATTGGGGAAAAAAATATTTGAAAAAAATTTAATTGAAATAAAAGATTAATTGAAAAAAATTAATAGAAAAAAATAATTGAAAAAAAATAATTTAAAAAAAATGATTTGAAAAAAAAATATTTGAAAATATTGGTCTCAATTTCATATAGTTGATTATTATTTACTATTATAAATTATTATATATGTATATATTTAATATTAATTTTATATATATTAAAAATTATATTGGTTTGGTGTGCGTGTGTATGGGGGGGGGGTTTTGGTGTGTGTGTGTGTGTTTGTGTAAGAGAGAGAAGAAGAGAAGAGTGAGTGCTGAGTGCGTAGAGTGCATTGAAAGCGTGATTCCAAATCACGTTTTCTCAAAAAAATTATGAAAAAAAAAATTTCTTTGAAAGCGTGGTTTATAACCACGCTTTCTTAATTAAAAGCGTGGTTTGTAACCACGCTTTTACTATTTCACAAATTTTTCGCGGGAGGGTCCCAGGAACAGTGAAAGCGTGGTTTGTAATAGCGCTTTAGCCTAGTTTGGGAATTCCGTCCAAACTAAACCTAATTTGAGAATTAAGTTGCTAATTTGACTTAATTTGGGAAAAGCCCCTCTCACTAGATAAGATACGGGGCTTTTCTCAAATTAAGCCAAATTAGTAACCTATTTCTCAAATTAGGCCTAGTTTGGACGGAATTCCCAAATTAGGCTAAAGCACTATTACAAATCACGCTTTCACTGTTTGGAGCTGAAAATTTGATGAATAGTGAAAGCGTTATTACAAACCACGCTTTTAATTAAGAAACGCTTTTAAGGTAAATTTGTTTTCTAAAGAAAATGTGATTCTAAGCCACGCTTTCACTGTGCATATATTTTTTGAAGAAAACGTGATTCCAAACCACGCTTTCACTGTGTTGTGAAGAAAGCGTGGTTAGAAACCACGCTTTCAACACTGCCCCAAACACACAAACACTATACTCACAAACACACACACACACACTCACTCTCTCTCTCTCTGACACAAATACAAACAAACACAAACATGACTCACACACACACTCACACTCAATATATATATAAATTTTAATATATATTTATAATTTAATATATATATAAATTTTATTTCATAAAATTGAAATCAATATTAAATATATATAATAATCTGTAATAACAAATAATAATCAACTATATAAAATGATTACTTTTTTATTTTATTCTTAATTTTTTTATTTTACTGTTTAGGGATAAAATTTATTTATTTTATTTTAGGGTTTAAGGTTTAATTCTTAAAATTTAAATTTTTTATTTTAGGGTTTAGGATTTATAAAAAAAATAAATTTTAAGAATTAAACTATAAATTCTAAACTCTAAATCCTAAACCCTAAAATAAAAATAAATAAATTTTAAGAATTAAACCCTAAACCCTAAAATAAAAAATAAATAAATTTTATCCCTAAACACTAAGTAGCGTTTGGTAACATTTACGTTTTTGTTTATGTTTGTAAAAATTTTATAAACTGGTTTCTGTTTATTTTTAGAAAAACATAAATTACAAACGTGTTTGGTTTGAACAAAATGTTTAAAAAAAATTTAAAACATAAACTAAAAAATATGTTTGTTCAAGCCTAAAATATTTATATTTATATTTATTATTTTTGACAATGGGATCACACATATTATAATTGAAAAAAAATAATTAAAAAAAATATTTGAAAAAAAATTAATTGGAAAAAACGTGGTTTGTAAAAATTATTGAATTTTTTTTTTTGAAAAATCGTTGGTTTATAAATGGTTGTCTCATTTTATAAATTGAGGAAAAAACGTAAACTCAAAAAATGAGTTTACGTTTTCAGTTTTCAATTTCTTTTCAAAAATAATTTTTTTTTCAATTAATTTTTTTTGTAATTATTTTTTTAATTAATTTTTTTTCAATTATAATATGTGTGATCCCATTGTCATAAATAATAAATATAAACCACGTTTTTTTTCAATAATTTTTACAAACCACGTTTTTTCCAATTAATTTTGTTTCAAATAATTTTTTTAATTAATTTTTTTTCACTTATAATATGTGTGATCCCATTGTCATAAATAATAAATATAAATATAAATATTTTAGGCTTGAACAAACATATTTTTTAGTTTATGTTTTAAATTTTTTTTAAACATTTTGTTCAAATCAAATACGTTTGTAATTTATGTTTTTCTAAAAATAAACAGAAACTAGTTTATAAAATTTTTATAAACATAAACAAAAAACGTAAATGTTACCAAACGCTATCTTAGTGTTTAGCGATAAAATTTATTTATTTTTTATTTTAGGGTTTAATTCTTAAAATTTATTTATTTTTATTTTAGGGTTTAGGATTTAGAGTTTAGAATTTATAGTTTAATTCTTAAAATTTATTTTTTTTATAAATCCTAAACCCTAAATCTTAAACCCTAAAATAAAAAAAAATAAATTTTAAGAATTAAACCTTAAACCCTAAAATAAAAAAATAAATTTTATCCCTAAACAGTAAAATAAAAAAAAATTAAGAATTAAAATAAAAAAATAATCATTTTATATAGTTGATTATTTTTTGCTATTATAAATTATTATATATATTTAATATTGATTTTAATTTTATGAAATAAAATTTATATATATATAAATTATAAATATATATTAAAATTTATATATATGAGTGTGAGTGTGTGTGAGTCGTATGTCTGTGAGTCATGTTTGTTTGTTTGTATTTGTGTGAGAGTGAGAGAGAGAGAGAGAGAGAGTGTTGTAAGGAATCCGGATCCTCGGTCGCCCTTTCCTGTCGCCCTCCCTGTCGCCCTCCATAACGACTTCGTTTTGGAGGTTTTTTTTTTTTTTTCTTTTTCTTTTCGTCTTCTTCTTTCTCTTGACCCTCCTCTCCAACACAGAACCAACCCATTTTTGCTCTGAATTGCACAGCTATGATTTGAACCCATTGCAATACCTTCAAATTCGAATGGTAAATGAGAAGGAACATCAAGCTGTCCACTTGAATTGCTTCCTTTGCATATCAAAATCCCAGTCTGTGTCAATCCACAAGCATGAGACACCCCACATGGTAAGATTACCAAACTCCCTCTGAATCTCATCTCCAATTTCACTCTCTCCCCAACAAATAACTCTACTGTTATTCTTCAATATCCCACAAGGAAACCTCTCTGCTTCATCTTTTTTTTACCCACAAACCCAAGAACTAATTTCACATCCTCCAGATTTGCCTCTTTGCTTCATTTTTTTTTTACCCACAAACCCAAGAACTAATTTCATCATCATCATCATCATCATCATCATCATCATCAAACCCAGAATAATCATCATCAAACCCAGAATAATTTCTCTGCTTCATCTTTTTTTTTACCCACCCAAAATTTCAAACCCAAGAACTAAAATCAAATTTCATCATCATCATCAAACCCAGAATAATTTCTATCTTTGTTTTTTTTTTTTTTTTCAAACCCAGAATAATTTGTCTTTGTTTTTGTTTTTTTTTTAATTGAAAAAAAAGATGTTGGGAGAGATGGGAAGGGTGTGGGAGTTTTTGTAGCATTGAATTGTTTGGGTGGGTTGGCGGCGAAGATGACGCAGACGGTGGAGGAAGTGATGGCGAGGGTGGAGGAGGTGGAGCGTAGTGGGGGAGGAGAGAGAGAGAGTTCGAAAGAAGAAGAAGAAAAGTCCTCAACATAGACTGAAGAGAAAGAAGAAGAAGAAAAGAAAAAAAAAAAAAAAATACACGGCGGCTCCCCTCCCGCCACCCTTCTTCTTCTCCCTTCCTCTCTCTCTTCTTCCCCTCCCCTCCCCTCCCCTCTGGTTTCTGTTCTGCAGAAGAAGAAGAGGCCTCTGGTTTTCTTCAAAAACCAAACACAGACCGAAGTGAAGAGAAAGAAGAAAAAGAAAAAAAAAACCTCCAAAACGACGTCGTTTTGGAGGGTGGCAGGGGAGTGCGAGGAGTGCGACCGAGGATCCGGATTCTGTTTGTAAGTGAAGTGTTTGTGTGTTTGGGGCAGTGCAACATAGTGAAAGCGTGGTTTGGAACCACGTTTTCTTCAGAAAATATATGCACAGTGAAAGCGTGGTTTGGAATCACATTTTCTTTAGAAAACAAACTTACCTTAAAGCCGTGGTTTGTAACCACGCTTTCTTAATTAAAAGCGTGGTTTGTAATAGTACTTTCACTATTCATCAAATTTTTAGCTCCAAACAATAAAAGCGTGATTTGTAATAACGCTTTAATCTAATTTGAAAATTCCGTCCAAACTAAGTCTAATTTAAAAATTAAAATAATAAATTAGCTTAATATCGAAAAAGTCCCATAAGATACTGACATAAATTTTTTTATTATTTATTTTTAGCTTACTTATCTGATAAAGAAAAGATACCAAGAACTAAAAAACCGGCGTCAGTCAGCCTTTAAACCACCGTCCTCCCTCCCCTCTCGATACGATAGTTGAATTCAATCCGCCGTGAAACCAAAGGCAGCCTGCTACTAGTCCAGCCAAACAGTTCCGTTGGGTTCAATTCTGCGAGCAAAGCTCTTCGTAATGGAAGATCGGGAAGATTTGAGGTCGATACTACCGTATTTGCCTGTGGTTCTCCGATCGTCGACATTGTTCTGGCCCTCGCAAGTTGTGGAAGCTCTCAAAACTCTGTCAAGAGGTCCCCAACACAGCAGAGTCGACTCCGGTGAGGTTTTCTTCATCGTCATTTCTGATCTGAGGCACTCCCTCTCCCTCTCTCACTCCGAACGCCTTGCCTCCGTCGCCGCCGATGGCTACGCCCTCTTCTTTGACGACGTAACTAATTATCTTCTCCTTCGCTTCCTTTTTTTTCATTCGATTTTCTGTTTGTTTCCGCAGAAAATAATGAAAAATAATTTTCACTCGTGTTTTTTAATATTTGGTTGTATAATTCAAACTATGTAGTAATATTTTCACTCGTGTTTTTTAATATTTAGTGGTAAAATGTTTTTCAATTACAATTTTTTTTTCTTTCTTTCTTTCTTTATTTTCGGCCCAAATATGCTTATTGTGAGTTGGTCATGGAAAATGTTTACTATTATTGACTATAAAAAATATTTTCGGTGAGACATTCATTTTATGCTGTACCAAATGCAAGAAAATGTTTTAGGGGAATTTTACAATTCAGGTAGGAAGGACCCAAAAAAAAAAAAAAAAAATAGCAAAATGTGAGAGGTGCAACTCACAACCCTTCCATGTTTGTGTAAAATATATATATATATATTTTTTGGGGGGTCCGTTGCACTAAACTATAATTCCCCCAATGTTTTATGCCTCAACAAATAGAGCACTAGTTTTGTATCATTTTACTTTGTATCTAAAATTTAAACAGTTGATGTTTGGTATCATTTTACTTTGTGTCCAAAATTTAAACAGTTGATGTCCCGTGCTGAAGCGGCAAAATGGTTTGGAGAGGTCGTCCCAGCAATGGCGAATTTGCTATTGCGGTTGCCGTCTCTGTTAGAATCTCATTATGAAAATGCAGATGGTAATGGCGGAAGAACTGGTCTTCGTATCTTAGAGTCACAAGAACAAGGGATAGTTTTCCTCAGCCAGGTATATGCTTATTTGGTATTCAATTATCAGATTGAAGCCTTTGATTGCATGCATAAATCGCTGCCCATCATTGTTTTATTTCATTTGTGGTAATTATATCACTTTACTAGATATTCTGTATGGTTGGTTACTTCTAAATTCTTGAAATATAAAATTTTGAAAATTAAAAACAAACAACTTTGGCAAACCATAATATGCCCAGAAAGAATCCTTATTTAGCCTGCTCAGTAGCAAAGCTTGGTACTTGTTACTAACTAAGATCTAATAATTGTATAGGGTATATTTTTTTTGGATAAGTAAGTAATATTATAACCAAAAAAGAAGGATATACAATGAAGTTTAACACATCTTTGTAGGGAGCACAAAATAAACAGAACCAAACTACTCCCACCAAAGGACACAAAACTAAGCCTACAGAAGATATAAAACAACTTTCACAACAAAGAGGATTCAAAATTTCCGTATAGCACTTTTCAGGTTATGAAGTTTCTTTTTGAGTTTTCTTCTATTTTCCTCCTCAGTGGTCTCCCCATTACTAGGGTCACTTGTAGATGGACTCCCTCTATGATTTAGAATATTCATTTGGTACAACAACTCTCCACTCAATTAGGGTATACATCTAATCCTAGAGAAAAAATAATTTTTCACTCCTGCGTTTCTGTTTGTCCTTTTATTTTAGATGGCCTTATTTTTTTTTTTTTTACAATGTCTGTTGTTTTCAGGAATTGATCGGTGCCCTTCTTGCATGCTCCTTCTTTTGTTTGTTTCCAATCACTAATAGAGGTGCCAAACATCTTCCAATGATCAACTTTGATCATTTGTTTGCGTATGTAACTGACTGTTGGCTTCTTTATTTTTATTTTATTTTTCAAATGTCTTGTGTATGCAGGATAAAAATAATGAGTTTGAGACATATGTATGACAATAACGTTGTATATTCTACATGCTTTCCTTTGCTTAATTCGTCAAAATAGTATCTTATAAGAAAAAAGATGTTTTCTACGGGTCATAATTATGTGATATCATTAACTAGTGTCGGATTTGAGAAGTTGAGAAAGTTCCTTTCTATGGACAATATATTTGTAAAGGCTTCTCTCTCTGTTTTAGAGGGGATGGGGGTGGGGGGATTCAGCAAGACAACTAAAGGACTTAAGCTAATGACATTAAGGTTGAACAAGTAACCAAACACATCACTAGGCCACTAAGGACAGTGACAATGTAAAAGAAAAAGAAGCTTGTTCTCTCAAGTTGAGTTCCTCAAAGCCAATTCTGTGGGTATTGACCCCCAAAGTGTCTATATTTAACTGTTAGTTGCCTTTGTTGAATGTAACAATTTCTATGTAACAATTTCTACCTACTCCACCTACAATTTCTACCTACTCCACCAACAAATACTCCACCTACTCCACATTAGTTAGTGCTATAGTTAGTGCCCCATATAGTTAGTGATATAGTTAGTGATCCATTATGGTATAGTGCTCCATTATGGCTCCATTGTATCCCATTTCTCTCTATAAAAGAGAGCTCTTGTAAGAACATTAGATATCTATCAATAATATCTATACATTAATTTCCTACATGGTATCAGAGCGGGTTTAGCACCTAGTATTTTTCGCTTCACCGGCGGGCGGCAACCTCGCCTTGGCCGCCCGCCGGACCTCAACCTACTTCACTTGGTTTCTTTTCTTCAAACACCGGTTCCTCAGCCGTACAGCATCCGTTGCTTCAGCTGCCTCTTCAGCAGCAACTTCAGGTTCCTCAACAACTTCCTTTTCCTTGGCTCTGTGGAGGGATTCAGCACAAAGAGCCAGCCTTGTACTTATGACAGCACCAGAACGTGTAAGCCTGCCCTTGCCACTGCTGCTTCAGCACCATATCCTTCTTGCTTGGTGCTGTCACATCAGTGGTTTCTGGCTTTCTTGGAATGAAAATTGCTACCTATGCAAATGCCAGAACTACCTTGGAGGCAAGAAAGGGTGTCGGGAAGGCTTTCATCACTGCTTTTAGATCTGGTTCAGTCATGGGTTTCCTCCTTGCTACAAATGGTCTTTTAGTGCTGTACATTACCATTAACCTCTTCAAGTTGTACTATGGTGATGATTGAGAAGGCCTCTTTGAATCTATAACTGGTTATGGCCTTGGTGGATCTGGGGGGCCATTTTGTGAAAGATTTAGCACTGTCAAGGATGAAAGATCCTTGATATTCTTCACACCAGCATCAGTTAATCCTCCGCCACATATTTCCAGGGACCTTAGGTTCTTGAAATTTCGCAGATAGTTTGTTCCAGAATCTGTGATGCGTGCACCAAAAAGATCCAAATGAGTCAACCCAGTCAAGCTCGTAAGAGCAGAAAGTCCAGCATCTGTAATTTGGCGGGCATCCAAATTTAGTGACTTAAGTGATGACAATCCAGACAACTTTCTTAAGCCACCATCAGTGACATCAGTGAAGGAGAGATTTATACTCTCCAGATTAGTCAAACCAGATTTGGGAGGTCAATCGTCTGAAGGCTCTTGATGTCGTTCACAGTCACCTTGCAAGACTCCAAGGTCAGTGATTTCAAATTCTTCAGTGGCCTGAGATGCTTCAACCCCGCACTCGTTATACGAGAGTTGGAAACGTTCAAAGAAATCAATTGCCTCAACCCAGAAATCACAAAGCCTACGCCTCAGTTTAACCCTTTGGCTGCAAAAGCTGCTTCCATCAGTTTGTCGGGATTTGGATCTGGGGGGCCATTTGGCTTTGATTTCTTCTCCAAGAATTGGAATACTCAGAAAAAAAAATAAATAAATAAAAAAAAATCTAGGTCATCCAAAAAGAGAAAGCAATTGCAGTAATGTCACCAACCTTATTTTATTCATGCCAGGGATCAAACTCGATCACCATTTTACATTAAAAAAAAAAAAAAAAAAAAAAAAAAAAAACCAAACAATCTCCAACCACAACCTACTACCACCACAACAAAAACCGGCCTTATTTCTTCGCCTCTTCAGCTGTTCTCTTCTTTTTGCCTTTGTCTTGGGCGTCCCTTGCCGGTCCTGCCTTCGTGTTTCCCACGCCGCCAAGCACGTTCACTTCCCGTTGCTCCTCAACTGTCACATATGGCGGCCCTCCAAATCTGAGCATCACGGTGGCCTTCCGCTTCAGTTCCTTATTTTCTGCCTTTAGCACACATATCTCTGCTCGGGCATCCGTATACATGCTCTGGAGCAGAGCCAGTTGGGCTTTTACCTGCTGCACCTCATTTGTTCTACTTTGAAGCCGGTGCGACAGGTTTGAGACCGCAGTCATGGTCTCAACACATGACTTCAATGTGTAATAATTCGCCTTAATATCCGATTGTGCAGCCATTCTTTGCTCCACAGACAGCATCGGAAAGTTCAAAGGCGCAAAACCAGGGGCGCTTGGTTGAGGTTCAAGGGCCATATTCTGGGTTGTGGCCTCGTTGAGGTCGGGAAAGAGAGTAAGACCCCGGGACGAAGAGGCTATGTTCTGGGTAACGGGGCTGGAAGAAGAAGCCATTTTCCGAGCAACAGCGTGTTACAGAGTATCTCTCTCAGACGTGTTCCAGCGAGAACGAAGAGTTTTTTTCAGCTGGTTTGTTCTGCATCAGCGGCAGCCTCGCCTTGGTTTAAATAGGCAAGGCAGACCCGCGCCTCACGCGCCTCTTGGCGCCAGAAAACAAATCGGCGTGCCTTTTGATGGCTCGACTTTTGATGGCTGTCGGGCACGTCTTTTGATGGCACACCTTTTGATGGCACGCCTTTTGATGGCACGCTTTTTGATAAGAGTGGGCACGCCTTTTGAGGGTGCGACTTTTGTGGGTCCGACAAGACTCTGTAAACTGTCCCGACTTTGATTCCGGTTAGCTTCTATATGGGTCCGACAAGACTCTGTAAACTGTCCCGACATTGATTCCGGTTAGCTCCTACATGGGTCCGACAAGACTCTGTAAACTGTCCCGACTTTGATTCCGGTTAGCTTCTATATGGGTCCGACAAGACTCTATAAACTGTCCTGACTTTGATTCCGGTTAGCTTCTATATGGGTCCGACAAGACTCTGTAAACTGTCCCGACATTGATTCCGGTTAGCTCCTACATGGGTCCGACAAGACTCTGTAAACTGTCCCGACATTGATTCCGGTTAGCTCCTTTAAGGGTCCGACAAGACTCGGTAAACTGTCCCGACATTGATTCCGATTAGCTCCTATATGGGTCCGACAAGACTCGATAAACTGTCCCGACATTGATTTCGGTTATCTGCTACAACGGTTCGACACAGCCATATAGTGTCTTCTACAACGGTCCGACATGACCCCGTAAACTGTTTTCTACAACGGTCCGACATGACCCCGTAAACTGTTTTCTACATCGGTCCGATATGACCCCATAAACTATCTTCTACAACGGTCCGACATGACCCCATAAACTGTCTTCTACCTTGGTCTGCCATAACCATACGGTCTTCTACAACGGTCTGACACGACCATACAGTGTCTCCTATCCACTTTTATTTTATTTGTCAGATTATTTTTTCCTGTTTTGTTACTCTCTCCAAACTCAAGTTGGTTAGTTCCTAACCCCCTTGAGTTTGAGGGGGGCTGTTGAATGTAACAATTTCTATGTAACAATTTCTACCTACTCCACCTACAATTTCTACCTACTCCACCTACAAATACTCCACCTACTCCACATTAGTTAGTGCTCCATTAGTTAGTGCTATAATTAGTGCCCCATATAGTTAGTGATATAATTAGTGATCCATTATGGTATAGTGCTTCATTATGGCTCCATTGTATCCTATTTCTCTCTATAAAAGAGAGCTCTTGTAAGAACATTAGATATCTATCAATAATATCTATACATTAATTTCCTACAGCCTTTAATGGAAAGTATTACATTTAAGTGAGGATTCTGCTTTTGGTTGTGGCTCCTTGTTGTGTTAAAGGTAGTACAATGCCAAATGTCAAAAGTGAAGATTATAGCCAGAACAGAATGTGCTGAAGAGCCTAAAGCACATAATTGCAAAAGGATTGAAAAAAAAAGAAGAAAATCTAGGGAACCACCTTTGGGCACCACCTCTAGCCATTGACAACCACCTTTGGCCACTACCTCCCACCAGCAACCAGCTTCAGCCACCTCGTCTCACTTGTTTTCACAAGAAGTTTTTGGACATGTTTGTACAAAACATATTTTTGTTGTCATTATTACAAAAAATAAACAAAACATGTTTAATGATTTTATAAACAAAAAAAAGTGAGGGAGCATAATAGATTGACCTTTCAAGGAGTAGAGCAGTCTCTATATAGGCTTAAGTGTTGTTTTTGGCTATTTTGTATAGTTTGATAGGGAAGAAGGTTATACTTATTTTTTGAAGAAAAAAAAAGAAGAGAGTAGGTGTTCGCAATATTGTTAAATGATGATGTTAAACTAAGAAAGGTGCAGTATTTATTTGGCTCTGTTGATTCATATATGAGTTTTGTGCTATCATATATGAATCGATCAATTTCTTTCTTCTCGTATCAGGAAAATAGGTTCATTTCATATTCATGTGTCTGCAGGAGTCTCTATGACAGTTATAATGAAATGCAAGAGAATAAAATAAAATGCATCACACACTATTTTGAGAGGATATGCTCCTGTATGCCTGTGGGTGTTGTCTCCTTTGAGCGTAAAGTACTTCCTTTGGAAAATAGCTTTCCTTGTGTTTCTTATCCAAAGGCTGATTTTTGGAGCACATCTTCTATTCCTCTCTGTCGTTTCAAGGTAACGAAGGAACATATATACTTGTTTAATTTGTGTGTACATTTTTGTTGGTTTAGTAACCCAACTTTCTATGGTTTATTGCAAGGATATGATGTTTTTCATCTTTGTTGTTGTTGTAGGTTTACAGGTCTGGCTTGATAGAAGATCAATCTTGTGAAGCTCTTGAAGTGGATTTTGCTAACAAGTATCTTGGAGGTGGTGCTCTTCACAGGGGTTGTGTACAGGTTTGCTTTCATGGAAAAGATGGACCCTTATTCTGATTATCAAATTATTTGGTCAATTAGAATTGTTCTTGACTTGTACTACTAGCCTTGTTTTATTCTCCTGCACATGTTCATGAAACCAGATTTAATTCAATTTCACTTATCAATGAAATAGCACTGATTGATTGCAGAGTTTAAGAAAAATTTATCACTCAATTAGCTCAACTCAACAAGCCCCAATCCAATCACATAAATGTTGGTAACATTTCCAGTTGCGGCTATGAAGGCCATGGGAGTTTCATGCCACTAAGGTCCAACCAATTTTTGAAAGGGGAATATCCAGAAATTTCTTAGGTGGTGTTAGGTTGAGGACTAAGAAAGGTTTCATAAAAAGTTAAAAGAGCAGCAAATAAAAGCTTTAAACCCTCAAAATACTAATTGAGTCAAAATTCTTTCTTGGTTCTTACTCAGGCATTGTTGATCCCCGTAGTTTGATTCTGTTTCTGACTTATCCTTAACGTTGTGTTTGGTTCATGGATTTGGGTAGGGATTTGAAAAGGAAAAGGAAAAATGTAGGTGAAATGTGAATGAAATATAATTACATTTCATCTACATTTCACACACATTTTCCCTTTTCTTTTCCAAATCCATGAACCAAACACAGCTTAATTGTCTCTGTGTCTTCTTTTTCTTTTTTATTCTTGCAAACTTTTTACAATCTCTTTGACCATTATCTTTGAAAGCTTTTTCAAAATTGGACTATTGATATTTCGGTGTCATAATTATCTTGTGTAGGAAGAGATCCGTTTCATGATCAATCCAGAATTAATTGCTGGCATGCTTTTCTTACCTTCCATGGCAGATAATGAGGCTATAGAAATTATAGGTGCAGAAAGGTTTTCAAATTATACAGGGTGAGTACGACTCACTGGATTATGATTGAGAACATTTACTAATGGCTGTCTAAACATTACCATTTGCTACATCGTTATCAATGGCACTTCAAATGTATCCATATTATGTCTATGATTCAGATTGATGCAGCATTTGTAGTTGATAACACGTAGTGGCTTTTCTTTCTTCTCTTAATTGCAATTGAAGTGAACATTTGTTGCTGGAGTGTCTTCGGGCATGTTTGTCTATTGAGTAAAGAAATACCACCAATTTGAACCCTAGCTGGACTATCCTTCTCACCATCAATTTGTTATAAATTGAGGTTACACTTACTGATAGCTTAGACAACTACCTTGCAAATATTGTACTAGTGGCAACTTGGTTAGTCCGGACACGACACTACCAAATTGGTGTTATAAAAGAAAACAGTCAACCACCTTCTCTTGGCAGATTATGCTCAGGTCTTCTTCACTCCCTTGTTGTCTGGGGATTGAGAAACATTTTGGGTTCCATCGAAAGTAGCTTTCTTTGTGTGGACAACAACTCATGTTTTTTTTTTACCATTGATAACCTGGGGAGGAGGGATTTTTTCCCCTTCCTAATTGGTGTTGCATGTGCCACAAAGATAATTAATCAGTGGATCACTTGCTTTTTTGTTACAAGGTGGTGACAGAAATTTGGAGTTGAAGTTTTCCATTTTTCATGCTGTCTGAGCTATACCGGCCTCAATTTGTTTGCTCCTTCAGTCTTGGGCATGGGGATGCTCTTCCAAGAGGGTCTTAAAAGCTTGGAAGGTGGCACCCATCTGTTAGATGTTTGAGTGCGTGACGCAAATGGAATAAGCATACTTTTGAGAAGTTAGAGTCGTCATTATGTATTTAAGATTATATAGTTGTATGGAATCCATAGATTTTTTGTGAATCGTCAGTTGCTCTTGTAGATTTTTTGGGACAGATCTCCTTTGGCGAGACGTAGTTTGATTGAATAAAACTAATGTACAGAGATTATGTCATTTCTGGCATGTTTTGAATATATTTTACTTACATCAAATAAGAGATAATAATAATGGGAATAATTTTCAAGTTTGTCAACAAGAATTCAATTCATGAATTCTTTTTCTCTCCAAATGTCTAGTAATCTTATATTCCAATGGCTCTCAACTAATCCATCAAAGTGGTGCAGTTATGCTTCTTCATTCCGTTTTTCTGGTGACAATGTTGATAAGAGGGATTTAGATTTAATGGGAAGACATAAGACGAGAATCGTTGCGATTGATGCACTATGCAGGCCAGGAAAGAGACAATTTGGACAAGAATGCCTTCTCCGGTGTGTAAAATTTTGGGTTATGTTATTTTTTGCTGTTATTTATGTATTTATGTAGATGTATTTTTGTATACATGCATTTGTGTACATACTGGAGTCAAATTCATTATTCAATAGTGGTATTTCTAGTACACTGCATAGAAAGGGTTCATTATTGATGTCGGTCCTGCACATTTTGAGTGTTTGGAGTAGTTGATTGTATCTTCTCTTTTGGCTGGTATTGTAAGGAAACACCTTATCCCAAACCTCTAATTTAACCATTGCAACCCATGGGGTAGATTATCTTTCAATGATATATGGATATAGGTGTAATAAATAAGAATTGACTGGAAATAATAGGTCTTAAGGTAAGCAGTCTGAGATTGAACGATTTACATTTAATTCTCATTAACAGGAATAGACTAGTAATCAAGATTCAAGTGTTTGGTTTCTTTTTTGAGAGAGGCTTCTCCCCAGTCATCTAAATGACTGGATCGTCCAGTTCAGGTCCGTGGGCACAACTCCCATTTGATGATCCAATCTGTTTATTGTTTAGGTCTATGTGTGTAGATGACATCATGTGGTCACAATTATTAAATGAAGCTTTGATTAACCAGCTTAGGGTATGATATAAAATCATCCCTTATTTATAAATGAAATTAGGGTTTACAAGAGAGACAAGATGGGCCCTGAGGGCATAGAATAATACAATCCCCTAATATAATGCAACTTTCGGTGAATAAAAAATGCAACACTTTCGGCTAATATATTATATGCTAACACTCTCCCTCAAGCTGGTGTGAAGATATCTCTCATGCCCAGCTTGCCTAATATGTCATGAAATGGTTTATTCCCAACCCCCTTGGTGAGAATGTCAGCAAGTTGTTCACCAGACTGGACAAAAGGAGTACAATGGTACCACTAGTGAGTTTCTCCTTAATGAAGTGGCGATCAATCTCAACGTGTTTTGTCCTGTCATGTTAAACTAGATTGTGAGCGATGTTGATGGCGGCCTTATTATCATAGTATAACCGCATGGAGTCCTTCTGATCAATACCTAGATCACTCAACAATAACTTGATCCATAAAAGTTCACACACACCTTGTGCCATAGCTCTAAACTCAGCTTCTGCGCTTGACCTGGCAACCACATTCTGTTTCTTACTCCTCCAAGTTACTAGGTTGCCTCCAACAAATGTGCAATACCCTGAAGTCGATCTCCTATCAGTTACTGATCCAGCCCAGTCAGCATCTGTATAGGCTTCCACACGAAGATGATCATACTTTGAAAAATAAGACCCTTACCAGGGGCAGACTTCAAGTACCTCAAGATTCTCATGACAGCCTCAAGGTGAATCTGATGAGGAGCATGCATAAACTGACTAACCACACTGACACCAACAGCAATATCAGGACGGGAGTGAGATAGGTAAATGAGTTTACCCACTAATCGCTGATAGCTTCCCCTATCAACAACTTCTCCTCCTTCATCATCCCCCAATTTCTGATTAGGTTCCAGTGGAGTGGCACATGCCTTGCAGCCAAGCATCCCAGTTTCCTTCAACAGGTCAAGCACATATTTTCTCTGTGAGATAAATATCCCATCCTTAGAGCGAACAACTTCAATTCCCAGAAAATACTTCAAGCTTCCCAAGTCTTTGATTTCAAACTCATTAGCTAAATATTTCTTCAACAGAGGTATTTCCTCACTATCATTGCTGTAAGAACTATGTCATCTACATAAACAATAAGTGCTGTAGTCTTACCACGTGAGGAATTTTTCACAAACAATGTGTGATCTGCCTGACTTTGTTTGAAGCCATATTTAAACATAGCCTGAGTGAATCTCTCAAACACCAAGCCCTTGGAGACTGTTTGAGACCTATAATGACTTCCGAAGCTTGCATACTTTGCCTTCTGTCTGATGATCCTTAAAACCAGGAGGAATGTCCATATATACCTCTTCTTCGAGGTCACCATGGAGAAAGGCATTCTTGACATCAAACTGATAAAGCGGCCAATCAAGATTAGCTGCTAGAGAGAGAAGTACTCTGACTGAATTCATCTTAGCCACGGGTGCGAAGGTCTCCTGATAATCAATGTCATATGTCTGAGTAAACCCTTTCGCCACAAGTCTTGCCTTGTAACGCTCAATAGACCCATCTGCTTTGTGTTTCACAGTATATACCCATTTACATCCCACAGGTCGTTTGCCCGTAGGTAACTCAGTCAATTCCCAAGTGCCATTCTTCCTAAGTGCTTTCATTTCCTCAATCATGGCTAGTTTCCACTCAGAGGTAGCAAGAGCATCCTGAAAATGGTTAGGAACGCTAACAGAGGAAATATTGGACACAAATGCTCTATATGAGGATGACAAATGAGAGTATGACACAAACTGTGAGATAGGATGTTGAGTACAAGATCTCACACCCTTCCTCTTGGCAATAGGAACATCAAGATCAATGGATTCAAGAGATTCAAAGTTACCTAGACTCTCATCAGAAGCAGGAGATGGCAGTGGAGTAGCAGAAGTGGTCCCTTGTATCCAGTTAACTTGTTGTCTGTCTATGTCCCGGACATAAACATGCCCGACCTTATCCTTGGTGACAGTGGGTTCTATAGTCCCAGTAGAAGAGGGTGGTGTAAGAACAACTGGTTCCACCATAGGAGGCACAGGACTCACTTCCACCATAGGCTCCCCCAGAAATGAGGACGGTGACACCGGAGAGGACAAGAAATAGGACTGGGACTCAAAGAAAGTAACATCCATGGATACAAACCACTTACGAGACGAAGGGTGATAACATTTATACCCCTTTTGAGTAGGAGAGTAACCAAGGAAAACACACTTGAGGGAGCGAGGGTCCAACTTACCACGAGAGGGAGAGTGATTATGAACAAAACAGACACAGCCAAAAATTTTGGGAGGAATAGAAAGCAAGGACTGAGAACCTAGGAGGACGTGAAGAGGAGCCTGTTTTTGCAAGACTTGGGTAGGGAGACGATTAATAAGATGGGCAGCGGTGAGAACAGCGTCGCCCCAATAAGGCCGAGGCACATTCATAGAAAAACACATGCACCGAGCTATGTCAAGAAGATGCCGATTCTTGCGTTCCGCCACCCCATTTTGTTGAGGGGTATTAGTGCAAGAGGTCTGATGAATAATGCCATGAGTAGAGAAATATTGTCCTAACCCAGAATCTATGTATTCCCCGCCATTATCAGAACGAAAGATTTTGACAGTGGCCCCAAACTGAGTACAAATCATCTTATGAAAAGTGCGAAACACAAAGAAAACCTCACTCTTATCTTTCATGAGATACACCCAAGTAGTACGAGAAAAATCATCAATAAATGTAACAACCATCGATGACCTTTCACAGATATGACACGAGAGGGGACCCTAAACATCAGAATGTATTAAGGAAAAAGGAACTAAACTTTTATTCAAACTGGGAGCAAAAGAAGCTCTGTGCTGTTTTCCGAGTTGACAAGACTCACAAAGAAAGTCAGACACATGATGATTGGCGAAACCAGAAGGAAATAAATGCTTAAGTAAATGAAATGAAGGATGCCCAAGACGCCGATGCCACAGCCATAAATCAGCGGGGTAGTAAAAGATGTGGTGGAAGAATAAGCAAGTTTGTCCGGTTGATCTAGGAAGTAAAGACCATTTTCTGCACTACCACTGCCAGTCGTCCTCCTCATGACAAGGTCCTGAAAAAGACAATGATCAGGAAAAAACGTCACACTACAATTCAAATCCTGGGTGAGACGACTCAAGGATAACAGATTAACAGAAAAATTGGGAACATAGAGAACAGAAGACAGATGTATGGTAGGAGTGACGTGGACTAAACCTTTTCCAGAAATGGAAGAAACAGTACCATCGGCAATCTTAACTTTGTCCTGACCTGAAGAGGGCTTATAGACAGAGAAAAGATCAGAGGAGTCAGACATATGATCTGAGGCACCAGAATCAATGATCCAAGGCAAAGACTTATGACACAGGAAAGCACAAGGAGAAGAGGCTAAGTTACCTGAGCGAGCAAAGGATGAGGAAGCTGTACTGGGAGCAGGAGAAGACCGGCGGTCCAACAATTGGCGCAAAGCATCCTCCAGCTCAGTATCAGAAGTTTGGCCAACAGAAGCAGAATTAGAATCAAGTGGATCAACGGCACTAGTCTGATGAGCCCGGGAATAGGAACCACGTCCTCTAGATTGACCTGACCGACCGCCTCGAGAACCAGACCGATCACCTCGACCCCCAGATGGAGTCCCATGAAGCTTCCAACATGTCTCACAAGTATGCCGCGGCTTCTTGCAATAATCACAGAAGACAGACTCTTTAGCAGCAGACGGAGGAATGGGAGTCAGGCTGAGGCCATCTCGAGGAGTAGATAGTAATGCTGAACGGTCAGTAGAGACAGGAGACATCATAGCAGACTGGCGACTCTCCTCATTCTGTACATAGGCAAATGCCTCCTGAAGTGAAGGAAGAGTATCCATACCCAGAACTCGACCCCTAACTGGATCATATTCCACATTTAGGCCGGCCAGAAATTTAAAGACCCGTTCCCGTGCGATGAACTTCTTGTACCCGACAGAATCAGCAGGGCAAACGGGCTTATAGTCTTCCAGGTGGTCAAGGCGTTTCCAGCCGTTGGTGAGGAAAGTAAAGTACTGAAGAACAGTTTGCTCCCCCTGAATTGAGCTCTCAATAGAGCGGCGCAACTCAAATGCCTGTGAGAAATTCCCTTTGCGGGAATAGGTGACAGCCACAGCATCCCAAACTTCCTGGGCAGTCTCCATAGACAAGTAGCCCTCACCAAGTTCTGGAACCATCGAATGGATAAGCCAACTCATAATCAAGGAGTTGTTAATCTCCCATTGGGCATAACCTGAGTCAGTGGTACTAGGTGCCTGTATCCTGCCATCAACATACCCCATCTTCCTCTGCTCTTCAGAAACATAGTCAAACTTTGAGACCAAGTTAGGTAGTTCTGACCATTAAAGAGAGAGGTGGTGATTTTCATACTAGGGTTGGGGTTCTCAGTCATGGTAGTAGGTATAATGGGACTCTTACTCCTCGGTGTTTGAGAAGAAGGGGACACACTGGAGGAATCTGTCATGGATACAATACTACCAAACCCACAACAAAACTAGTGGTAATCACAAACCCGGAAGGTGGTGGTGAAAGAACAGGCACAATGACCACTATAAGAGCATACAAAATTAAGAAATCATTTTGTTTTTTGTTTTTTTTTGTTTTTGTTTTTTTTTGTTTTTGTTTTTTTTTTTTTTGTTTTTGTTTTTTTGTTTTTGTTTTTGTTTTTGTTTTTGTTTTTGTTTTTGTTTTTGTTTTTGTTTTGTTTTTTTTTTTTGTTTTTTATATATATATATATATATGTATACTGCTTTATTTATTTATTTATACATGTATGAGTCGGTGTGTTATACAAAACAAAACAGAGGTATATCATACCTAACAGAGACGACGGCGACAGAGGCGAGAGGCGAGACGAGCGACAGAGCTCGACGAGATCGACGGCGAGAGGCGAGAGGTGATCGACGGCGACAGAGATGGAGGAGAAGGGGACGACGGCGACTGAGGCGGAAGACGAAGACGAAGCCGAAGCCGATGAGCCACCGGCTGATGAAGATCGACCCAGCAGAGGATCCACCTAGGTAAGTTTTGAACCCTAGAGTGAGGGTGTGCCGAAACCCTAGAGCTCAAGCTCTAATACCATGAAGCTTTGATTAACCAGCTTAGGGTATGATATAAAATCATCCCTTATTTATAGATGAAATTAGGGTTTACAAGAGAGACAAGATAGGCCCTGAGGGCATAGAATAATACAATCCCTTAATATAATGCAACTTTCGGTGAATAAAAAATACAACACTTTCGGCTAATATATTATATGCTAACATTGAATCAATTTGATTTTCTTCATGGATGATATAAGTAGAGGCCTACAACTAGAACAAATCGGATCATCATAATGGGGCCTGTGGTGGGCCCATGAGCCCGGATTGGACTGGTCTAGACATGCCCAACCCTTTGATTTTTAGTTTTAAATTTTCATTATTTTTATGGTTGAAGAGATCTGCCAATGGAATTAGCTCATGGTGAATGAAAACTTGAGTCGAGTGCACGATGGAGTGGGGTAATTGACTTTTACCTACCTTACTGATACAAAACTTTTCTAAGATGTAGTTGACTTATATAATAGTGTGGCTGAAATAAGCATATATACAGATGGATGACTGTAGACCAAAACGGGAGCAAATTAGAGACTGACACATACTTGAAACAGTAGAGGTGCCAAATGAGAAACAAATGAGAGAAGTTATATTAAAGATTGAATTTAATTCGTGATGAACTCAGATTTGAATAATGGGTTGTATTTTCAAGTGGATGACCATAAGTCTAGTTTAATAACAATGGATTTGTTTCTGACTAGATCAGTCCTGATTATCCCCATCTAATTGTGTGAAGGATCATAAAAAGCATTCAAAATTGAATTCTTTTGTGAGTGGTGAAATAGGATACATGTAGTTAAATAACCAGGATAAGTTCTTCTTGACTTATTTCTTTACCATCTAAATGATTTGGTTGTTTGTATTTTGATCTTCTGTACAATTGGATTGCAATAAAGGCATTTGCATAGCTTATTATTTTGTGTAGTTATTGATCAGTAACTGTGTCACTCCAAGTTGCTCGTTTAAACAGGGAGATTAACAAGGCGTTCTGTGGCTTTTTCGATCAATCTAAATGTCAGCAGTATCAGAGACTGTTTCAAGATGATAAATTTTGCAGAGATCAGATTGATCAAGATGTTAAAGGCCTCATAGGCATATGCAGGGATTCTCATTTGGTATTGTTCTTTCTCTCAAGTTCAATTTGAACAAAAGAATATTGGGAAAAATTCAAAAAACCCCAATGTTTGACCCTTGTGACAAAATAAACCCCAAAGTTTTAAATCATGAACTTTTAAAATGATACCAATTCCAATCATCTGTCAATATTTGTTAACTAAAACTAACGGTGAAGGGATAAATTTGCCATTACGTTCCACCACCTCACTGCCTCCCTGCCACCACAACAACCCCCTCCATCTTCTCCCACAATTGCCACCAACACACCCACTATCCCCTTCCCCCGCAACTGCTGGAGAGAGAAAGAGAATGGTGATGGCCCCACCCTATATCCCCCAGCCACCGACACCCCCACCCCTCCCCTTTCCCTGCAGCTGTTGAAAGAGAAAAATACAGAGTTGAGAGAGAATAATAGGAAAAATAAATGAAAACCAATTTGGGAACTCTCAATTGGGGGCCTCGGTAGCATTTTATCTCACTGTAAATACTGATGCATTCTACCAAAGTACCCAATAATGAAAATTTTGGCTCAAATATGCAATTGATATAAGAATTGTGGATACAATAGACCACATCATATCATCTTTCGAAAGAGTACTACTAGAAAGACAAGGCAAATAAGGCATTAGCCTTCCCTTGCACTGATGTAAAAAGAATCATGAATGAAAGAATCACAGCCCTCCTACTACCAACTCCTATTATTACTAATAGAAGAAAAAGGAGAAAAAGATATCACCCTCTTTACTTAGACGAGACAACTGCATTGATCACTGTTTGAGCATTCTGTATAACTCCAATTTCTTCGCAAGGTTAATACGCCATTGCATTATTGCTAGATCCTCATCCAATGAGCCCAACTGTTTAGCCTACAAAACAATTTGGAAAGATAAATAAGCAACAGCCACCCTGGTCCTCCCCTTCCCCTGAGATACCCCTTCCCTCCCCTTCCCCAGCATTGGCCGACCCCCCTCCCTCCTCCTGTAATAGATGACCCCCTTCCCCTTTTCCCGAAATCTGGAACCGTCTTCTATTAAAAAGAACAAAATAAAAAGAGGAGAGGGATATAGATCAAATTGATAAAAATATCCAATAAGAATTATGTATATTGACAAAATTGTCCCTCTTCTGTCAAGACTACTTAAGGAATATTGACAGATGGTTGGAATTGGTATCATTTTAAAGTTCAGACTTTAAATTAATAAAATTAAAATGGATAGTTTAATTTGTCACAAAGGTCAAACCCTATAGAATATTTGCGTCACTTGATATTTTTGCCTTGACAAAGTTTGTGCTGATGAACTTTAACTGTCACTTCTTCATTGAGCTTGGATTTTCATAAATTTTGGATTTTTTAATATTTTATGTGTCAAGTTGCTTGCTTGATTGTTTTGTACTTTTCCGTAGTTGTGCGAAGCACCATCGACTTCATCTGAATCAAATCAAGGAATGTTTGGGGACGAAGCGAGAAGGACTTCTGAAGAAACGTATAGTCAGCATGTGGTCCATGAAGATAAAATAGGCATTGTGACAGGGAATTGGGGCTGCGGTGCTTTTGGGGGAGACCCTGAACTTAAGGCCACAATTCAATGGCTTGCTACTTCTCAGGTGATTTTCTCTGCTGCCTCCCTTTTTTTTTTTTTTTGGCTGTGGACCTCCTATTAATTTGGCACCTCAATTACAGCTCATTGTAACCAACAAAGTGTTCTGAAAATTTTCAGGCATTAAGGCCTTTCATCTCTTATTACACATTTAGTGTGGAGGCATTAGAGACTGTTGACCAGGTACTTCTTTCTGTCTGAAGCTGTTAAACTTTGAACTTCCTAATCATTTCTGATTAAGCCAGTACTACGATTTTATATTTGTTCCATGTTCAGTGGGAAAAAAAAATAGTTCATATTTGTTCCAGTATGCTATAAATGTCCTTTCTAACTTTAAAATTATGGACGGACCCAGTTAAATCAGTATTTGCCAAATTGCCACCAATAGTGTACCACACTTGTCATTTTGATGCATATTAATGGTGGTAATTGTGAGATACTAGAAAGTAAAATCTATGCCCGCTAAAAAGATAGGTGGTTTTAGCATTTAATTTGCACTATGCTGGCTTTATATCCATTTGTGGGTACTTGTATCAAGCTCAATACGTGGCAAACCCTACAGGTGCCACATCACCAAAACCCCACCTACGTGGCAGACCAATAAGGCACCACGTCGGGCATGTCGTATGTTTGATACATGGTGAGCCCTATGGGCGCCATGTGCCAAGGCAACCAAAGCTATATGCTTAGCCTAAGCGGGAGCATATATACAAGCCCAAATATATCTAGATATGAAGAGCCCTGCAATAGGCAGCACCATGGCCCTTCATACCTCGCTCTAAGACCAAACAACAATACAATCAGTCCCCAGTTCACTTGAACTTGGATTGATAAACACTGGCTCTCTTGAACATTGAAATAAGCCCGCGGCCCATGCTCCTACTTGGTCGCTTAGAAGCGAGCCCCCCCTCCTAAACATTGAGATAAGCCTGCGGTCCATCCTCCTACTTGGTCGCCTGGAAGCAAGCCCTCGGCTCTCCTAAACACTAAGGTGGGCCCTAGCCCATTCACCTACTTGGATGCCTAGGTTGGGAGTAGGACCCAGGCACTACTGCTCAGGATCATCAGAGGATACTAGCCTGGCGGTTGAGGTCATGGGATCGTCGAGATGGTTGTCTTCTTGCTAAGACAACTCCATCTCGACCAGGCTTGGAGAAGAGGCAACAATGACCTTACGTTCATGTCATCCGATGCATATACGAAACGTTACTTTCCGCCTGCCATGAAATGTTGCTCTCCGCCTGCCGGTAAGCCACAGGCGGCAGAAAGGCTTATATCACTTCTGGCAGAGTTGAGGAGAACGAGCCACCTGTCCAACAGTTTGCTTGGGCTCCAATACTCCTGTGGCCTATATAACGTATCGTATTTGCAGCGAGACACAACAACAACAATGCAACCAAGTCTCATGCTTAAACACCCTCTTTCACTTTACATTAGTGTTCAAGGTTTATCACTGCCAACCTCTCTCTCTCCAAGCTTGCCTTGATCTCCTCCTCTTCACCTCCGGTGATCCCAAGCCATTTCAACACCTCTCACCCACACCATTTCAACACCTGTTGCCCCTAAGGGTAAAAATTATTATTTTACCCCTAAGAGTCCAAATTACCAATTTACTGTTTTCTTCAATTTACCAAATCACCACTAAGTGTCAATTATCATTTTACCCCACTCCTTCAGAGCATTAAGCCAAAAGATGTGGCTTGCGAGCTTTACAAAATATTTAACTGAACTTTTGTTTTTTTGAAATGCTTATTTTGCTTCTCTCACTAGCAGCTGACCTGTTTGTTTGATATTGTCGGGCAGGTTACTCAATGGATTCGGTCCCATGAGTGGACAGTCGGAGAACTATGGAATATGTTGGTTGATTACTCATCTCAGAGATTGAAAGGAGAAACTAACCTCGGCCTTTTCAGTTGGCTCCTTCCATCACTCTCCACGTGTGATGCGTGATGTTGGATGTTCCTCAAACTCCGTAAAAAAAATTTCTCCTGTATCTCAATCTTTGTATATTGCCTCTCTTCTTTGGGTTCACTTTTTCAGCATAGTTTGTATTTGTTTCTTTTTACATGAGCACTCACTTAGATTTTCTATTTCCAAGTATGTATCTGGGATATTAGGAGATAAACAATTGTGAACACTTGCCTACATTTCTGTGCTGCTGAGCCAAATGGATTCAAATGGAGATTGTTAAAAAAAAAACTGTACTCTTATTTGATCTCCTTTTTTTTTTTTTTTTCTTTCTTTCTATGATTGCATATATTCATAAAAAGAAGAGATGAACATATTTACTTCATATATGCCAGCTCCCTTTTGGTTTCACTTCCTGTGTTGCTGATGATATTCATTAGATCAGGCCTGGGGAAATATTTGCAGTTCAGTAGTTTACCTGTTTTCCTTTTTCACGAATTTGTTACCACTTCTTGCTCTTACGGCTTAGTGCACTTGCGAGATTTAAGTTTCGGCAGATAGAAATGTTTGGCTTGGTGTCATGGGAATACTATAAGAATTTGAATGGCTGATATGAGCAGTTGAATAGATTGGAGTTGGCCATCTAAACCTTAGCTGCAGTCCTGCGAAAAAATGCCAATCTTGGTGTTTTTTCGCATCAATTATGTACGATAATTTAAATTCACGATCTCTTGAGATAACATATTTTTTTATTCTTCTATTAACATACCCTTTGACATTACCTCAAGGGTCTAAGTTCGTTGATGTCCTGAAGCGAACCAAGTCAGTCGAGCAATATTTCTTCCCAAATTCAAAATAGAAATTTTTAACCCCTTCACTTCTCTAAGATTGTCTAGCTTTTTTATTTTCCAAAAAAATGGCATTAGTACATCACAGGGCCTGTTTGGTGCACCTTCAAAGAAGTTAAAAGCACCTCTCCCACTGCTTCTCAATAATTAGCGTTTTCCAGCTATTTCAGCCTCATAAGCTGTAAGCAAAATTACACCAAACACTTTGGCACGGATTCTAAAATTAAAAAATTAAAAGAAAAAAACTATAAGTAGCTCCATAAGCTATACCAAACAGCCCCATAATCTTCGAACTGAGAAAAAATTAGAAATGACAAGATAATCACCAGACATCAATTTATTCCATTTGACTACAGTTAAGGTAAAGTTGAAGAAAAAATTCAACTTGACCATAATTGGCTTTAGGCTTCCAAGAAATTAGTTGTTGTGAAGGCCGCAACAGCAAAAGGCTTTGTGGTAATGGAAGCGGAAGGCAAATAGCTGGTAAGGGTTGGAGCCATCGAACTTGCAATCAGCTACACCCACCGTTCTCTTCTCCTTCTTCCCTCCAAAAACAGTGAGGCATTTCCCACTACTATTAGAGACCCAAAATCTGAATTCTCGGTGATTTAAATTTTTGGGTGGGTTGATGGATTTCCAGTCTGCCTCTGCTAAATTTTCCAGTGAACTCAACGAACGAAGGCTCACTTTCCCGTTCTTGTCAACAGTGAGGTAGCTTTGTCCACCTGAGCATTTGTCCATGTAGTTGCGGAATCTGTGCTTTCAAGCAAGGAATAGGATGGGACTATGTTAGGCAGCTTAGTTTTCTCTACTGAGAAAGTAAGCGATTCAACAATTCAAAAATAGTTTGGACCATCCATGTATGGAAACAATGTATAGGTGGCTAGGGTGATCCCTATTCCACTTTCTCAAAGCACCTCTTCTATGAAGCATAGATACAAATACGACGATTCGACAAAATCTAAAAATAGGATACAAGTACATCCAAGTTGAAAATAAAATTTAAAATTTTTAAGTTATATCATACATGAGTTCAAAGAATACTTACAAACCATTATCTAAGAATTAGATATTAGTTTTTAAAATTCAATGGTCAATATACTCTTCTTTAAAAAAAATTAATGAATATGTTCATTTGATAAAACCTAAAAGAGTGTATTATTGCTTTAATCTTACTATTTTCTTCTTGGTAAGATAAGAAAGTATCAAATAACTATTCTTGCATTTATTCTAACAATTATACTCTAATAATATGCACAAATGATTATAATTTCGATTTCATAATAATTTAGATATGTGACCTAGAATGTCTGAAAGTATTTGATACTTTTTAAGTTAATATTAACTATCAAATAATGTATCCAATATATATTTGTGAGTATGCTAGGAGTATCAGTATTCAATACGGAAAGTATCCGTGGTTCATAGCCCCCTCTCTCTCCTTTTGCCTCTTCACGGGAGGATCTAGACACGGGAGGATTCGATCTCTGTGCAGGGCAGGGCAGGGATAGTCATGATTTGATTGATTAATGAGCTTGTGATATTGTGCTTCCTAGTCCTGGATACATGATTACAAGCCATGCAGCTTGGATCCATTTCATGCCAAATATCCTGATATTATTATTTAAAACCATGATTGATCCGTTAATTGTAGGGAAAGGGAATATCAACAGATTTGTACATTAACAGTTAGTTAGTTATACCTGTGATAGCCGGAAGCTGAACCAGAAGTAGATTCCCAGCCATAATAAGCATTCTATTTGTCAGACTCGCCGCCTTTAATATCTGGTACCGAGTAAATACCCCTGTCGTTTGAACTGACGTAGTCGGACTGTAAGGCACCGGCAATAAGAGAGTCATCATATCCGGTCATATGAGGGTAGGCTTCACTTGCAGGGCATTGGCTGCTCGTGTCACATTTAGAACACTGGCTGCATAGCCCGTCGCTCTTGAGACGTCCAGCACCGGAAGCAGTAACAGCAACAAAGCCAAGAAGAGTATTTGCCATTACCAGCATCAACATGCCGAAGTAGAGACTGTATGTTTCCATATTTTGATTCTTCCTTCGTCTCCCTCCCTATCTAATCTCTATTGAGGTTTCCATGCGTGTGGGTATATATATATATATATGTACTGTAATGTTCCTATTCTTGATAGTATCAGCTCTTTGAATCTAACTTGCTGACGATTCCATAGTAATTAACCAATGATTATTAAATGGTTGGCTCCTGTTCTTATTCAATAACTTTAGTTTTTGGTTCATAGATGTTTACAACCATTCCATGAGCTGTAGAGCTGTTTTTGGTTCTATTAGAGCATTCACACCAACCTCTTCAAATTTTTAGTCAAATTAAAGTTATTTTACTATTTTAGCTAGTCACCTCTTAGTACCTATTGTATCAAACGTTCTATTCTAACTTAATCTTATTAAAATATTATTTTTTTATTATGTTTGTTAGTCTTTCTTTTTTTATTAAATTGATAAGTCGCCAGCCAAACAATTAGTAAAAAATGCAAAAAAAAAAAAATTGGTAACACTAATCTAGCGATAAACAGTATTTCGCTTATTGTAGTAAGATACTGTAACAATCATAAATTTTGACAAACTGTAAGCGAGTTTGATGAACTTGATTTTTTGAAATTTATTAGCTAAAAAATGATTTTACCAAGTTTGATGAGGATGCTCTTATAGGCAAACAATTTTAATTTCCTTTTTTTTTTTTTTTTCTCTTTCTTGTTAATTCTTGGTTTTCTTTTCTTTCTTTTTTTTTTTTTTCTTTTCTTGACCGTATAGCTTTATTTTGGAATGTGAACACAAACTTGTCGAATTAACATTATCATGGGGATTGATACCTCGATCACATACATCCCGGGCCAGCCATAGGCCTTAGCGGCTGAGCAAGAAAGGGCTCAGAGTGGATAGCTCTTTTCTGACAAAGGTAAATTGAAAACAAAACATAAAAAACAACAACAGAGCTACGTACCAACAACAATAAAAAAAAACATACAATTCAATAAAACACTTGAGCTAGGTAGAGTCATTTTCATGGTTTCAAAAGAACAGATCAATCTGTTTCACCCAAAAAATAAAAACAAAAAAAATACAGCAAAAACTCCTCTCCTATTTGCCTTTGATCATTAAATCCCTTAGCTGTTAAACACAGGACATAGTACACTTCTGCCTATTTTTCTTTGATTGACCACTTCATATACATCTATCTCTCTCTCTCTCTCTCTCTCTCTCTCTCTCTCTCTCTCTCTCTATATATATATATATATATATGTGCGCGCGTTCAAGTGTTAAAAACTAAATTTGCAAATTGCCTAAAACCAACCAATCGTCCACCCACATCACTTTTAACATCATCATCCACGGTTTAAGAAGTATATTCACTTCACTTCAACACTTTTCCGTTATATTTGGTTGAGAGATTTTGAAAGAATTTTGAAAAGGAAAAGAGAAAAAATAAGTAAAATGTAAATAAAATATACTTATATTTCACATAATTTCACACACATTTTTTCTTTTTATTTTTCAAATCTATTTCCAAATCCCACAACCAAACATAGCGTTAAGTGTCAATTTTAGATCAACCAATAACTTGAGTCCCCAAATGGAACCTAGCTCTAGCCCAAGTTTTTTTGACTTTGAATTTTCTTGATTCCAATCCAGAGGCCTAATTCGGAGGCGTGTGCCTTTCATACTAGAAATTTCATTACTGATGAATACAAATCTGTATTGGAGTACCTAGTTTTAAGTCTTAGCTAATAAGTTTAGTTAATTTCAAGACAAGTTGATTAAATTTGAAAAACTCTTTTGATACTAGGCTTAGGCTTAGCTAATTAAATTGGGTAGTCATATTTTAAGCAACAAATGACACCTGCAGAGCAATGGCAAAACAAGCCTGATTAATTAATTTCATGGATCACATACGTAAATTAATCATGTTCTCTCTCACTCTCCCAAATTCTCACTAGCATTCTGCCTTGGCTAGCTACAAGAAACAGACCTAAAATGAGAAAAATAGCTTCTTTTAAAAATTAAAAAAAGAAAAACTATATACATAGACCTTGCCCAAAACACTAAACAATTAACAAGCAAAAGAGAACAATAATATGGTATTATATTTTACACAAAAATAACAAAAATTGAAGAAGGGGTGGGTTGATCTTTGATCATGCAGAGTTTGGAGTGACACAAGAGAAGAATCTATGGCTCCTAAAGCGCACCAGCTTGGGCTTGGGCTGCTTATTGTGTAGCACCACCGTATCCGTATCCGTATCCGTATCCTCTGGTACTGCCGAAAACCCAGTAGAATAATCGCCAATGGAGGACTTGTGTCGTCGGTGGTGGTGGTGGTGGTGTTGGCGGCCATTACTACTAGCCATTAATTCAACATCACCACCACCACCAATGGAACTAGCCATTTCCAGTTGATAGCTTTTGTAACCTTGTTGGGCATAGAAGTCAACTGAGATGTTGTTGTTATAGGTTTGAGCAGCGCCGGAGGAGAGACACTTGTATTGCCGGCGAGTCGTCTTCTTCTTCAGGGCCTTGTAAACCATAGGGATGAGGCCTTCCATCTCTCTCACCTTCAGTTTCTTCCCTTTCTTCTCTTCCCTTCTCTTCTCTTCTCTCTTCTTTCTTTCTTTCTATATGTGATTGATGCAATGAACAAAGTGAATTATTTGAAAGATTTTTGGTCCCTTATGGGTTGGTGGGTGTGCCTGTCTCTGTCTATCTCTGTACATTTTTCACTATAATTTTCTTGACCTAGTAGTCTATGTTGTTCCTAATTTATATATTTTTGGGTACTTACGTGTAAGTCTTAATAATTAGATTTATTATCTAATAAATCTTATAGAAAAAATTTATCATAAAAAAATGTCACTAATTATAAATTTTAGTAACAATTTGCAAAAATCATGACAAAAAAAAATCACTAATTATCAAATTGTCACCAAAAAAAATTTTTTTAAAAATAATTTTATCAAGACTTATTTTTAATAGGATTTAATAAGAATTAAATCCAACTATTATAACTTATTGGTAATTTACGTTATTATTTATTGTTTTTTATGGCTAGTTGTAGACAATCTGTTGTGATCCACTACTTATTTACTATTTAATTGCCTCATATTAGTTAGTTTTCATTTATCTTCTCTTTGTTAATTACATGAATGTGGGATTATTATGTGTTTCTATCAAAATTGGCCTTCTACGTCAAAGTCTTTTCGAAGCATATTGACTAGTAATTAGCAAGCCAAAGTATAACACGTCATTTTGAAATTTCTTTTTGACTTTGGAACTTAAATAATGAATTGAAAACATTTTGGAACTTGAATAATGAATTAAAACATTTCAGTAATGTTAGGAAGTCGAAATGTTTTACTAATATTTTTACTAAATATTTTATATGGGTATAAAACGTATATGAAATTTACATAATGTAAATCTTACTCTGAGATATTTGATATAAATATTAATAAAACATTTAGATTCTTCACCGATCAGACCACGGTTTTCAAGATGTATGAAATGTTGCATTCCCATGTCATTGTTTGGACTTTTGCTTTTCGTAGTCAATAGTTGTGCTTGTTGTGTGTTATTTTTGGAGTCTCGGATTGCCACCGTGGAGTTTGCTTGCCTTTGTAATTGTTGTGAACGTGAAGGGGTGTTTTGGCGGTGCCACCTGTGTGCCTATTTCGTGTGATAGTTGTTGGTAGGGAAATAAGTTTTTTTTTTTTTTTCAGAACATGAAAAATAATTGTTTTAAAATAAAACAAATAACATACAAGAAAAAAAAAAAAACATGATTTTAAAGGGTCAATCAAACAACAAACTATAAACAAAAAATAATAATAATAATAATAACAAATTCGTCAAAAAAATAAGTTACGATTTAAGAAAAATCACCAACCGTTTCATAGATGTGATTTGAAAAGTTAGATCTGTATCAAACCAAGTAAGATCTGCATCAATGTCCGTCGTCGCTTTTGTCCAACTTCATCACCGCCGCGGTATTACTTTGAACATCATCAGAAGTTAGAGTTGAATAAGAAGAACACCTACAATAATATAGGAGATCTTCGGCGTTGCTCCAGCGACCTCTTTTATACTTTTAATGTGTAAATTTACACTCCTTGAGTATGGATTTACACTTTTAAAATGTAAATCTGAATTTTATATGTCTAAAATAGGAGTTTTGAGTGTTTTTTTCGATTTTGGCATACATGTTTGAATTAGAGAAATAAGATCTATATGTAGGTGAGAAGTTAGAACCAATTGAGATGCAGGATTATGGTTCTCTTAAATTTAAATTAATAATTACTAATTTGTTTTTGCAACCTTAGTTTATATTAATTGTTTTTATTTTTTTTTATAAATAATAATAATAAAATGTTTTGAGTGTAAGAAACGTACAATATTATTATTATTATTTATTAGTGGTAAGGCAGGGGACCCAACCCAAAGAGAGAGAGAGAGAGAGAGAGAGAGAGAGAGAATGCAGGAGCAGGAACATCGGCCGTGAAACGAACGAAACAATACAACAAGCAAAACAAAAAAAATCACTAGGTTTGGTTTTAATTTTTTGAAAATATTTTTAAAAATTATATTTTCTTATTTTTTGTATTTTTTTTATTTTTGTTGAATTTTTTTTAATATTTTATGTAATTTTTTTAATTTTTATATATACCCAACATAAATACACTTAAAAAGTATAATTTTTGTGAAAAAAATCTTTAAAAAATTCACTAATTTAAAAAATTCACCAAATACCATTAAAATTTTAAAAATATTCACTAAAAACAAAAAATATAAAAATACAAAAAATAAAAAACTTAATTTTAAAAAATTTAATTCAAAAAATTGAAATTAAACACATTAAATATTAATTTAGTTTTACTAATATTTTTATAATCAGTACAATCGTACACAATGACCAAAAAAATCTAGAATGGAATTTAGAAAATAAATAAATAAAAGAAAAGAAATGTAGATTCATGTAATATAAAAGGGGGTTGGTCATTGAATAAAAAAATAAAAAAATATAAAAGGGCCAATCACAACCCACTAGGGGCTGGGGTCACCCCAGTGGGGTCCGTCGCTTTTTCCAATTGTTATATACCCATAATCATATTATAATGTGGTTAAGATTACATAATTGAATATGTGACTAATTAAAATTTTATATAATTTGTTATGTTATTATGAATAAATTATGAAAAACTTTTTGAATAATATTATATTCACTAATTAATTTACTAACTAGTGTATCAATTGATGATGTGACATAATTTCAGAAGTTTTTGGTATTTGTAATGTGATTAATGAGTGAGGTTAATAATAATATCATAATTAATATTGGTACACTAATTAATATATTAATTAATACATATATTGCCACCGAAACTTTTTTCGAGTTTAAATTTTTTTTCATTCAATGAAACGATCAGTTTTAACATTGCAATTTGAGAATAAGAGATAAATAAATATAAAAATAAAAATAAAATTGGGATAAACGATCGAGTCAAAGTCTTTTATATGTATATTATATTCTGAAAATCTAAATAGCCTGCTGGCTTTGGGTAGGTGGAGATTAATAGGATGGAGTGGTTATATTGAACAAAAAGTCTATGAGAAATGTACCACACCTCTAATCTAGGAGCATTAATAACTTTAATATTCGTATAAGTCCTATATAATGGGATGTTTTGCTCGTTTATTTTTTTTTTTTGGTTTTTTTTTCAACTCATTAGAGTTGAGAAGTTGGGTTTGAGAATTTTTTGACTAAAATAATCACATAAAACAAAATAAGCTTTTTAATTTAATAAGATAAAATATCACATCTAATCCATAATCATTACATTCTTTCTTTCACAAAAAAATTAAAAAAACCAAAAACTCTTTCCAAATCAGACTTTTTAGTCTCAGACTAAAATAACCAAAAAGTTAAAAAGTCAAAAAGTCAACCCACTTCTCAAACAAAGCTTTAATAGCGCAAATTTAGAGGTCACAATCACTGTTCTCTTACAATCTTTTTTGTTGCCTTTTATGACAGTGTTTGGCAAGACAATTTTAATCCAAAAAAAAAAAAGTTATTATAAAAAATTAATTAATTAATTTTTTGACAAATTTTTTTTTTATAAAAGATTAAATCATTACTAAAAAAATTAATTTCCAAAGGAACCCTATATATCTTGGTTCATTAATGGAAGTATAATTCGGAAGAAGTCAATATTTGTGTCTAGCCATAGCATTTATTTGTGCTTTCATAAAAGTGTAAAAGGCTTTTTCGTAACATTTATAAAAGTTTAAAAGACTCTTTTATGTTTATAATATTTTATTTATATTTTTAAAATTTAAAAAATTATAAATAAAGACTCATTTTGTCTTCTATTATTTCTAAAAAAATTGTAAATTACAAAACTTATGAAATTCTTCTAATAAAAAAAAAAAAACTTGAATGCATCTAGGGGTATAATCAGTTCAACTTTATGGAGTTTGAGATTGATAAAAAATTTTACACCAAACCAACTTGAAATTTTTTTGTTAGTTGAGAAATCAAGCCGATCATATGTTACAGTTCGATTTTATGATTTTTTTGATTTAGTTTTATAGAGATTCATAAGAAGTTTTGAAGTTATTATAGAAATTTGTACAATCTAACATCGAGACTGAATGAAAAGAGAGGATGCCAATTATTTTATAAATGCTTTATTTCTTAACCTTTTATTGCAATAAAAAACGTGTTACATTGATCACTTAATTCCAAATGATAAAAGAATCTAAATATAAAAATTATATAAATAGTAATATTTTGATTGATTCGATTGGTTTTGGTGTAAAGTTTTAGAACCAAAATAAACGGTACCCTTATGAGAAAATTGAAATTCAGTCGATTTCAGGATCGTTTCAGGTGACTAGTTAAGTTTCATTTTTCATACAAACTTAATTTCGTTTATTTTGAAAGCAAGTTTTCATTCCTTCGTTCCTTATCCCCTCCTTCAGCCACCACTTGCAGCCAATCTACTCGTCAGCCACCACATCTGAGTCCTGCAATCTTAACAATCCCCTCCTACCGACAACCATTTTTGCCTGTTGACCACTAGCTCTCGCTAGTAACCATCTATGATCATTGCCTCTGACAATCAATATTTACTTGCGACCATCTCTTCCTATTACTTGTTTTCAAAATAAATTTTTAAAATGTGTACCAAATATATATATTTTTTTTTATCAAAAAATAAATAAACACAAAAATGTTCTATGTTTTTTGTAAATAAAAAATAATTTAATAAACATTAAAAGTTATTAAACCATACTTCTATGTTGGTTTTTGAAAATTAACAAAACTGATCATTGCTCCAAAATCGTATATTAATGATTTTTAATGAATAACAGAACAAGTGTCAATATAGGGTGTGTTTGATTGGGGGATAAGCGGGGGGGGGGGGGGGGGGGGGACTATCCACTATTTGGACTCCATGTCCGGCCTCCCTCCTTATCCGTCGTTTGATTTTTTTTTAGTCCGCCGGACTCTATGTCCCCCATATGGGGGACTATCCTGTCCTGGAGGGGGTGGGATTGTTTTGGGGGACTAATCACTGTTTGGATTAGATGCGAAAATGACAATTTTGACCCTCTACTATTTAATTATGTATTATATTTAATAAAATTTAAATGTCTCAATTTAAAAATAAAATAATTTTATTTAACTTTTTATTAATGTTTTATTTATTTAATTTTTTAAAATAATTTTTTATAGATATTTTATTGATGTTTTATTTTAAAATTTTGTTTATGTTTTATTTAATTTCATTATTTAAATTTAATAGATGTTTTAATAGATGTTTTATTTAAACAATTAAATGTTTAATTTCAACAATAAATAATTTCATTTATTTAAATTATGTTTTATTTAAACATTTAAACATCTGTACATCAACATGTTTATTAAATTATTTCAACATATGTACATCAACGTGTATATTTATTTAACATCTATTAAATTATGTTTTAATACATCAACATTTGATTACATCAACATTTGTTAATTGTTAATTACATCAACATTTGTTAATTGTTTAAACATAATCTGTACATCAACATTTATTTAATTGTTGATTGTTAATTGTTAATTGTTTAAACATAATCTGTACATCAAAATAATTTCAATGTTAATTGTTTAAATAAAAATTTAAACATTTAACCATTAGTATGTTTAATGTTTACTAAAAATTTTATTTGTTTAAATAAAAATAATCTGTACCAGTCAAAAAATTTTATCAATATTAGTATGTTTAAATATCTTTAAACAAAATTTAGCCATTAGTATGTTTAATGTTTACTAAAAATAATTAAAATATTAAAGATATGTTTAATATGCTATTACTTAGTAAACAATTGAAAAAGGGTAAAATAGTCTTTTGTTCATTTATCCTATCTAGTCCGTCCAACCAAACGTTGGATTCACTGAAAATAGTCCTTTCCAGACATCTAATCCCATGAAAAAACAAACACAGGATACATATCCAATCCAACCAAATAGTCCGGGGGATTCACAGTCCCAAGACTCAAGTCCGATGGATTCTAATCCCTCATTTTCCAGTCCGTCCAATGTGTGTTTGATTGGGGGATAAGGGGGGGGACTATCCACTATTTGGACTCCATGTCCGGCCTCCCTCCTTATCCGTCGTTTGATTTTTTTTTAGTCCGCCGGACTCCATGTCCGGCCAGATTCCATGTCCCCCATATGGGGGACTATCCTGTCCTAGGGGGTGTAGGATTGTTTTGGGGGACTAATCACTATTGGGATTAGATGCGAAAATGACAATTTTGACCCTCTGCTATTTAATTATGTATTATATTTAATAAAATTCAATAAAATTTAAATGTCTCAATTTAAAAATAAAATAATTTTATTTAACTTTTTATTAATGTTTTATTTATTTAATTTTTTAAAATAATTTTTTATAGATATTTTATTGATGTTTTATTTTAAAATTTTGTTTATAATTTATTTAATTTCATTATTTAAATTGTAATAGTGTTTTATTTTAAAATTTATTTAAAATTTTAATTAAAAAAATAATATAAATTTTTATACAGGTTATACAGTATTTTATTAAATCAAATTTAGTGGTTATTTATTTATTTAATTGTGTAAAAAAATAAATTTATGTAAAAAAAATAAATTTAAATTATATTATTAAATTAATGATATTTTTTGTATGTAAAAAACAAACACAGTAACGTTTTGTATGTAAAAAAAATAATGATTTGTTATACAGTAATGATTTAAAACAAATTTTATTGATATTTTATTTATTTATTTTTTTATTTTAAAAAAAAATTTATTTAATTAAAAATAATTAAAATATTAAAGATATGTTTAATATTGCTATTCCTTAGTAAACAATTGAAAAATGACAAAATAGTCTTTTGTTCATTTATCCTATCCAGTCCGTCCAACCAAACGTTAGATTCACTAAAAATAGTCCTTTCCAGACATCTAATCCCATGAAAAAACAAATAGAGGATACATATCCAATCCGATCAAATAATCCGGAGGATTCACAGTCCCAGAACTCAAGTCCGATAGATTCTAATCTCCCCTTATCCAATCCGCCCAATCAAACACACCCCCTAGTGTATGCCATTGAAAGCCACCAAAGAATTGGTCTTTACTTGTTTGGTGGCATAGTATTTATCTACGATATTCTATAGATGACATTCTGACGTAAGATCAACTAGCTCAGTCAAATTGGTTAGTTAACAACTCACAATCACTTACTTCCAATGCCAATGGGAATGTTGAATCGGAAGTGGGATGGGATGCTTACTAGACTCATCCCTAATCACATCTCTTTTGTCTATCTATCTATCTACACACATTAATTGTGGACATAAATATAATGTAGAGTTCTTATTCATACGGCTAATACACCATCATTAAAAATAATATTAATTATGTGATAGTGTAAGGAGAAAAAAAAATAAAAAATGCTAGAGGTCTCAAAAATTTTACCAAAAGTTTTACCAAATGTCTCACATGGTGTGGCCCACACCCATGTGAGATATTTGGTAAAACTTTTGGTAGAATATTTGGGGTTTCTAGCATTACTCAAAAAAAATAAAGGTCAAACTATCACATCAATGTGGGGTTCATATCTCGTCACATCATTAGTGGTTTGCTTAGTGGTGTTAAATTTGTAATATAAAATATTTTTGTATAATGTATTTGTAATGTTTAGATCTCTAGTTCAACTCTGGGCTTTCGTCTGATGATGAGGAGCGGTGTATCTCATTACTCTTAAGTCTAAGGTGTTATTTATTTTCGGAGGTAGAATAGAGGATTCATAATGAGGAAATTAATAATGAGAGAATTAAGTAAAATTGTGTTTGTTTTGATGATAATTGCTGGTGTAAAGATTGTTAAATTATTTTTATATAAAATAAATATAAAATAATAAAACAAATAAAAAAATACAAAAACATTAAATATTAATGTTCAAAAAAAATGCCCAACATGTAAAAAATAAAAATAAAAAATTCCAAAAAAAATAAAACAAATAAAACAATGATTTTTACTTAACAAAAAATACAAAAAATTAAACATTAATGTTCAAAAAAAAAAAAACCTAACGTGTAAAAAATAAAAAATAAATTAAAAAAATAGTCCGGCGGATTATTTTTCTAATACTAAGGCCGCATTTGTTTTTAGAGGTACAATGGAGGGGATTGATAGTGAAGAGATTGATAGTGAGGGAATTGTTAGTAAGTAAAATTGTGTGTTTTGATGATAGTTGTTAGTGTAGTGATTGTTAATTATTTTTATATAAAATAAATATAAAATAATAAAACAAATAAAAAAATACAAAAACATTAAACATTAATGTTTTTAAAAAAATGCCCAACATGTAAAAATTTTAAAAAAATAAAAATAAAAATAAAAAATTTCCATAAAACAAATAAAACAAATAAAAAAATGATTTTTACTTAACAAAAAAAATAAAAAATTAAACATTAATGTTCAAAAAAAATGCCTGACATGTAAAAAATAAATAAATAAATAAAAAATTTCTAGTCCGCCGGACTATTTTTCTAATGCCAAGTCTTGGAGGCCCATCCAAATCCCCTTGGGGAGGCCCATCATGATCCGGAACTCACTATCAATCCTCTCCCCATCTCTCAAAACAAATACAATATTAGTAGGTCCGACCTCACTACAATCTCAATTCCCCCTCTAACTCTCCAAACAAACGGGGCCTAAGTGTTTGAGACCCATCCAAATCTCCTCTTCAAGGGAATTTATAATCCGGAGAAGATTACGAATCCCCTCTCCATCTCCCAAAACAAACATAAAGATAGTGGATCCCACATTACTATCAATCTCAATCTCAATTCCCTCTCTATAACCCCAAACAAACAGAGCCTAAGTGTTTAATCTAATTAGGTAGAGATTCCACAAATGTCTAATTTTAATTGAAAGGAGTCGTATCAAAGGTTTTAAAAAAAATAATTATGTAATTAATTCTTATATAATTTCATAAATGATGAAAATTGTTTAATAATTTTAGGCATTTTGTTGAGTGAGAAAAATGTTTTAACAGTTGAATGTAGCGGTTAGATGTAGATGGTACTTGTGGTGTTAGATGTAGATAAGAGTATTCTTACAAACATCTATACTAGAATATTAAGCAAAGACCTAAATAAAACTTGAACTCAAAGATCTTCAATTTAAGCAAGAAAATTTTTGGGAAAATTATTTAGAAGTCCTATTAGGGAGACTTATGATACATATGGTCCCACTAAAAAACTTATGTTCCCATAAGTCCTGTGAGAAGTTTGTTGACACATTTACCCTCAATATTAGTTGTTAATATCATAAATAATAATAAAACCATATATAGGAAATTGATATAAACGTAACGTAACGTGACACCTACATAAACGTAACGTGACACCTATACGTAACGTGACATATCTACATAAACGTAACGTAACGTGACACCTATATAAACGTAACGTGACATATCTACATAAACGTAACGTAACGTGACACCTACATAAACGTAACGTGACACATATGATCTATGGTAACATTCAATTTTTATATAAGAAATTTATTTTATTTATTTTTTGGATTTTTTTGGGACAGCCAAACAACCAAATTACTAAATTCAAACACAATTAATTAACCAAAAAAATAATTATTCATAAATCACATTTCAGTCCACAGAGAGTTAAACAAACTCTTCGCCCCTCTGCCCTATAGAATTATTAAAACAGCATGAAGAGCAGGCAAATGCCATTTTCTTTCACATTATGATTTACTTTTTTTTCATCAGCAAAGGCAAGATTATGATAAAGAATACCGAAAATACTTAATTTTGGATAGTTTGTCCTTCCATAGATGTCTTCTTCAACAAGAATGTCAAATCATTTTGTTATTGCTATGATGGCTTAGCTCTAGCAATTCATCAACATTGATGAAGTGCGTCTCATGTTTGAAGACGAGTAAGTAACTTTTCTCCCCCAAACCACCCACCCATGTCCACTCATAGATAAGCGTGATTTGCAAGTGTTGTTTTTCCGATGTGCTTTTGTCCTTTCTATTTTTATTAATTAATTTAGATTTCACATATATTATTGATAATTTTTTAAATTTTATAATTAATAATACAAAATAAAAATACATTAAGATTATATATCTATTTCAAAACAAACAGATTAAAAAAATAAAAATTTATTAAGTTGCGAAACGTAACGTGACACATTACGTTACGTTTATGTAAGTGTCACGTTACGTTTATATAGGTGTCACGTTACGTTACGTTTATATAGGTGTCACGTTACGTTCATATTAGTGTCACGTTACGTTACGTATATATAGGTGTCACGTTACGTTACGTTTATGTAGGTGTCACGTTACGTTACGTTTATGTAAGTGTCATGTCACGTTAGGATCTTGTGGAATACATTCTTATGAAAATAGGACTTGAGACTTTATAAGAAATTACACAGGACTTAACCTAACATAAGGTTCTAAAAAAGGACTTATAAATAAGTCTCCCAAAATTTTTATTACTTATCCAATATATATATATTATAATATTTATTTTTTTATCATTTATTTTTATTTTTATTTTTATTTTTATTTATTTAAATAATACGCCCATCACGTATGTCAGTCACTTACATTAAATAAAAATATGATAATGCACACATCAAATGAGACGTAAGCTTCATATGATAAAATAGTAGTTATCGTGTAGTATGGAACTTTCTTATCTTGAATTTTTTTTTTTTTTTTTTTTTTGACTTGTTGGTGGTGCAGTTTTTCCAAATATTCACCTACTCCTGTGACTAACTAGTTGCCATGGGATTGAAACTCATAACAATGTTTAAAAATAAATAAATAAAGAGCAATAATCCAGTATATTTAGCTTTTTGAATTTAATTTTTTAAAAATTAATTTTTTTTATTGTTTATGTTTTTTTTTAATGAATATTTTTTAAATTTTAAACAATTTTTATATTTTTTTTAGTGCACCTTACTTACATTTATCTAAATAGTAAAATATTAATGAAAAAATATTTTTAAAAATTAATGAATACACAAAAATACAAAAAATGCACTAAATGTTCATTTTTTTTTTTGTATTTTTGATATTTAGTGAATTTTTTAAAGATTTTTTTCACAAATATTATATTTTTTAAGTGTATTTATATTAGGTGTATCTAAATTTTTTTTTAAAAAATATTTAAAATATTAAAAAAATATGAAAAACGAAAAAATAGAATTTTTTGAAAAGTGAATTCTAAAAACTTAAACCAAACATGATATAAGTTTTAGGTCCCGTTTAATGAGGAGACTATTAATAAGGATATTAAGTAAAATTATATTTGTTTTGATGATAATTGTTAGTATAAAAATTTTTGAATTATTTTTATATGTTGATGATAATTACAAATAAAACACTAGAAAATACAAAAAATAAAAAGTACAATAATTATTGAAAGGGCTGAGGCACGGGAAATTCACTCTCTTTAAGGAGATTTAAGCCTTCTGCAGTTAGACATAGCCTCACACCAGTAAGGCAGAAAAAACCTTGACTTGTCCCTCTAGGATACAACAGCCCGATTAAATCATATGGTTCACCAATACTGCACAATTGGTTGAACCTAAAGTTTCATCACATACGCCATTTTTTATTTGCTTGAAAATCTCATACAAACATAATAAAACAACAAACACTTCTTCTATTTTCTAAGATAAGAGGTTAGCTCAATTTATAGGAAAAGAAAACTTGGTGAACAAGTTTCTTGGAGGCTTCTTGGAGGCAAAGTGTCAGGACCCAAACCCGCCCTTATGGGTTTAGTGTCGTAACCGGCCAGTAATCCTTAGATTACCAAAGGCCTCTAAATAAGATAACATAAGATAAGGGCTGCGAAAGTAAATATATAAAATTAACATAGTCCGTAGAGCTGTGCAGACATACATGGGACGGAAATTTTCAAAACAAACTTATATATATACAGATGTGACGTCAAAAATACATTAGTCTAACGTCACCCAATTACATAAATAGGGTCAAAGGGTACTTAGGCCAAGTACAGATATACAAAACAAGCTCAACTAAAGCCTTGATATAATCCTCTCAAAAATGACAAAACAGAAACATAGGCCGTCAACTCTAGGCCTAGTCACATACCTGCTCACCTACATACATAATATAAATAGTGAGCTGAGCCTAGTGAATAATAACAAAGTAAAGAGGTTTAATGAATGTTGTCCATAACAGTTACAGAAAACAGAATTCAATAGTTGTCAGAAATGAATTCGTAATTATGTTCAGAAATCATAGTACATAACAGATACAGTTTCAGAGTCGTATTCATAATTAGAACGTGCAGTTAATCACACATGGCACATTCATTAGCACTAGCATAAACAGTTGACCCATAAAGGGACGACCATAAAAGCATACAGTTGACTCTCGTGCACGGAGATAGTACAGGTGGCTCATGAGACGTACAGTTGACCCATAATTAGGACGTAACAAAACAGATAACAGATGTCATTTGAAGCTAAGAATGCCACGAATACATTTCAGAAACATTGGACAACCATTCATTCATGCAGAAAATAATATAAATAGAAATAAATCATCTTATATCATTCAGAAAATTCTTATAATTGAACATAGTTTTACAAAGTTATTACTCATAGATAACAGAGGCTCCAAGGTAAACAGACAGAATAAGAAAATCAGATGTCTTGCGGCACATTACCTACATAACATAACAAATACATACATTAAAACACACGCTCGGAGTGTACATAACTTATGTCATTTGTTCTTAGTGTGTTTCTAACCTTTATCCTCATTATCGTGTTTTAATCTTGGCCTAGGAATGTCTAGGATGGAATAAGGATGCAAAAATGTACTTGAAAACATTTTTCAAAACTTACTGAAAACAGGGTCCACGCTCGAGCGTGGCTTTCCTCGCTCGAGCGAACATGCAAAACGTGAAGGGTCGCTCGAGCGTAACTTCCTTCGCTCGAGCAGTCTGTAAATTTTGAAAAAGTACTGGTTGCTTGATTTTCATGCTCGACAGATGCTCAATCCTCGCTCGAGCGTGAGACTCAGACTCTCGCTCAAGCGTGACTCATGTCGCTCGAGCGATTTGTAAAAATACATGAACTTCTGGGAGCTTGCATTTCACACTCGAGCGAACTTATGGTTGCTCGAGCGGAAGTGCACGCACTCAGAGTGGTCGCTCGAGCTTGGACTCCTACGCTCGAACGTGGAAGCAGAATTCTGGAATTTCCAGATTTGCTTCCAAAGCTCAAAACTCAATCTTTAAGCATCAAAACTTGATTTTTTTTGGGCCAAAAATTGAGGAACACTTAGAAATTCATAATACATCATGAATTATGAATCTTTTCAAGAAATCATGGCCAAATAACTTGCCAATTGTGCAAAAAATCAACTTAAAATTTATGAATGATCCATGAACATGACATGCACGAATTTCTTTAAACTTAAGCTTCTCAAAACATGATCAAGTGCTACAAAACAACATGAAACTTTATGAGTTTCCAAAATTAAGGTGAATTCAAGACATGCATGAAGGAATTCTTGGAAATTAAACTCAAAATGTGAGAAAATATGCATGCATGCATGCATGGTATAAGTTACTATTATCAAATTTTAGCTTGATTCTCATGTTTAATCTTCTAATTCTCTTGAATTCTTACACCAAGAAATTCAGATTCATAATTAAGGAGTTGAATTTCCTACCTTAAGCCTTGAGTTAGCAAGTGTTGGAACTAAACTCCCTCAATTCTCTTCAATCTTCCCTATTTCCTTCTTAATTCTCTTCTCCTTTAATGTTGGCTTCAATCTCTCTCTCTCTCAGCTCAAAAATGAAAGAGGTAAAATGGAGTCTTGGGCTTGGTAGTGGCCTTGTATAGGCTAATTAGTGATGGTTCCATAAAGCTAATCAAATGGGCATTAAACTAATTCAATTTAATCGTTCCAAATCGAATTTTAATTAAACCTACCATGAAATTCTAAAAATTCTAATTAACACATAAATCAAGTCAATTTCTGAATCGGATACCGATAAGGCTTTCAATTCGCAAACTGAAATGAAAACATGAACAGATCTTTCTATGTTAAACAGATATATACGCACACATAAGGCAACATATGATGCAACATTTCACTTCAATTATTTATTAGGCGTAATTAAGCATGAATTAATGTTAATCATGGGTCAGGGTTGTTACACAAAGGAAACTTGGTGAGCAAGTGGCTTGGAGAATTCTTGGTCAGCAAGAAAAATGATTAACTTGGACGAAAAGAAAAGATAAGCAAAACTTGGAGGGCAAGAATACTTGGTGGGTAAGAAAAACGATTTTCTTGGAGGTGAGAAGAGGAAACTTGGAGAATAAGTAGCTTGGAGCCCAGACAAACAATATAATCTATAATACATTATAATATTAAAATATCTACTAACATTCCCCCATCTATTTTAATATTATAGGTAACAAAATCTTAGATTATTAGGCAAATAAGGATATTATGCATCATGGTAGGTGTGCTCTACATTGAGCCTCCATTAGTAAAACAATAATATCTACTTTAGAGCCAATAGTATGCTCAGCATTGAACTATGACTACTTAAGAGAAATAAATAATTATTGCACACACATAATATTCTAGGTGTTCACATAAGCTTTAAAAGCCAGCACATTATGGCCTTGTGCGATCCCAGGATTCATGAGTGTGTTTGAGAATTAGCCCAAATCTCATAGGTAGAAGCCCCACTACCACACTCACACAGGTAAATTCTGTCAAGGGTGCTCTTGTAACTATGAAACCTCACTCAATAAGAGTTACAGAAATTCATTAAGAGTTTTTTTTAATAACTCAATTCTACAGCGTTACAGGATAAATGTACTTATATCATAGGGATGGGTAAAAATTAATTTAGTGCATTTCTCACGGCCATCATATGATCGTTCTTCTCATTGAACCCAATTACAGGAACTCTAGCCCCTGGGTTGAGTATCCTCATACATGGCTCCTGCTATATTCAATGGGCTTCAACTTCATCCTCCTCGATGTATTCCAGACTCTATCTCTTGCTAAGGCCTTAGTTAGTGGATCTGCAAGATTAACACCAGATTTAATATAATCCACATTTATGATGCCATTATTTATATAAGATCTCACAGTACTGTGTTTTCTTCTGACAGATCTGGATTTACTATTATAATAACAGTTATTAATTTGACCAATTGCTGCGGTGTTATCACAGTGAATCAATATAAGTGGAATCGATTTTTCCCAACAAGAGATTTCATTTAACAAATCTCTCAACCAATTTGCTTCTTCACTAGCTGTAGCTAAAGCAATAAGCTCAATCTTCATTGTTGAATTAGCAATAATGGTTTGTTTTTTCAATTTCAACTTATAGCATCACCTCCCAAGGTAAATAAGTAACCAGTGATTGATAATGAATCACCTAACAAGGTATTCCAATCGACATCACTGTAATCTTCAAGTACTGCAAGATACTTATTATAAAACAAGCCATATTTCATGGTACCAGATAAATATTTCATAATCCGCTCAATGGCTAGCCAGTGATCACTGCCAAGCTTGCTAGTAAACCTGCTAAATACTCCAACTACATAGGCAATGTTAGGTCTAGTACAGTCAGTCGCATAACACAAGCTATCAATCATACTAGCATATTCTTTTTGATTAATTACATCCTCATCATTTTTAACAGGAAATAAACGCATATGAGGATCAAAAGGAGTAAGAACATGCTTGCATTTATAAAAATTATATTTTCTCAAAATTTTCTCAACAAAATGCGACTGATTAAGAAATATACCATCACAAGTTTTGGTAATTTTCATTCCCAAAATATAATTAGCCTCACCAAGATCTTTCATATCAAAATGGCTACTAAGCATATTTTTAGTTTCCACGATGATATGCAAATTAAAGCCAAATATAAGTAAATCATCCACATAGAGACTAATAATGACATTTGAATTTTCTTCAGATTTATAGTAGATACATTTATCACATTCATTAGTTTTATAGCCATTCTCAATCATGCAAGAATCAAATTTCTCATGCCACTGTTTAAGGGTTGTTTTAAGCTATATAGGGATTTGACTAGCTTGCACACTTTGCCTTCTTGACGGGTTCCACAAAACCCTCAGGTTGATCCATATAAATTTCTTCATCCAGGTCTCCATTTAAAAAGGCTGTTTTAACATCCATTTGATAAATTTTTAGATCATGAATTGCAGCCACTACAATTAATAATCTAATGGATGTAACTCTAGTAACCGGAGAAAATATATCAAAAAAGTCAAGATCTGGTTGTTGTTTAAAACTTTTTGCAACAAGCCTTACTTTATATTTATTAATAGTTCCATTTGGTTTAAGTTTTTTCCTCAAAACCCAATTACAGCCAATAGTTTTACAACCTGGTGGTAAATCTACTAATACCCAAGTTTTATTGGATAATAATAAAAACATGATAATCAGGGCCAAAATTTTTTTCTAATTTGACTCTTTTACTCCTAGGTTAAAAAACTATAGTGTCTTGGTTTTGTGAAAGGTGAGTAAAGGAATCGGTTTCAGATAAAATATTTTCTGGATAATTTTGACTCTCACCATTTTTAGATTTAAAAGGAAATTTTTCTTCATGAAAACTTGCATCACTTAATTCAAAAATTATTTTGTTTTTAATATCAAAAAATCTATTGGTTGTACTGTTGTTGCATATCCAAGAAAAGCACAAGTGGCAGCTTTCACAACTAATTTACGTCTTTTAGGATCTACAAGTCTAACAAAAGCTAAACAACTCCAAACCCTCAAATATCCCAAATTTGGCTTATGCCCTTTTGTAGACACTCAATTTTTGACCAATTTCAAGACTTTGATGTCATCGTTTGTGCACTCGGTGATTGCGCATGTTTGTGCTCGTTATGAGTTTCAGGAGCTTTCGGTTGAACCTTGTTTCGGGACCTTTTGACTCTCTTCTTCTTGGTTTGTTTTTGGACCATACTTTGTTACCCCTTACCTGGAGGGAGGGGAGGACTTGTCGGACACTTTTGGCAGCTGTAGGCCACTTTTCCCTCTTGTAGGTCACTTGGAGTGGCCGATAGGCTTGTAGAAGTGGCCGGTCGGCCACTTGAAGTAACCGACGGCCATTTTTCTGTTTTTTGCAGATATATTTTTGTGCCAGCTGTGCCGGCTGTTGGGCATAGAATGCATCCTCCATACACGTGTATGGAGGGATGGTAATAAGCTTCTAACTTGTCAAACAAGCTTGAGGCTTGTAATTCTATATAAGGGGAGGTGCCTCCCCCTTCTTGAGGGTTCAGATTTTTTAGAGCAAAAAATCTACTCTCTCTCTCTAGAATTCTCTCTCTCTCTCTATATTTTTGTGCTTGAAAGTGAGAATTCTTGGTGCATTTGCAAAGGGACTCTTGATTAAACACCTCTACCTTGAAGCTAAGATGCTTGGAGGTCTCATTTGAGCTCTTAAAGACTGATTTTGGCTCAAAAGTTACTGATTTTAAAGTTGTGCTTCAAAGGTGAGTGTCTTCCCTCTTTAAACTTTATTTTGATCAAGTGTTTGGCCACCTTTGCATGCTATTTTTTGCCTAGCTTTCAACTACAAAAACCTTTATTTTTAAGTGTTAAAAATGATTGTTTGAGGCCTTATTTGAGTTAGGGATGGTCTACCCCCTTTTTGTGTCTTATTTTGCTTGGCTTTGAGCTATGTTTTAAAGCCTTTGAGATCACCTTTTCTTGGCCTATTAACCACTGAATTCCAAAGGAATTTCAGTAGTAGAAAGTGGGTTTTGGGACCCAAAATAGATGGGGGTGGTCCCCCCCTTTGTACCTTGTTTGCATGTGTTGATGGCCTCACTCTTTGGCATGTTTTTCTACCCTTTTGGGGCTCCATCTTAACATGTTTTTGGTCTTATTTTAGCATGTTATAACTCTGTTTTGGGTTGGGTTGGTTTGGTCACCTCTTGCATGCTTTATACACTTGTAGTGCAATCCTACTTGCTAACCTAACATGCTTCATGTCTTAGTCTATAATTCTAGCATGTATTGGCTCCACTCCAGCATGCTTTTGGCCATTATTTAACATGCTTTAACTCTGATTTTGGTTGGTTAGGCCACCTCTTGTTTGGTTTTTGCATTTGTAGTGCAATCATGCTCATTAGCCTAGTGTACTTGGTGATTTGGCTTATCATTCTAGCTTATTTTGGCTACACTCTAGCATGTTTTAGGCATTTTTTTGACATGCTTTAGGATTGTTTTGAGTGGTCTTGGCCTCTTGGGGCTTGCTTTGTATAGCTATAGCATAGTTGGTTTCACTAGTCTTGTGTTTTGAGACCCCTAGCATACCTTATTTGTGATGTTTGTGTGATATGGCATCATTTAGTATGTAATTTCAAAGCTTATATCTTTGTCATGCTTCCACTTGAATCACTCTTTAAGTGCTCTTGAGAGTTAAGCTTTGTGCCTCACTTGCAAGCCATCATTTGAGCATGCGTTTTCTTGCCTTTCATGCTATCATTTCAGCCCATTTTAGCCATTGTTTCAGCATGCATGAGGTCTGCTTGGGGCTGAATTAGTCCTTTGAGCATGGTGTTGCATGGCTCTAGTGTTATGCTCTTTGCTAGCTTCAATGCTTTCGAATCCGAGCATGTCTTGCATGCATCATTTTCATGCTTTGATGTCATTTAGCATCCTATTTCAGTGCTGGAATATGTGCCATTGCATTCCATCTTTCATTTGTTATAACACTTTCGAAAGTGGTCTTAAGCCCTTTGTTGGTTTGAACACGAAATTGAGGCGTTCATGCCTAATGATTTTAGCCTTCTCTTGAGGGTTTCTACTAACCAACGGCATGATGCTTCTTTCATGCTCAAGATGCTTATGGCTTGAGCCATCTTTCCCCTTAGAGGACTTCTCACCATTGGACCAAATCAATTAAAGGATTAATTGGTAAGCTTAAAATGTGTAAACAAAATTGGACCAAGTGAAACATGCCAAGATAACATGTTTGTATTGCATTGCATGTGTTTAGATCGGACGTTAATCCAAACACAAGAAATGAGAGACGTTTCATACTTGAAGTGATGAAACGTGCCTCATTTCTTAGTCACCGACACCCTTGATTGTACATGATAGGGTGGAGGTTCATCGAGTCTTACTTGTGCATTCATTAACTTGTACAAACTTGGCTTCTCGGCCATCGTGCATTGCGATGCTTGGTTGGTGGCCCGAGAGTCGAGTACCACACTCCTTTGAGCTTGAGAAATGATAAGGAGAGTGGTTGTACACACATATCCTGCAAAGACCTTGCTTTGCCTCTGTTGTTACCTGTTTGTAGCAAAATTAGAGAATGCAGAAGCAAGTGGCCGACCGGCCAGAGGAAGTGGCCTACCGGCCACTCTAAGTGGCCTACAGCCTCTTTAAGTAACCGACAGTTCTCAAGCTCAGAGGTGGTCAGAAGTTGTTCTGGTTCAGGAGCATAAATAGCCTGGAGATTGGTTCGGTGTTCAGGAATCAAGGCGAATGCAAACAGAGGCAACCGGTGGCAAAGTAACGGACTTTCGGGAGGAAGCGGGGCAACCGAGCATGCATGCATCCCTCGCTTCCCGAGGCCGTTCATTTAAATTGCTTAGCTAATTAGCTAGTTAGCTTAGTTATTTTTGTAATTAATTAGTTAAGTGTTTAATTAATTAATTCGGTTTGTAACTAATTAGCTTAGATTAGCTCGTTATTCAATGTGTTGTAATTAATTAGCTAGAATAGTTAATTAATTAGTTGGTTTGTAATAGTTAGCTTAATTAGCGTAGCTAGTTAGCTCTCTTTCATTCGGACCCTCCGTCGAGAGGGCAAATGTTGTAATAAGTGTGCGTGCATATGTGAATTTCTTCCAACCCCACGTCTTTCTCCCTTTTATTTACCCGCTTTCAGTGGTTAGATTAGGGCATATTTCGATTAACATACCTTATCCTTGCATACGTGCATCATTCATTCGTCTTGCATGCATTGGGCTCGGCGCATCATTCAAACTGCATTGTATTTCAATACACTTTCTTGAATACGTGTTTCAAAGCATGTTATCAAGTGTTGCATTCATATGCCATCTTAGATAGCCGAGCCTATTTTAGTTGCATTTTTGCATGTGTTGCATTAGGCACTTAACATAGTTAGGATCATACATTGATTTCTAATTAGCTTCTGTTTTGGCTGGGAGTACACTGTAAGTGTTTACGCTTTAGCATCCTTGCATGTGTGTAAGTGACTGCCATGATGGCATGCTTGCCATGAGACTATGTGCTTAAATGATTAACTGCATGAATGCATGTGGATGAAAGCTTCATTACTTGAATTGGAACAATTCATCAAAATGTGAGTTTTAAGCCCACTTGGAGTAGCAAATCATCATGTTTTAAGCCCACCTTGTTTAGTGGCAAATCCGCATTTTAACCTACTTGCGAGTAGCATCTTCAAACCATTTTCGAAAAACAAACATGAGATGTTTTGTTCCAAATCGAGCGATTTAATCTATACTTGTGTGTTGTGTGCATCGCATAGTAAGTTAGTTAATAATCAAACAAGAACACGTGTGTTTTCAAAAACAATATATCATGTTTAGTAGAGGCCGATCTTTGATCGAGCGAGCGGAGGTGTTCATTTTAGGACCTTCCCCTCTCGTACCCAAGTTCCCGAGCCGAGGCAACTTTGGTGATGACGGATACGTGGCCTTAGGCACGAGTTAGGGTTTCCTAAATTTCCCAAAACAAAATATTTAGGTAGCGACTCTGAAATCTGGCAAAGCAGTCTATGTTTGGCGCTTTTTCATTCAAAATCGACTTTCCAAAACGATTTGCCAGATTTGGACTCTTTGGTGATTTATCAGTCTTACATTGCACTTTGTGAGATTAGATTCAGAACCGTAACAGGAGTCCAAACTGTAGTAGCTAGAACCCAATTCGCGCCCTCTCCGAGAACGGGGGGCGCGCAGAGAGAATTCGGGCGGTCTACACCTTTCCACAACTTAAAAGGTATAACTTTTGTTTTTTTATGTGTGTCACGACCCAAACCCGCCCCTATGGTTTAGCACCGTAACCGGCCAGTAATCCGTCATTACCGAAGGCTTGCTTAACAGTAAAACAGTAATACAGAGTACAGGGGTTGGCGGAAGCCAAAACAGTAATACAAAGATGTCCAATGAGCTGTGACAGTCTGTATGAAAAAAGACTTTTCAAAACATATTCACATTCGAAACAAAACAGTATGTACATACATCATATACAGATATTCAGGTTAGGGACCAGATCCCCACCATAACAGTACAGTACAGGTACAGTCTATATAGTATTACAGAAACAGATACAAAAAGGGAGAAATCTAAAACAACCCCAAAAGCCTAGCTTGAAGGACTTGGAACCTCTCAGTGAGGCACAGTGGTTGGCTTTGACAAAACGGGAGCTTAGCCTAATGCTTCTAGCAACGGTCCGGTGCCTAAACACCTATATATATATAAGCAGTGAGCTAAAGCCCAGTGAATAACATATGCGTAAAGAGGTTAAGAATGAATGTCCTTTCAGTATTGAAAACAGTCATTTATCAGTATATCAGTCATTCAGTTGTGGCTCATATTTCATGCCATAATAGTTATTCAGAAACTATAATAGTCATATATGGTACATCCAATAGCAAAAACAGACCGAACAGTCAGTTGATGGCCATCATATCAGTAAACAGTAGTGGTTCCAAACATGGGAACCGACAGAGATCTCTGTGACAGTAGCAGCATAGTACAGTAACAGTAAATTACTATGGATGCCACAAATACAGTTCACAAATAGGACAAATATTCCTTCAGTAAGAAATATCATTTCAGAAAGCAGTATAGTTGTTCATTCAGAAAATATTCATGATTGAACATATCTTTACAACATTGTTACTCACAGAGCACTGGGCTATAAGCAACTAGAGCGTCCTCGGATGCCAACCCTACACAGTTAGAACGAACACACACTGAGTTACACAGTTGGGAAAATAATAACTTAATCCCTAATTTGCCTCGGTGTGGTTCTACATCAATATCCTCCTTAAGATGCCTTAAACATGCCTTAGGAATGCCTAGGATGGAAAGAGGATGCAAAGATGTACTTTAAAACACTTTTCAAAATTTTCAGAAAACAAGGGTCTCGCTCGAGCGTGGCTTTCTACGCTCGAGCGGACATGCAGACAAAGGATCTCCGCTCGAGCATGACTTCCTTCGCTCGAGCGGACTGTAAAACATAGCAAAAGTACTGGATGCATGAAATTCACGCTCGACGGGCGCTCGACCCTCGCTTGAGCGTGAGACACAAGTCCTCGCTCGAGCGGACTGCATGAACTCAGAGTGTACGCTTGAGCGTGAAGTCCTACGCTCGAGCGTGGGTCCAAATTCTGGATATTCCAAATTGAACCTACAAGCTCAAAACTCAACTCCAAAGCATCAAATTCGATCCTTTTGGGCTAATTTTTGGAAAACTCTTGTAAACTCATAGTATAACATGTTTTGAAGATCAATTTTGTAAAATTAAGCCCAAAGGTAAGTCAATTAGCCACAAATTCATTTAAAACTTCAAGAACATGGTCAAACATAACATGCATGTATTCAATTGAATTCAAAGCTTCAAATACATGATCAAATGCAAGTTCTAGCTCGAGAACATGGTGAATTCATGGACTATAACAAAATGTGGACATGCATGCAAGAATTTCCATGGAAACAACTTCAAACTTCATGATATGCACATGCATGCATGATTTAAGCTTCAATTCAACATTGTGTACCAATTTTAGACTCTAAACTTTAAACTTCCATGAACTATGCAAGAACAACTTGAATACACAATTTAAAGGAAGAACTCCCTACCTTAAGTCTTGAATTCAAGATACACTAGTTCAATTTGCAATCTACTCTTCAATTCTTCCAATTTTCCAAGCAATTCTTGTTGAACTCAAACTATCTCCTATCTCTCTCTCTCTCTCTAGTCGGTTAGGCTTAAGAAATGCGCTGATGAAATGATATGAAATCAAGTCTCAAAGTGTTGTAGAGATAGGCCACTAAATGGCAAAATGGTAAATAAGTCTAACTTATGTAATTTAGCTTTATTTAATTTAATTCGGTCATACCAAATCACATCTCAATTAAATATACCATAAAATCACATAAATTCTAATTAGCATGAAACATTAATCAATTTCGGATTCAGCCGCCGATAAGGCCTTCAATTTGCAGTTTAAACATAATACAAGAATAGATAATTTAGCAGTCAAACAGATAGACATGCATTAAAACTAATACACTCAATCAATCAGTTCAGAATTTCAGTCAATCAGTCAGTTAACATGCTTAATCATAGATTAGCACTAATCAGAGGTGAGGGTTGTCACAATGTGGTACTCTATTCATAACATAACATGCGGTTAAAATTGCTTCTCCCTACAAATTTGGAGGAGCACATGCTTCAATTAGCATAGCATTTGTTAAATCAGTTAAAATTCTATTTTTTCTTTCTACTATACCATTAGATGTAGGTGAATATGGTGGAGTAGTTTCATGGATTATTCTCAAAGACTGAGCAAACAAGTTGAATCCAAAAGATTCATACTCCCAGTCTCTATCACTTCTATATTTTTTAATCTTTTTACCAAATTGATTTTCAACTTCAAGAATGAATTCTTTAAATTTTTCAAAAACATCACTTTTATTTTTCAACAAGTATACATAAGTGTATTTTGAAAAATCATCAATAAAAGTGATAAAATATCTATTTCCACCATGTGTTAAAATTCCTTCAAATTCACATAAATCAGTATGAATTAATTCTAGCAATTCAGTATTTCTCACCATACTTTTATAAGGCTTTTTAGTTATTTTTGCTTGATTGCAAACTTCACATTTCTCAAAATTACTTGTTAGTTTTGGAATTAATCCTAAACTACTCATGACTTTTACATATCGGCTATTAATATGACACAGACGAGAATGCCAAAAATTCATAGAAGACAGCATGTAAACAGAAACATGTGTTTTTTTATTCTTAACATTTAATTTAAACATTTCATCACATGCATATTTTTACCCTACAAATATGCCTTTTTTAGTGATTACATATTGGTCAGATTCAATAGTCTGCTTGAAACCAACTTTGTTGAGCAAATAACTCGACATCAAATTTTTTCTCATGGACAGTGTGTACAACACATCTTTTAAAATAAGCACACGTCCAGAAGTAAATTTTAGCTCAACATCCCCACACCGAGCACCTTGGTTAAACTGGAGTTACCAAGCATAACAGTCATCTCCTCATTAAAAGAAGTAAAATCTTTGAACCAATCTTTATCATAGCAGACATGCATATTGGCACCAGAGTCTGCCCACCACCCTTCCACAGATTGAATCATAAAAATATCTATAATCATAGCCACAAATGGTTCCTCGGTAACATTAGCTTGTGGTTGAGACTGTTGTTTTCGAAATTTGCAAGTTTGAGCAATATGCCCAGTTTTCCACACACAAAACATGTCACATTTGTCAGATATTGTAAATGGTTCTTGGTTCCATTTCTTTTGCCTTAGGTAATTTTTATTTTGTGGCTTTCCAGTATTTTTCCAAATTTTCTTAACTAGTTTCAAGTGACTATTTTTATGAAATCGACATTTAGGTAAAGTATTTACAAAAGTTAAATTTACCTTTGCAGTGAATGCTCTTGTGTCATAAACGCATCTTGTCCTCGTGCTTCCTCCTCCACCCGAATCCGTGTGATTAGAGTCTCCAAGGACGTCTCTTTTTGCTTGTGATGCATTGACTTCTGAAACTCCCTCTAAGATGATGGTAGTTTGTCAATAATACCTGCCACAACAAATTGTCTCCAATTTTGATGCATTTGGATCTAACTTCAACCAGTAACATCTAAAAATCTTGAACTTGCTTCACCACTGATTTTCCATCTATCATCTAATAGCGAAAAAAACGGCTTGCAGCATATTTTTTAGCGCCTGCCTCTTTAGTGTCATATTTATTCTGCAAGGCTTTTCAAATTTTCTTGGCAATGGTGTAAGCAGTATCATAATAATCATAAAATTGATCCGAAAGACAATTCAAGAGATAATACCGACATTTACACTCATCTGTGTTGTATTTCTCGATTTTTTTAAGATAAACGGCGTACTCCTCGTCGGTCTTCTCTTCAGTGGGAACTTTGTTCGGAATTTTCTCGGTCAGGATATAGGTCACCTTCAAGAGACTGAGGTAGAAAAGCACCTTACTTTTCCATCTCTTGAAATGGGCTCCCTTGAATCGGAAGGGCTTGTTGAGATCGCGGGTATTCTCGTTGGGTTTCTCCAATACTGGCTCCATGAATTTAACTATTTAAATCTTCTTAAAATTGTTGGTGATAATTACAAATAAAATACCAGAAAATACAAAAAAATAAAAAGTACAATAATTATTGGAATGGCTGAGAAACGAGAAATTTGCTCTCTTTAAGGAGATTTAAGCCCTCGGCGGTTAGACATAGCCTCACACCGGTCCACTTTGACTTGTCCTCCCAAGGATATAACAGCCCGACTAAATTGTATGGTTTACCAATACTACATAATTAGTTGAACCCAAAACTTTATCACATACACCCTTTTTTATTTGCCTGATAATCTGACACTAACATAATAAAGCAACAAACACTTTTTTTATTTTCCAAGATAAGAGGTTAACTCAATTTATAGGAGAAGAAAACTTGGTGGACAAGTTTCTTGGAGGATTCTTGGAGGCAAAGAAAACTTGGTGGGCAAGTTGCTTGGAGGATTCTTGGTCACCAAGAAAAATGATTAACTTGGAGGAAAAGAAAAGATAAAAAAAACTTGGTGGGCAAGAATACTTGGTGGTTAAGAAAATGATTTTTTTGGAGGAGAGGAGAGGAAACTTGGAGAATAATTAGCTTGGAGCCTAGACAAACAATATAATCTATAATACATTATAATATTAAAATATCTGCTAACGTTATATAAAATAATTATAGACCGTGATTTTTCAAAACACGCCATGATTTTTTCACAAACCATGGTTTTTACTTAATAAAAGAAAACAAAAAACAAAAAACAAAAAACAAAATTTGCACTTGGCTAGAGGACCGCTCGGATGACTACTCAGACAATTGGTTCCATTCTAATTCGAACAGACTATTTCTAAATATTATCTCCTCACTCAGACTGTTAGTCTACTCATCAAAACCTTTCATAATCCGAACGAACTTTGAATTCGAGACTTTTTTTTATAAACAAATATGATATTCATCTCTTGTTTTTCACTAACAATCAAATCCCAACGTTGATATTGAAAAACAAACGGAGGTTGATATTGGAAAACAAACGCTCACTAGTCTCTCATATTGTCCTTGTGAGATGCTAAAAGTCAATTAAAGAAAGAGTGGAATGTATAAAATAGATTGAATATTATTCCTGCAAGTAAATTATATAGTGATTGCAAGTTTTGTCAATTTTTAATGTGTTTAGTGTTTGAATTCTGAGCACATGGGTTCTATATATTTCAACTACGCAGCCTAAACTATTATGGATTAGTTGAAAGGTGTTCAAATAAATAAATAAGATACAAGCAAAGCAATCCACAGATAAATTTAATAAACAAAATTTAATATTTATTTTTTTATTTTTTTTTAAACTAATCCTTTATTGATTAAATTTCTTACACTTGTAAGTTCATCCATTGATTCAACAAAATTTTCCCACCTTCTCAAATAGTTCACAATTTTTGTTTGTTTGTTTTTTTTTTTTTCAACTATTATTTCTAAATAGATCATAAATAACAATGTTAGAAGCACAAAGACTAGACACATATATCTTACAAATGGTATGTCCTATATCTTGTGGGCTCTACCTCTTGTGAAACATGTCTCATTCTGTGTTTGGTCTAGATTTATATTTATTGAGTAGACAATAATAATCAATAATATATCAACAAGAAAATCTTGAAATCATAAATAAATAAATAACAATAACTAATAATAACAGTTTAGAGAGAACATAGGCTCTGAGATTTATTAAAAACATGATAAGTTGCACAATAGTGACAAATGGGGCTGTCGAGTCTATATCCATTTGCCTAAAAAATATATGAAAATAATAAAGTACTAATAAATGTATGTTGTTTGTCGTGAATCTATATGTGAAGGGTCCTGTTATGGTGTGTAACTTACGCCTTACATTTACGTCTTTCTATTTTCCGTCCTGTTTTATGTTTGTACCTACCACTTATACTTTTTGTGTAAGTGGCATATGGTGTGCAACCTTGAGGGTTGCACACTTAAGAAAAGTCCATATGTGAATAGTGGTCCTCTACATATAGGACTACGCCCATTTACCAAGGGACATGCTTTGGAGATATGTGCCTTTGATTTGTGTATTTACACTAAAAGATCTTAAGGTTTGGCATCCCCTAAAAAAAATTAAAAAGTTATTATTCTATTTAAATTACATCATTTTATTTAAGTTATATTATCTCTCTACCACATTATTTCAAACTCAACTCATATTTCGTAAAAAAATTAAAAAGTACACTTATTTAAAACATCTCAAACAACCCTTAAAATATAATCATTTATATAAAGTTGGTATCATTTACTAATATTTGATTAGATCTGTTAAGTGCACCATTAGGAGATTTTTAATTTTTTTTCCCTCTTGTAGGTTTTATATCTTCAAAATTGAATTTGTATTTGCTGTAGAAAGGTTCATGATTGTTTCAGAAGTGGGTTAGTCTTTTGACTTTTTGATTATTTTAGTTTGGGGTTAAAATCTCGTTTGGGAAAGACTTTTTGACTTTTTGTGACAGAAATAATGTAATGATTATGGGTTGGATGTAATGTTGTGTCTTATTAGATTAAAAAACCTATTTTATCTTTTTGTGATTAAAATAGTCCCAAACCCAACCTAACCCTTCTTCCCAAACGAAGCCTAGAAATGCATGTTTTACTTCATTCCTATAATTTATTTTGCTTAGGAGTAGTAATGAGTTAGGAAAGCCCACAAACAGTGGCAGAGTTAGAAAATTAAATTAGATGAGGCATTTATTAATTATAATATTAAAAAAATTATAAAAATATTTCACGCAAGTTTTTACGATTGATTTCGAGAAACATAAAAAAAAAATGTTATTTGTAACTAGTGTATCACGGACAATACAAAAAAAAATATGAATATAAATCTTAAAATAAATTATTTTTTTATACAAAATTTGACTAAAAATTCAATATAATGGTATTACCACGTCATCATTAGTATGTAATATCACTACCTAATAGTAAATAAACACATAAAGGGTGAACACCGCAAGTTAAATGTAACTAACAATCCAATAAATTTACATATTTATAGTTTACAGTGAAATTAATTATTTTTGCATTTCAATAATAATAATATTACCGTTACATTCAAAAAAATTTATAAAATTTTCATTTATAGTTTATAGTAATCTTTTTATTTTCAATCAAAATAACTATTATTGTTTTCCTAATTTTTAAAATGTCATTGACATTTCATTTTAATAATATTTTAATAATTTTTTATTTAAAATATTTTCTTTATGTGTGTAAAATAAAAAAATCCCAAAATACGGAGGCACGTGACCCGTGGTCCCTCGCTCCCTGTGCCTCTACCCGTGAATCAACCCTTTTGCATTTGTGTGGGCTCATGGACCAGCCTAGCTAGCCATCAATAATAAAAGGATAAATTACAAATATATTCTTTGAAATTTTATTAAAATATGAATCGTCTTATGTGGTTTTAAAAATTATATTTTATTTTTTGAGATTTTTAATTTTATAACAAATTGTCCCTTTTATTAATAAATTATTAAGTCAATTAACAGTTTTTAATGATATTAAAAATATGTTTTAATTAATAATTTAGGTAATTTTATTATTATATAGGAAAACAATTATGAATTTTATTTTTTCAGTTAATTCTATTAAATAAAAAATTATAAGAAGCAGATATTTGTAATTTTTCAAACTCCAAGAACTAATCTGTATTTTAAGCAAATTTCAATGATTGTATTTGTAATTTGCCCATAAAAAAGTGATTTGTTTTTGTTTCATTTATTTAGGCATCTGTTCTTAATGGATTGTGGATTAAACTAGTCAAAGAATTTTAAAATTTTCGCTACTTGTGATATATATATATATATATATATATATATTAGATTCAAACTATTTGTGCTATTAATTGTAAAATTTGTAATAATCTAATTCAATTAGTTGAGCCTTACAGTATATTGTTTGTCAATAGGTTAAAATAGTTAAAAAATTAAAAAAATCATTATAAATTATCACATCACCCTATCTTTTTCTAAATATCTTTAAAAAAACAGAAATGATCTAGACCCCCACTTGGGGGTGACCCCACCACCCCCACATACACGAATGAGAGGAGGACAAAAAAAAAAAAAAAAATAGACCAATCAGCATTCATTGGGGGTGGTAGGGATCACCCCCAGTAGAAGTCTCTCTCTTTTCTCTAAAGAATTAAAAAATAATTAAAATAATCAATTTCTAAAGTTTGGATTAAAATTAGTCATGACATTAAAAAAAAATGATTTTATTAAAGGAAATTGCTATAGTTAGCGATGGTAAATATAATAGCACTTTTGAAAATTTATTAAATAATTTTGAAATATCGTGTGATATGTCATATTTCACAATGTCACATGATAATTTAGAGTGCCTAATAATTACCCAACATTTTGGGTAAAATTGCTCTGGAATCGTTGAGACCCCATTCACCGGGAAGACGCGGCATTCATTTGCTTCAAATGCTCAATGACTTTGTTTATGTCAAGATTTTATTCACCGATGGTCCAAATTATAGTATGATTTTGTTCATATTTTTGCATATTTATTTTTCAATGAACAAAATATAATTTTTAATAATAAATAACGCTGACTACAAGAAGGTAAAATATAAGTGCACGTAAGTTGGTCAAGACATGGATGAAACTAGGAAAAGATTATGGAGGTCATGACCCCCTTGTTTATGTGTATTATTGTTTGTCATAAAACTTTAAAAATATATATTATTTTATATATAAAATGACCCCCACTATAAAAAATATATATGTCATTCTTTTTTCATCTTGAATTCTCTTTCTATTTTACATCAAAAAAAACTTATTCATCCTATTAGAAATTGCTTCTATGGTATTTACATTTTTTTTATGTATATATAATTTATATATCATATATATGTATATGTGCGTTTTGTGTATATGGTGAAAAAAATTATTTTTCTTTTGACCCTTTCGATAATGAAATCTTGGTTCCGTCCCCGGGTCCAGACACCTCTTATCGTTGAATTAAAAAATATATATAAGTAATGCTATGAACATATCCTTAAAAGTGTGTATATCATATACAAGTCATGACATTTATAATGTTATTTATCATAAATGTCATAATTAGGTTTTTTAAGCATAATTAAAAAAAAATAAGTTATACCAAACACCACATAGATATAGCTAAATAATTTTTAAATCATGATCAAATTAATATCATAACCAACTTCACAATTACGCATAATCAAAAAAAACTTTTAAACCATAGTTAAATTAAAATCGTAACCAACTTCAATTATAACTATCACAATGTGTATAATTCAGTTAAATCATAACTTATTTGGTTACAATTCTCAAAAATTATTTTTAAATTGATTTTCGTTTGTTTTATTAAACTTTTTTCATTTTTTTTTAAACGAGCAATGCTAGAATTACCAACAAAATTACCAAATACATGTGTGTATTTGATAATTTTGTTGGTAAATTTAGCATTTTCCTTTTGGAGACATCCAAAATAAGATGTTTTTTGGTTTATTGACTTATTTCTATTATATCATCTCTCTACTTTTTTACACGTCTTTTATAATAAGTTAAAAAGTCAAAAAATAAGTCATACCCAAAATTAGTAAATATTTTTTATTTTTATTTTGTAGATATATCAATATTATATGTATCTAAAAAGTTTTAAAAAAAATAACTAAAAACAATTGAAAACCTAGGGAAAAAAAATGTACAAAGTTTTTTGTTCGAATTTTCACTTATTTTTAGTAAATTTTTAAAAATATTTCAACAAATTTATTTTACAATGCATCTAAACAACTAAAAAAATATGAAAAACTGCTTAAAATATAATAATAAAAAATACTAAAAATACACAAAAACTTGACTTAGAGCAAACCTTCAATAGTTTGTCATTGAAAAGTGATATTCCAATTGTTGAATATGGCAGCTGCCAAATATGCCAACTCAGCCAAAACCAACTGTTTCCTTCCCTCCATCTCTCTCCATTCCTCCCTCCTAACAAAACAGATAATTTTTTGCAAAACCAAATTCACCAAAAAAAAAAAAAAAATTAAACAAAATTCACCAAATTTTTTCTAAACAAAATTCATCAAAGTTTTTTTTTTTCTTTTTTTTTAATTTACAAAATTGATCAACAACAATCAAGCAATTTCAAACAAATTTGAAACAATTTCAACAAATCTCAAGCAATCTGAAGCAAATCACACACAATTTGAAGAAAACTTTAGGCAACAAATACCTAAATTTGCCATTTTTTGTTCATATTTCAGACGATTACACCAGTCATCTTCTTCGTCTTCATCTTCTTTGTACCCATCTTCATCTTCTCCTCAGAAAAAGCTATTTGAATGAGTGATTCCAAGGATTTGGGGTTAGGGTTTCAAAATTGAAGATAGATATCTAGTTTAGGGTTTCAAACTCTTTCTCCCTATTCATCATTCATTGTTTGTCTGTGATCTTTGTGGAGAAGAGGGTTAGAGCTTTGTGATCTTTAACAATATTGAGAAGACGAACAAGTTGGGAACGATGAAATCCGGGTAGAATTATAGATGGGCTTCATTCGAAGCTGAGTTTGGTGTAAGGCTTAACCAATGGACAATTAGTTGGAATCGTTGGTAAGGTGGAGGACTGAGGAGTCCAAGTGTAACAACCCCGACTCATGATTAACGTTAACCCATACTTAATTATGCCTAATAAGTAATTAAAGTGAAATTTTGCATCATATGTTGCCTTATTTGTGTTTATATCTGTTTAATGTAGAAAGATCTGTTCATGTTTTTGTTTCGGTTTACGAATTGAAGGCCTTATCGGCATTCGATTCAGAAATTGACTTGGTTTTTGTGTTAATTAGAGTTCGAACTGTAGTAACTAGAACCCAATTTCCACCCTCTTAGAGAGGGGGGGCGTGCGGAGAGAGTTCAGGCGGTCTACAATTTCTGGCGACTCTACTGGAGATTTAGAGAACTTGACTCGAACTCATGATATGTTGTTTTGTCTACATGTGTTTCTTTGCATTGCATTTGCATTGGTGCGCTTAAGTCACAGTGTTTGCCATTTGCTATTCCTGAACAATTTACCGGAGGCTTACTTAGAAAAGCGTGCCATAAGGCTGACCGGTTACGGGCTCTGCCACGATGGGAACACAAACCTTAGTTTTGCCGAGACACCCTTCTTGACCATTTGACCTAGTTGCATATCGGAAGCCATAAAGACCATTCCAAACTACGACAGGTTGCTTACCCGAATGTAGGTTGTTTGAAACCGCATGCGTGCGTAGTAAAACCCTAGCTCCTGACAAAATAGGACAGGGAAACCCTACCCCACCATAGGAGTGTTTTGGCTCTCACTTGCTTGATATGTGCTGTTAGGGTGTGTCCTTATAGGGAATGCATGTATCAGTTGTAAGTCTGGGTATCAGCCTGAGGGCATCAGATTTGAGGCAGAATTTTGAGCGGAATTCAGTAGAGAGTGCAGTCATTCAGCTACGCTCATATTTATTCTAGTGAAATCAGGTTGAGATGCTGTCTGTTTTTTTCTTTTGCAGGGTAGTCTTGGAACCATAGCTTTAGAAAGCTCCAATATCTCCCGAGTACACCGGACTTGTGTTGATAGACTTTGTTTGGTCAGAGATTCAGTTCAAGGGCAACCAGTGTTTCCTTTGCCAGTGGTAAGGCAAAGAAGGCCCAGTCAGGCATAGATCACCAGTTCAACAGTCTCTAGTTTAGTGGTCACTATCTATATCACCTGTGCGCAGTTTGGCTCAGTTTCCTGTTTCCACCTCAGAAAGAGAAAACTCACTAGATCCGATAGATCAACCCCCTTTAGTCAGTATGAGTATGGAAGACATGATGCGTCAGCTCCAACAAACTATGGAGGCCATGCAGCGGGATGCTGCCCGCCAAGCGGAGGTTACCGCCCGCCAAACCGAGGTCGTGGCCCAGCAGGCCGAACTCATTGCCAGGCTTTAACAGCAGCAGCAACAAACACAACAGGGACACAACTTCTGCGTCCCACCCACCTCCAGTAGAAACTCCTGCACTAAGGGCTCCTGCTCCTACCGCCAATGCCCAGGAGAATACAGATGTCCCAGTGGATCCCACTTCACCTCAGACTTTCAAAGCATAGGCCTACCCAATTGAGGCCCCTTTCGAGGTCGAAGTAGATCCAACTGCATTAAAAGTGAGCAAGCTTGAAAAGCTGTTCAAGAGGGCTCAAGGCATTAACTCCATTCCAGACATAAAGGATGGTTACACGGATTCGGCAGTGACATTGCCGGACCGGTTCAAGATGCCACATATAGACCGTTTTGATGGTTCTGGAGATCCTATGGTACATCTGCGATTGTTCTCGGATATCTTACGGCCAATGGGCCTCTTCAGATTACAAAAGCTATCTCTCTTCAGTCGGACCCTGTCGGGTGTTGCAGCCATCTGGTACGCTAAGTTAGAGGATTCAGTAAAGAGGAGTTGGGAAGAGATGGCCGAGGCTTTCGTCGCCCAATATTCGTACAACACACAAATCGAGGTCACGACTCGTGATCTCGAGGCAACTAGACAATAGTCGAATGAGGGCTTATCTGACTTCGTAACCCGTTGGAGAGCCAAGGCTTCTATGATGACCACCAGGCCAGCTAAGAAAGACCAGATAAAGATGGTCGTACGGAATTTGCAACCGAAGTTAATGCAGAGGATGATTGTCTTACCCCTCCCCACCTTTGCTGACCTCTATGAGATTGGGGTACAGATAGAAGACGCTATAAAACAAGGTCTGATTGACCATGAAAGGGAGTCACCCAAGAAGGGTTATACACACAGTTCGAATGCAACCACCAGTGGTGATGCAGCTGCAATATCTTCTGAAGTTGGAATGGTCACCACCACTCCGAAAACAGCCACCTCCTTTGTTGGTACGTCCAATCCAAACCGCCAAACTTCGAACTATCTACCTGTAGACACCCCATTTTTGACCGATCTTAAGACTCAGACGTCACCGATTGAGCGTTCGGTGATGTTGCATATTGTGCTCGTTCAGAAGTCTCAGAGTCTCGGCCGTGAGCCCTGCCTCCGGATTTCCGAACCCTCTTCTGTGCCTTGCCTCGGTTTGCGAACCAGACTCGGTTTTCTCTGTTTCTCTTCCCAAAGGGAGGGAGAGGTCTCGTAGACCATCTCTCAGTGGCCGTGGGCTACATTTCGTGGTCATAGGCCATTCTTCCCATTTCGGAGCCCGGTTTCCGGTTTTCGGAGCCGTCAGGCCGTGTGCCTCGATTTGGGACCGCCTAACCACCTCCGTTTACTCCGATTTTCGGCATGCATCTTATTTACTCCCTTTTAAGGGACACTGTGGTCTGAGAGACCCACTTCGTGGTCGAACACCACTCCCGGTGCCTAACAGTCAGTTTTCGGGGCCTCAGACTGCGCGTTTCGGCCCCTAAACCTTCATTTTGCACCGGTTTTCGTTCATTTTTGGCAGAGACCTCTGTTTCATCACCAGGAAGGTCATAGAAGGGTGGGAGGCCAGTAAGTGTTTTAGCAACTAGTTATATTCCTTCATCGCCCTCCGACGCCCATTTTTCTCACTTCAAAGCCAATATTGACCACTCTAAGGCCACTTTCTTCAGCTCCAAACCACATATTTGTGTTGTACACACCTGGGAGGACACAAATATCACATGGCCGGCCAGCAATTCCACTTGAACCTTTTGAACCCCTTTGAAAAATGGCTTGTTCTCTCTCATGTTTCACTTCCTCAAATTTTGGACCATAGGGCTGTGTTGAGGGCATCTGGGAGGACACCAATTTGTGGTGGCCGGCCATTAATTCACCTTGGCCTTTTTGACCCCTGGCCGGCCGGCTATGGGGGGGTGGCCGGCCGGCCACCTGCAGCTCCAATACTTGGCCGGCCTTGATCCTTACAGGTGGTACATTACAGCTGTATACTTTTTTCCCCCCAAAATCTGTATCCGGGGGGAAACTTTTTGGAGGGAAACTTGGAGGGATTTTCCCTCCCTTTTTTTCCCCTCTTTCTCCCCCTCTTTGGCCTTTATAACCAGCAGCCCAGGTCTGGTTTTAGGGTTAGAAAACCTTGCTTTGAGCCTCTTGTATTGAAGCCCTCTATCTCTCTCTTCAACCCTCAAAAACACCCAAGTTCTACTCCTTTTCCACACCACCACCTAGCACCACACCACCACCTCCATTCCAGCAGCTTGGAGGAGCTTTTCAGAGCTTAGGAGGCAACATTTCTTGGTCCTAAGGTTGCTAAAGATTGGTCTTCAAAGGTGAGCCTCCATTTTTCTCTTTTTGAGTTCATTCTTGCCCAATACATTAGCCTCTCTTGCTTGTACTTTTGAGCTCTGGCCATAACTGAAAGTGGCATTTTTTTGAGTTCTAATTCATCTTTAATTAAGGGCCTCTCACTGTTTGAGGCCCCCATTTGGTACTTACTTCATTATTCCTCTTATATGCCATTTTCTCGCATGTTATTTTTGGCCTGTATATAATCTGTTTTGGAGCATGTAGTAAACTGTGAAATTGTTTATTTTGATCCCTTCTTCAACATTGTTGAAGGGCTCATTACTGTTTGGGGCTTCCATATATCACTTGCTTTGTTATCCATGTTTTAGCCCCATTTTTGCATGATTCATTTGCCCTTTGAGCTTCTGTTTTTGGACCTTGGTCTGAACTGAAAATGGCCTTGTTTTGATCCTCTCTCCATGTTTCATTAAGGGTCTATTACTGTTCGGAGCATATTTTGTATACTTTGTGTTGTAACCTCTATTTTGGCCTCATTTTTGCATGATGTTTTGAGCACACTTTTATACTGTTTTGGGTCTGGCACTAAACTGTAAAAGGTCATATTTTGGGCCCCTCTTCAACATTGTTGAAGGGCCCTCACTTGTTTGAGGCCTCCATGCACCACTTGCTTCTTTGCCCCTTTGTTGGCCTATTTCTTGCATAGCATTTTGAGCATACTTGTATCTGTTTTTGGAGTTTGTCATAAACTGTAATACATCATATTTTTGTCCCCTCTTCAATATTGTAGAAGGCCCCTCCTCTGTTTGGGGCCATCATTTGTGACTTGCTTCATTACCTCCCTTGCGGAGCCATTTTTGTATGCTAATTTAGTCCCACTTGTGCTCACTGTTTGGCCATGCTTTAAACTGTAAAAATTCTTGTCTCGGGGCTGCCTTGCTTCTTTCTTTTCATTTCATATTCAAATTATGTATGCATTGTATAGTTATAGGCCATTTCATGCGCCAAAACCCGTGTTTCGGGACTCGTTTCATGCATTGGGTTTCATTTTACCGGGTTTCGGGGCTGTTTTGCATCTCATTCTACCTCTGATTTTTGCATGATAGTATGCCATTTTTTGTGTTTTGCCATGTCTTGTTAGAGTGGCATTCCGTGCCGTAGGTTCGGTTCTCGGTTTGCGTGCACGCGTGCACGCATCTCGCGTTGTCTCATTTTCATCTAATGGCCTCTTGTGTGAGTGCGGCTGAGGTCCACTCATGTCAGTGTAAGTCCATTATGCATTGTGTATGCCATTTCATAGCCTTTCGCATGTTAGGTTGTATCTTAGTTGCATTTCATGCATATCATGCATATTGCATCGTGTCCGAGATAGGAGTTAGCCCGGGCACGGGAAACGAGGTATGTTCCGTACTCCGAGTGACGGAACGTATCTCAATCTCCCAGTCACCGACACTCCGGATTATCCATGATGGAGTCTTGGTCTTGTTGTGTTTATATGTGCATTCATTTCATATCGAGTTGTGCAATTCGGCTCCTCGGCCATCATGTATCGAGATACGTGATTGGTGGCACGAGGATCGAGACATGCATACATTTGTGAAAATACATTGCTATGCCCCTTTCCTGCTCTCTGTTGCAGCAAAATGAAGAATCAGTAACTTTTCGGAGTTTGGCACGCATTTCAAGAACAGGTGCAAACAGAGGCTAATTGGGGCATCGTCATGGATTTCCGCACAAAGGCGACCCGAACATGCATCATTCATCACCCGGAGCGGAATCAAGGCAGTCCCTGGCTTGCATGCCAGTTTTACAGTTTTCTTAGTTAATTTGTTAATTAATTAGGAATTTGTACATTATTTGGACTGTAATATTCTTTTATTCGGGACTGTATATTTATTCGGACCCTCTGTGCGAGGGCAAAATTGTAATAAGTGTGGGTGAGTGTGATGTATGTCTTCCAACCCCACGTCTTTCTTCCCTTTTATTTACCTGCTTATGATGGTTAGATTAGGGCATGTTTCAATTAGCATACAGTATGATAGCATGTTTGCATTCATTCATCTGTCTTGCACGCACCGGGCTCGGCGCATCATACTAACTGCATTGGTATTTCAATTCCAAGTTGAATACATGATAGCTGTAGCATTCCATATGCCATGTTTAGAATAGCCGAGCCTGCTATAGTTGCATTTTTGCATGTGTTGCATTAGACATTTCTGTATAATTAGGATCGTGCATGGATTTCTAATTAGCTTCTGTTTTGGCTTGGAGTACTCGGTGAGTTTTATGCTTTAGCATCCTTGCATGCGTGTGAGTGACTGCCATGAATAGCATGCTTACCATGAGGCTAACTGCTTATGTGATATAACTGCCTTGAATGCCTGTGGGTGAAGGTTGGGTTATTTGAATTGGGACAATGCATTGATTGTTTGTTTTAAGCCCACTAGATAGTGGCAAAACCATTGTTTTCTAAGCCCACCCGAGGGTGGCAAATCCACGTCTTAGCCTACCTGCGGGTAGCACCATCAAACCATTTTCAAACAAACAAACATGAAATGTTTTGTTCCAATTCAGGCGACTCAGTCTATACTTGTATGTTGTGCGCATCACATAGTAATCTAGGCTAATAACCGGAATAAGAACACACAATGTTTTCAAAAATAGATATCATGGTTAGTAGAGGCCGGTCTTTGACCGGGCGAGCGGGGGTGCTCACGAAGTGACCTTCCCCAATCGTACCCAAGTTCCCGAGCCGAGGCAACTTTGGTGATGACGGACACGTGGCCTTTGGCACCGAGTCAGGGTTTCCTAAATTTCCCATTAAAAAACATTTAGGTGGCGACTCTGTATCTGGCAAAGCAGTCCATGTTTGACACTTCTTTTCAAAAAATCTGTTTTCAAAATCGATTTGCCGGATTTGGACTCTTTGATTCAAGATTAAGAACCGTGACATTTAAGTCCTTGAACTGTAGTGACCCCAATATGAACGGAACGGGACTTAACCCTCCCGGGGCGTTCGGGGACGTCTACAATTTCTGGCGACTCTGTTGGGGATTTAGAGAACTTGACTCGAACTCATGATATCTGGTTTTGACTGCACTTGTGTGTTTCTTTGCATTGCATTTGCATTGGTGCGCCTAGGATACCGTGTTTGCCATCTGCTATTCCCGAACGGTTTGCCGGAGGCTTGTCTTGTCAAGGCATGACCATAAGGCTGACCGGTTGTGGGCTCTGCCAGTATGGGAACACAAACCCCGGTTTTACCGGGGCACCCTTTTTGACCATTCGACCTAGTGCATATTCGGATCCGTAGTGACCATTCCAAACTAGGACAGGTTGCTTACCCGATATAGGTTGTTTGAAACCGCTGCGTGCGTAGTGAAACCCTAGTTCCTGACAAAATAGGACAGGGAAACCCTACCCCAACATAGGGGTGTTTTGGCTCTCACTTATCTGTTATGTGCTTTAGAGTGCGTCTCTACAGGAATGCATGTATCAGTGTATGAGTTTGGGCATCAGGCCTGCGGGCATCAGCCAGTATTTGAGAATCAGTTATCTGCGGGTATCAAATTCAGTCTTTGGGGAAGAGTGATTCAGGAACAGTGATCAATATTCGGGGGCAGTATATATTCAGCTTATCAACCGTGTGTTGTATGCCCGACTGTGTGTTATGTATTTATTTTAAGCTGTTATGCTGCCCGTTTATCTGGTTATTTATTTTCTTTTTTGCTTTATTTATCTTTTGCTAGGGCAGTTTTTAGCACAATTGCTTCCAACCCAGAAGATATTCCCCAAGCACTGTGGACGAGAGGTCGTCGGCTCAATCGATCTGAGGATCTAGTTGACGGACATCCAGTGTTCCACTCTCTACCCCCAATTGTTAGAAGAAGGCCAAGGAGGCGCAGTGTGTCAGAGTAGGGATTACCGGGACAGCGGGCTACTTTAGCAGCAAACAGTCAGGTTGGGATTTCTGTTTCCGCCATAGAGATACACTTACCGGTTAGTCAGCTGGACCAACGGAATATGGCCGGGATAGAGGAAATGATGCGTCAAATGCAAGAGAGCATGAGACAGATGCAGGAGAATGCCATCCGCCAAGCGGAATTTTCTAAGCAACAGGCCACAATCATGGCCCAGCAGGCCGAGCTCATTACTAGGCTGCAACAGCAGAATGCAGCATCAGCTTCACATCAGGTTCCTCCTCCACCAGGGCCCCCATTACCTGAGCAGGCTCCTACTGTTCAGAATACCCTACCAAACACCCAGAACACCTTACCCAATGTCCAGAATGTTCAGGAGGACACGAACCTTCCAACGGGGCTAGCTCCGCCCCCGCTTCCGCCTCAACTGTCCAAGACCCATACACCTGCCAACCATCCGGACTCTCCCTTCGAGTTCGAGATAGACCATACAGCTCTGAAACTGAGCAAGCTTGAGAAGCTTTTCAAGAAGTCACAAGGGGTAAAAGCCATTCCGGACATCGAAGATGGATATACCGATGTGGCCGTGACATTGCCAGACAGATTTAAGATGCCGCAAATTGACCGCTTTGACGGGTCCGGCGACCCCATGGTCCATCTTCGGCTATTCTCAGACATCCTGTGACCAATGGGCCTAACCCGACCACAAAAACTTTCGTTGTTTGGCCGAACCATGTCAGGTGTGGCCGCCATCTGCTACGCGAAGTTGGAGGACGAGGTGAAAAGAAACTGGGATGAAATGGCTGAGGCCTTTGTTGCACAGTACTCGTACAATACCCAGATCGAGATTACGACTCGTGATCTCGAAACAACGAGGTAGGAGCTTAAAGAAACTTTCTCAGATTTCGTAACTCGATGGAGAGCGAAGGCATCGATGATGATTTTGAGGCCTACAGACAAAGATCAAATCAGGATGATTGTGCGCAATCTCCAATCGAAATTGATGCAGAAGATGATTGTACTCCCCTTTCCAACTTTCTCAGATTTACACGAGATGGGGGTACAGATCGAGGATGCCATGAAACAGGGTCTGATCGACCAGGATAGAGAGCAACCTAGGAGGACTTTCAACCGTAACAACAACGCAGGCCCGAGTGGCGCTGCAACTGCACGAGCTTCAGAAGTGAGCACGGTCACCACCACTCCCCCTCCCCCAAGACCCATGACAGCCACGCCTTTCTCTGGCACATCTGGAAGCAATACCCAAACCGCCAAATACCAGCCCAGAGGCCAAAGAACCTTCACACCCCTATATATGCCCCTGTCCAAAGCTCTGGGGGTATTGATCAGGAAGAAGCATTTGACGCCCCTAGAGCCGAGGCCACTGCCAAACCCACTCCCTCCCTCTCATGACCCGGCAAAATACTGCGCGTATCACCAACAGCATGGTCATGACACCGACCGTTGCTTTAGATTGCGTCATGAGATCCAGGATCTTATTGACAAGCAGGTGATCGCGCCTCCCGACAAACCCAACGTCACAACAAATCCCTCCCACCACATAACCAAGCCTCCTCCCAACAGAATCAACTTCATCCAAACTGGGGTCGTGTCTTACGATCCTAGTATCTATATCACCCCATCCCACCTACCTAAGCCGGAGGTGATCCTTCCTGTCTGCACTGACTTGTGCATGATGGACATCTCCACGACCCAATCTAAGCCGATGGTGGTGACCACCGAAGATGGGACAGGGCAGATTTCAGAAGAAAGTGGGGTTGCTGAGTCTGAGATTGAACAGTCTGAGAATCTTGCTGAAGGAGCCTATGATCCAAGTGAATACATCCAGTCAGTGGGCCAGTCTGAGCTAAGTATGGGGCTGCCAGAAAGAGCAGAGTTATGTGTGATTCAGGGGGACAAGTTTGAATGGGGAACGGATGATCTAACAGCCGTAGGAGAGGACTTTGCCAACCTCCAGTTCTTCAGTGACCAAGAATCAGGGAATGCGGCAATCAACTGGTTCGAATATGAGGAGTCGGCAGAAGTTGTCGGATGGTTAGATGATCAACCAGACGTCGTAGAATATCAACCAGAACGTGGCCCGGCAGGGGTGAGAGTATCGATGGTGGCCGGAAGGGCCGAGAGTCAGAATACACCGCCGGAGAGCGCCGGCGCTAAGAATTTCGCTCAAAGCTTGGGGATTGTAAATACAGGGAGTATTGAACAACCAGTTGTACTGACGCAGTTGGAACAACAAAGATTTGAGGACTCCAAGAGAATCAGAAAAGCTAAGGCCCATGTGGGGGTCAAGAGTGCTGTGTGCACGGGGATAGGAAATGCTGCGGGCATAAAGACTGAAGGTACTGCGAGTACGATCACACCGGAGCCGGACAGGTGTTTGTCGGCTGCCGACGGAATGTGGTGGGAAGACGATGACTTGTGTCTTGCCCACACAGATGAAGACTGGGGAGGTAACCAACCAGATGATACCTGGTATATTGACGAGGTCGCTCATATGACAAGAAGTGGGCGGTATTTCAAGCCCCAGCACTTAGACCAACCTGAGGCGTCTGGGAAAGACAAAGAAGCTGAGAAACAGAGAGAGAAACAGATTGAAGAAGAAGCTGTGCTCAAGCAATTGAAGAAGATACAAGCAGACATCTCCATCTGGGGACTGCTTATGGCATCGAGGGTGCACAGACAAGCCGTCCTATTTGCCATGGACAAGGCCAAACTCTCTATAGACACTACACCAGAGCAGCTGGTTGGGCTGGTTTTTCCGGGAGGAGGTTCCCCGGTATTAACCTTTTCAGACAAGGAACTACCGCCTGAGGGCACAAATCATAACAAACCCCTCTACGTTTCCGTGGATGTAGAGACAAGTGGATACCGGTGGTACTTGTTGATACCGGTCCGCCATCAATGTCTGCCCACCAGAACAGCGTATGCAATTGGGTTGAAGCCCGCGGACTTCACACCAACTACTCAGGTGATCAGAGCATATGATAATACTAGCAGGGAAGTGATGGGGACTGTCAAGATTCAACCAAGGTTGGTCCAGGACAACACGACATCGAATTTCATGTCTTGGATGTTCCCGCAACCTTCAACTACTCTTGGGGCGGCCGTGGTTGCACCAAGTGAAGGCAGTCTCTTCCACTCTACATCAGATGGTGAAATACCCCTATAGAAAGGGAGTAGCCATTGTGTTCGGGAACTCATCAATCCATCCGCCTCCGGAGGTATCTACGCCGGTCCTAGAAATCGAGCATGGCACAGAAGACGTGTTCTTATCAGGGTTCACTTTGGCTGAGGCCGGGTAGTGCAGAATATTATGGCTGTGAATGATGGGGTGTACGTCAGTGCTCAATCCGTCTACCTCATGAACAAGCTACAACACATCCCCAGGATGGGATTGGGAAGGAGCGGCCGAAAAGGCGTCGCAGCATTGGCCGAAGTGCCACAACCCTCATACCTTTGGCTTGGGTTATCTGCTCACCAAAGAGGACTGGGTGAGGAAGGGAAAAGAAATGGCCGGAAGAGCCAGAGGAAGCAGGCTGGGAAGCCTTTTGAATTAATGCATCGGCCCATCCAGGGTACCTGAACGGACGCTTTGTCCGGGAGGGGGAGGACTTTCCATTTTGCGGCTTCCTAGAGCGTGGATAACGCGGAGAAGAAGCGCGTGCCAGGCT